>CM031924.1:28184073-28504073 GCA_018703695.1 Prunus fruticosa
GTAGGCCTTTCTCCTCTTTTGGCTTCAGACTCCATCATCTCCCTGATCATTCTCTGTAATTCCCCCATGTCGTTCAAAGTATTGACAGGATGTAGGTTTCGTCCCTGTTCGGCTGGACATGGTCAAACCTGTGCTCCATTCTGTATGGCCGGGGCAGAGCTTCCTCCCTGTGTTCTTCTTCTTCTTCAACATCTGGAAATGGATTGGGGTCCATTCTTCTAGGTCTATAAGGTAGCACAGCTGGTGCCTCAGGCAGAAGTGGTAAGGGTTGGTTTTGTGGGGCCACAAGTTGTGGAACAGGTGGTTTCGACTGATTCTGGGGAACTTTAACTGGTGTAGGACCTTCTGGCCTCACTGGAGCCTCATGTTCTTGGGCGAGAGGGCACCTCCCCTCTGTCCAGCTTGGATTTCTTCAGGTCCTGGTACTCCAGCTATCTGTGCAAGAGAATTCTCTTGATATGGCCATGCTAGTCCTGGTGGAGGACCGTAAGGAAGGTCTAGCGCCTGAACCACAACATCAGGGTTTGGAATCCTGGCCATGGCGACCTCAGGGTCTTTCCCGAACTGCATGTTAACTTGCCATTGCATCATGGCTGTCATATTATTCAGAGTATCCTGGCTCCTTTGTATTGTAGCTTCCTGTATCTTATTCAGCCTCCTGGAACCAGTTCTGGAACGTCTTCTCCAGGTCCTGCCATGAGCTGATTGTCTAGCATCGCTTTCTTCTGATTCTGGTCCTTCTGGAAAGCTGCTTGGTCTCGTTCCATTATGCGATGTGGATTCTCGCTAGAACTTCCGATATACATATACTTTTAAAATATTAAGAGTATATATACTGAGAAGTCCCACTGGGCGTTGTTGTGTCGGATTCACTTCATCAAAATAGATTCAGCTGCATCCTCAACTTGTGATACTCGCAAGTGCACGAGCCGTTCGGTAGTATAGCATATGTAAGTGCGAGGTCGATCCCACGAGGATTGGTGATTGAATGATCCAATTCATTTCCCTACAAAAAACAGAAATGGAAAAGAAAATAAATAAAACAAGAAAAAGGAAATAAGTCAAGCAAATAAGTTCCCAAGTTCAATTAGATTAATTGATTGATTCTAGCTAAAGTATGATTAGGCCATGGTGTCTGGTTCTAACCTTGTGTTCCTAATTCCCTAATTTGATCATTTGTTGTCTAACCTAAAATTAAGCATTAGGAACCCATTAAGCATAGAAGAACATTTTAAACAACCAAGTATGTATCTAATCCCTGTTGTTGAATGTCCATACATACTCTTCCTATTCATAGTTCAATTTGAATTAAAGCATGGTGTCTACTCTTAATTCAAACCAAGATAGCTAACATGCAAGCTTAAATGGTGATCAATCATTCAAACTAGCATATTAACTTATAAGCATAATGAATAAGAACAAAAACCATAACTGAAACTTGGAAACTAATTAAACTTGAACACTTAAGAAAGAATGTACATTACAAAATAAAATTAAAGAAGAACTTGAAAACTAGAAGAAAAATTCAGTAAACTCATTTTATTACAACAATTGAAAACTTGAAAGGAAACTAAGAGAATTTGAGGGAGAGAAGGGAAGGGAGCTCTAGAGAAGTGTTTGAGAGCTCCCCCCTTGGGGTGTGATTTATGAAGCTTGAAGGCTTCTCTATTTATAGGGCTAAGAGGGAGGAACATCATGATGGATTCACACACCATCCTTCATCTTTTGCTGCTGCACAAGCTTTCCTCACATGGGTTCAAAGGTGATCAGATTTGCTGCCAACCCATGTGGTGCCTTTTGCTGCCAACCCATGTGGTGCCTTTTGCTGCCAACCCATGTTCAAAGGCTCAGCAAAAATGCCTCTCATCATTCCTCTTCGTCTCTCTCTCCTTTCTCTTTGCTTCACATGCACATGCTTTCTCTATAATAACTCCAGCATGTACCAACTTGCTTTTTCAGAAATTCATAGCTGGAAAGCCTTCCAACTTCACTCATTATGCTGGGTACAAAGTCAGTTGCAGCTGGGGTGAGGCACATGGCTAAAAGGAGGCACATGACAAATTGCTGGCAGCTGCAGATCCCTGCTGAGCAAGGTTGGGTGTTGGACGGGCTGAGCACTCCACAGATGTCCAATTGGGCTGAAATTTGGATATGTTGTAGTAGACACCCATTGGAACAAGTCTCATGAAGATCTTCACCTCAACCAAGCCCCAGAGCATGCTGATCCAAGGCCAAGAAGTTGACCTACGAAACTGGGCTGGCAGGGGACTGGAGCCAAAATTAGTTTGTCCTTAAGCTCATATTCCTCATATGCCAATCAGCCCTTAACATGCATGGATTGCATCAAATGTTATCTCTTGCTATCTTAACCTACAAAACACACAAACATAGGTAAGTGACTCAAAACAAAGAGAAACTAAGCAAAATCACTAAGTAAAGAAGGCATGCAAGTGTATGAAATTATGGACTTATCAAAACAGAAAATGAATTAAAAACACAAGTTTAACTCAATAACATAACCAAATCATAAGCTAGAAGGGTACAAAATGATATACAATTATGAACCGATCAGGCATGCCAAATTGTTCACCCGTTTTGATTTGTCTCCTGTGATGGAAGGGTAAAGTTCCTCATTGTCTTGAAAACCATTAACTGGTCAACAAGTCAACTTTCTTTAGTGTGCAGCGTGCCACTGCTAGCAATGAAAATCCTAGCAGACTTTTTAAAAATAAATAACTTGCGCCCCAAGTTACTGATTTTTGAACAAGCGATTGTGAATTTGGGTGAAGAATATCTCCCAAGTAAGTTCTTTTCCTGCCTCAAAACTGGTGAGGACTTCAGAATTTTCACGGTACAAACTGGTAGTTCCTGCCAGAGAATAAATGATAACAGAGTGAATGGCTTTCAGGCAGAACTCCCTTTTACAAAGCTCAAAAGAGAAAAGCTGACTATAAAAAGACAAAAAGAAGGATGTGCTTCCATTTCTGTCGTGGTAGATGCTTCTGTTCTGGGCTGGACTGGGTATGCCTGGGCTGGACTGGACTTTCAACAACTTCAACTGCTAGGCTTCAGCTGCAAATCGATACCAAAGCTTGAGTTTGTCAGAGCTTCAATCTATTTCAAGCCCTGGAAGGCTTTTGGATGGGCAGAGCTGGGACTTCTCCAGTCTAAAAGGGGGCAGAAGTGGCTGGACTTAAGCTGGAAACTGTACTGTGGTACTTGTGCTGCTTAGTCACGGCTCTCCATAAATTTGTTGAGGTTTTCATATATGTGAAAACTCAAACTCTGTTGCCTTGGCTTTGCTGAACCAAATTTGTAACGAGAGAAATGTCGTTTTGCTGGTTTGTGAACTGGTATTCGAATCAGAAGTTGGGTTCTAACTTTCTTTGCTTGAAAAAGCAGTATGATTCTCCAAACTGTCGTGAAGCTTTTGAGATTGAAATGTTTCAAAATCTGGGTCTATTTGAAATCTTTTGAAGGTTCTCTAAGATCAAGTGATTATTTTGAGTGTTTGTGTTTTGACTAATTTTTGGTTGTGTTGATTGTCCCTCTTGTCTGTTCACTCTCCCTTGTATTTATAAGAAATGCTTTTGGGAGCGGGAATTTTTGATTCTTTTAATAACGAGCGGCAAATAATCTCAAAAGATGTTTAGTTTTTTTTAAAAAAAAGGGAGTTCTATAAATTTTCTGGCAGTTAGGCCCTCAATGATCATTTTCCTGAGCGGTCACTTCCCCTATTTTGATGGGGTGTCATACCTCATTTTCCCAATATAACTGATTTTCAAACCGTGATGGTGAGTGTGATTTTCCTTTCCAGCAACTCCTTGTTTCCTGCTTATCTTTCTTTTTAGAAAACACGGTCTGCGTATCCTTTGAGAATAGTGCCTGTCGAATTTTCTGTATATATATTTATACATATATAAAAGGATTTTGATCTTTTTCTCTCTGTAAAAGACGGGAGAATTTTTCTGCAAGCGTGTATTCATGAATCCCTGTAACTTCTGCGAGTGACTTTAGTTGCAATTTTTGACTTTTTCAAAGTTCAGGTAAGTCACGTGAGTTCCTTTGGGCTTCTCTTTTCCTTCTTTAAATTTAACAAATCTGCCAAGCCCACTTTTGGTCTCAAGCTCAATTTGGGTCTTCTTCGAGGCCCAGGCCATTTATGCGGTTTTAATATTCTTGGGCTTCCTTCGTTGGGCTCGAATGCACAGTCTTGGCCTGATTTCGTTGGTGTTTGTCAAAATGGTTGTGGGCTTTTATTGTCTTTGAACCGGGCGTGCCAAATTTAGGCCCAAACAATAGCCAACCCTATTATAGAAGTAGTCATTGAATTATCACCCACTATTTGAGATAGAAAGAACAAATATAGTTTGCTAGAGTTCAAAATCCAAGTGTCTAGATTTTGAATTATTGATAGTTGTATCTTGGGGATAGACATCTGAAGAACTACAAGGCACGTGTGTAGGGCCGAAATTATGTCTGTGGACATTGCATTTGCAGGCCCCTATCAATCAATTTACTTTGTTTTCTTATTTTATATTCGCATTATAATTTTGTTCATTTATAATTTGATTCATATTACACTTCTCTTGGAATAATTTAAGTTGTATTTAAAATAGGGCTTCTTAGATCTAGGTCCAAAACGATTAGCTGTCATTGGGTTTAGTCCTCGCGTTTTTGATTTTAGATGTAGGTCCTTTGACATTTATTAATTTTTTGTTGTGTCGATTTTACCCTTTAAGGTAAATAAGGAAAACACATTGAAAATCTAAATTTAATGCATTATTTCCTTGTAATTGAATTCCATATTTTGAATTTTTTTCCTTGATAATATTCCTAATATATAGATAAAATACAATTTAATCAATAAAAAGTAAAGACTCACATATTATACCAATCAATCAGACAAGCACCCACATTAAATTACGTACCTGACATACAGGTAAATAATGTTAATACATACATGTATATATGTACCTGCCTTACAGGTAAGTGTTTTTTTCTTGAGTTTTCTTAAGCAGTTTTTTTTGGAGCTTCATATTTATATACATACGTACATGTCTTCCATGTAATAGTGTTTTTTTTTTAATTTTTCCAAAGAAATTTTGTATGGACTTTTATCTTAGTTGAGTTTAAAGATCCATACCAAGATATTATACGAGTTCAATTAGCTAGGCTAGAGGGTATGACTACCTAGACTAGAGGTAATTTATGGATTTAATTACCTGCATACTGCATACGAGGTGTATGCATAGGTACCTTACCAATTGTTAAAGTATGAAGTTTTTATGAACTCTTACTACAAATTTTGATGTCGGTATACCGGGAAAATTTCAGAATTCAATAAATAGATTTGCAATTAAATTCAAATCAAATATGATAATTAATATCCTACAAATCAATAACTTACCAGTTTTCCGAATTCATAATTTACCTTATTTATGTTTTAGGTGCATAACTGGAACAAAAAATAAAAAATAAAAAAAAGTAAATATCAATAAATTGAAAAAGGCATGTAATTTTATGTAGCGCAAAAGTCAAAGGACTTGGATCAACAACAATTTCTGCGTGGATTGCACCCAAAATCTCTCCTCATAATTGGACTTATGCCAAATTTTCTATTTAAAATATGTTATCAAATATTCTTTAAACTGATTGTTCTCTAACAATCACAGACAAAATTTTAATGGAACAATCAAGCAGTGTGAACTCTGGAAAATCTTCTCTTACCAAGAAACTAGAAAAGTTCTAAGAGGGAGACTTCAAACGATGACAACATAAAATGTTATTTTATCTAACAACATTAAATCTAGCACACATTGTGACTGAAGATGCTCCTAAGGCAAAAGGAGATGAAATACCTGCAGAAAAACTTAGTGCAATAGATGCTTGGAAGCATAGCGAGTTTCTATGTAGAAATTATATCTTGAATGCTCTTGATGACAGTGGAGGATCTAGTAGTAAGGTTGAGAATAGAGGAAGTTAACAGAAATAGTGAGAAGGCTGGAGTGGTTTTAATGGAAGCCAAAGCAAATATTATGGAAGGCAATTCTTTGAACCCAAAAGGAAACTCTTAGAAGTCTAAGAAGTTTAACAAGAATTTTCATAGAGCAAAAGGCAAAGACTTTAAACGAATCAAAGGAAGTTGATGGGTCTGTGGTAAAGCCGGACACAAGGCACATGAGTGTCGTCATAGAAGGGACCATGAATCCTGCAAACTTCAACCCTAGCAACAGAAACTAGAATCAGACCAATGTCATTGAAGATATGCTTGCTGCTGTAGTGTTTGAAACCAATGTGGTTTCAGATACTAGTGACTAGTGGATTGACACAGGAGCAACCAGACACATCTGTGGTAATAGAAACTCATTTTCTACTTATCAACAGGTTGAAGATGCAAAAGAATTGTTCATGGGAAATGCTTCTAGAGTTCTGCTTTAGTTGGAAGGGGGGATGTGGTTATGAAATTTACTTATGGGAAGGAATTAATTCTCCTTAATGTGTTGCATATTCTACAAATTATGAAAAACTTAGTTTCTTGACCAATCTTGAGCAAAAAAGGATTCAAACTTGTATTTGAGTCAGACAAATTTTTTTTTACCAAAGGGGGAATGTTTGTTGGGAAGGGATATCTTGCTGAAGGATTGTTCAAACTCAATGTACTTGCTAATTCATTCAATAATAATATAAATAAGGCTTCTGCTTACTTTGTTGATTATTCTAATATTTGGCATGCTCGATTAGGACATGTGAATTGTAGGTTATTGCGCAAAATGGTTAACTTAGGTTTGATTCCTAAATGTGATATAAGTGTTGGTGTTAAGTGTGAAATATGCACTGAATCTAAGTTTACTAGTCAAACATTCAAATATGCACATGGAAGGTCTAATGAAGTGCTTGGTTTAATTCATAGCAACTTATGTGATTTTAGATCAACTCCAACATGTGGAGAAAAAAATTATTACATGACATTCATAGATGATTGCAGTAAGTTTTGCTATGTGTTTGTACTTCACAGCAAAGATGAAGCTTTGAATGTGTTTAAGACATATAAAGCTAAGGTTGAGAATCAGCTCAACAAGAAAATAAAGATTCTAAGATCAGATAGAGGAGGAGAGTATGAATATTCTACTTTTTCTTAATTTTGTGCTTTTCATGGCATTATTCACAAAACAACTGCTCCTTATATGCCACAACAAAATGGTGTTGTGGAGAGGAAGAACTACATTCAAGAATATGATAAATGCAATGCTAAATAGTTAAGGGCTTCCACACAATTTGTGGGGGTGAAGCCTTACTTATTGCAAATAAAATCCTAAATAGAATTCCACACAAGAAGACTGATAAGTCTCTTTACGAAATTTGGAAAGGAAGACTGCCAACTTACAAAATATTGGAGTAGGGTTGCCTGGCGAAAGTTCAAGTTCCTTTACATAAGAGAACTAAACTCGGACCTAAAACCATTGGTTGTGTTTTCATTGGTTGCACAAAATAGTGCAGCATATAGATTTTTGGTAATTACATTTGAAATTGCAGATATTCATGTTAACATCATATTAGAATCTGTGAATGCATAATTCTTTGAGGAAATCTTTCCATATTGGAAAGAAAAATTTAGTTCTACGAATAAAAGAACTATTGATGATCTTTTAAAAAAAGAAAGATGATAGTTCATCTAATCCTTCTACAAGTGAGGCAAAACCTAGGAGAAGTAAGAGATCAAATGCTCCTAAGGATTATGGACCAGATTTCATGACTTACATAGCAGAGGTTGAACCACAAATATATAAAGAAGCTATGTCAAGTCCAGAAACTCCGTTATGGAAAGAAGCAATCAATAGTGAAGTTGAATCCATTATGCAAGACAACACTTGGAAATTGGTTGATTTGTCACCTAAAAATAAACCAATTGGATATAAATGGATATTCAAAAAGAAATTGAAGCATGATGGTACAATTGACAAGTATAAGGCATGTATAGTAGCCAAAGTTTATCGTCAAAAGGATGGATTGGATTACTTTGATACATATGCTCCTATGAGTATAATAAATTCTATTTGAATGTTGATTGCCATAGCAGCAGTTTATAATATGGAAATATAAAATGAATGTAAAAATTGTATTTCTCAATGGGGATTTACATGAGGAAATCTACATGGAACAACCCGAGAGGTTTGTTGTGAAAGGTCAGGAAAACAAGGTATGTAGGCTTGTCAAACCCTTATATGGATTGAAACAAGCTCCTAAATAATGATAGTAAAAATTTGACCATGGTATGTTGACACATAATTTTAAAATAAATGAGTGTGACAAATGTGTCTATGTCAAAACTCATAATAATGGATGTGTTATAGTGTGCCAATATATAGATGACATGCTCATAATGGGGACAAACAAGGATATAATTAATTCAACCAAGAAAATGTTGAATTCAAATTGGGATATGAAAGACTTAGGTCTTACTGATGTGATTATTGGAATAAGAATTAAAAGAAATGTTGAAGGTTATATTCTTACCCAAGTCTCATTATGTGGAGGCAACACTTAAAAAGTTTGGTCATTTTGATGATAAACCTGATGTGATACCATTTGATGCAAATGGTAAATGAAAGAAAAATGTTGGTGAAGCTATATCACAATGTCAATATGCACAAGTGATTGGAAGTTTAATGTACATAATGAATTGTACAAGACCTGATATAGATTATTCAGATAAGCAAGTTAAGTAGGTATATAAGCAATCTAGGACATGATCATTGGGAAGCTTTAGTCAGAGTACTAAGGTTTTTGAAATACATGTTAAATTATGGATTGCATTAAACAAAATATCCTCTAATACTAGAAGGGTACAGTGATGCTAACTGGATATTCGACAGTCCTGAAACAAACCACAAGTGGATATGTTTTCATATTAGGATGAGCTGCAATATCTAGGAAATTTTCCAAACAAACATGTATTGCCCAATCAACTATGGAATCATAATTCATAGCTTTAGGGCTGCAGCATAAGTTGAGTGGCTAAGAAACTTTTTGGAAGATATTTCGTTGTGGCCTAAGCCTGTAACAACTATATGCATACATTGTGACAGTTTAGCAGGACAAGGAAGGGAAAAAGAGAATTTAGCACATCCTTTCATGAAAGGATTACCAAAAGAGCAAGTAAAGTATACATCGAGAGGAATAAGGCTAATGCCAATACTACAAATGAACTAGCATGGCGGAAACCTAACCTAGTTGATTGGAGATCCTATGGTCTAGGTTCAATAGGCAAACTGGTCAGGCATGGTTCAAGGATGTGAACACACTATATACCTCATTCCTATGATGGAAGACGTGCGTTTCAGCGGAAGTTGTAGACGATACTTATGTTTAATGATACTGATATCTTGGTAACAAGAGGAATATAACTGACATTCTTAATCAGTCTCACTATATGAGAGTAAATGTGAGGTCGCATTTATGAGAATTATATAGCCAAATTCTCTAAAGCTCTCATGAATCTAGGATCTTGTTCAAGACTAAAATGAACACAAACGTATGAACATGTGTTTGTTAAGATGAGAATTGTGTGAGACTTATTGTCTTGGTTTATTGCTAGGGTGAACAATTTAAGATTACATATTCACTGTGTCATCTTGTAAACCTGATAAGCTTTCACTAGGGTAGGTTCAAGTCCAAAAGATGCATCTCTAGATGCAATTTTCGTCTATGATTTTCTCTCTTATATGTGTGCACTTATTTTCTATTCAAATATGGGTATTGTTGGAAGTTTGAATAGAAAACTAACACTACGCCAAAATTTGCCTTAGGCAACGGATAAGGCAAATTAAGGCAAATTTTGGCATAGTGCCCTAACCGAGGTATTCGTCATAGTGGCATTTAACTACTTATTGGCAATAGAGAACCTTCAATGCGTATTTCATTTACAACATTAGTTTGGACAAAAGTACCGATGTTTATGAGGCTTCCATGTAAGTGATAGGCGTTGGCTTACGATGCCTAAAAGCATCAAGGGCATTAGTTGTAACATAAAAACTGATGCTTTTGCTATCGTGTTACAACAATATAATTGAAAGTATTGATGCTGTTAATGATATATCTTATCCATTTTTATGCAAGTGCTGATGCAGATTGTAGATATAGGCATCAATTTTACTAGATTTCATGTTGTCGTTTTATCTATTCAACATCAATTTTTTTTAATCAGTCAATTTCTTGATTGATTCAATTAAATTCAACAATATATATTTCATTTATTAACCTTGGCATTTGAGTACAAAATAGAAATAGAGTGTAGGCTAGCACACCAAATAAAAGTTAAAAAAGTAACCATTTATTAAAATTATTATAATTAATTCTAAATACAAACTTATTAATTCCTTAGTCCTACATTGGTTTAGCACAAGAAGTTGACACACTTTATAAACTTTAGTGCCTTTCTAATATTAAAATGGATTAGACTTGAGTTGGCTACAATTAGACTGAAATTAAATAAGAACATTTTTCACTTGCTATTCGATAGAGAAAAAACGAATACAAGTTCGCGAGTTCAAAGAATTGATAGTTGTATATTGGGACAGACACTTGAAGAACTACAAGGCACGAGTGTAAGGGCGAAATTCTGTCTATGGACATTGCATTTGCAAGCCTCTATCAACCAGTTTACTTCATTTGCTTATTTTATATTTGCAGTATAATTTTGTTCATTTATAATTTTATTCATATTACGCTTCTCTTGGAATAATTTAAGTTGTATTTAAATTCTGTTATCAAATATTCTTTAGAGTTCCATACTAATTGTTTTCTAACAATAACTAATCTTAAACACTTGAGCTAGAAGCTCCTTGGTTTTTTTTTTTTATAAGCACAAAAGAATTACAACACAAAACCCCAAAGGCAACCCACAGCTAAAGAATCCCAAGAGAGAGCTCTAGCCACCGAAGAAGTAAGATTCTGCAACCAAATGTGGCGTGATGTTATAGAGTGCCACCGAAGAAGTAAGATCCGAGATTCATCATTTCCAGCTCCTGAATATATGCATCAAATACAGAAACCCACTATATTATTTGGTTAGTTTATTAATCACGTCGAACTTGATTAGCAAACCATTCCGATTCTATAATAGTAATCCCAATCGCAAATAAATAACCAGATGAATAAATAACATCCTTTATTTTATTGCAAGAGTTGGTGGGAGAAATGAGTGGGGTAATGGCGCTGGTCTGAAGGGTGTTTTGCTCAAGTATCCTTTGGTTTTTTGAATGGCTTGTGTTGGGATTTGTCTTTGGCCATGTGCTGGAGATTCCAGCAGCCTGCACAAGTCTCTATCCCTTGGTTTTCTGTCATGGTTTTGTCTTTAGCCATGTGATGGAGACTTTCAGATTTTTCTAAGTCACTTGGGCCATTCCCTAAGGTAATGGGCTAGTTTACTAAGGGGATGGGCCAACCTTCTAGAGTGATAGACTATTTTTTTACTAAGGTGATGAGCCAATTTTCTAAGGTGATGAGCCAATTTTCTAAGGTAATGAGCTACCTTTTTCTCTCTTTCGTGCTTACCCATATATTTGGGCTCAAGAAATGGGCTTGAGTTTTGGAGCTCCCAAGCAGCCCAAAACTTCCACTTCTTGGCCCATCAATGAGCCTCGTGAATCCTCATAACCATCCATACCACAACCCGTTCAGCAAGCCCAAGGCATTCAAGTGGCTTGGGTCCACTTAAGCTTATAGTGTGGCGTGTTGCTTATTTGCTTGACGTGGCACATATGCAAATGCATATGACGAACTCTTAAGTACCCAAATCGAGTGTCTTCCCAAGTTAGGTGTCGTACTGGGTTAAAAATATATTTTGGCCCAGTCTTGGATTTTTTGGACCTCAACAGTGAGTTGCACAGAGCCGTCAAAGTTGATCTTGTACAAGTTGTAGCACTGTGGCGGCGGCAGCTTCCGTTGGTCATGGTGAAATAAAAAACATTATTGGTATATAATAATGTGGTAAAGTTAGCATTACTTTTTTTAAATTGAAAATAAAAAACGAGGGTGACCAGGCCAAATCAGTTACTATACTCAACCAGAGCAATTTTGGGCCCAAAAGGAAGAATGGGCTTCTAGGTAATCACATAAAATTGAAAATTCAGTCGAGCCACAATCGAAATCACCATCGACGCTCAGCGGTTGTGCGTCTACGAATCGCCAGTCTCAGAGGCTGAGAGCGCTCTTTTCTCTCTCGGTCCGCAAATTTTTTTATTTCGTCGTGCTATAGAAGTCACAGTAGCACCACCCGTCTGTATTATTTGGCTCAGGTTTGTTCTTCTTCTTCATTGCACTTTCCCTTATCTACCATTTCTAGGGTTAGGGCTAATCTTGGTGTATGTATACGTCGAATTTAAAAACACCGGAGTGTATTGTTTGGGTTTCAGGTTTGTTTTTGTTTACTTGAATTTGGGTTTCTTTCTGCTATGGATTTTCTGTGTAATTTTGAATCTGAGTGGTAAGTGGTTTGATTTAAAGGGTTTTATGGTTTTCTGTGTGAGTGTACTGATCATTGAAGCCAAATTGATGTAGTGCTACGATAGCAAGGGTGTACTTCAAGAATTTGGCTCAAGCCTTATATTGTTAACGTTATACCCATGTTAAACGAACATTATGTAAATTCACATACATGTACGTGCACTTTCGAGAGAGTGCCAATCGAATATGCATACTCTTAGAAAGTGGGAATTTTTGGACCTAACAGTAGATGGGTTGGCCAAGAGTTGGGCTAGGTTTTGGGAAATCTTAAGAACAATAACCGCAAATAATTTTTTGTAGATAGCATGGTGAACTCATTCATGTGATTCATTCAGAAGTTATACTAACGAAGTACCAATATCCTTCCCTTCTTGCCCCTCACCCTCAACTTCTTCAGTGAAATCTGCCCTTTTTCAGACAAGCATGTTTTGTACAACTAGTAAATGTTCTTATTATCAAAAGGCACTGTTTCCTATTCATTCAATTCGGGAGTCATCCTTTAAAAATATTAGGGCCCGTATGGTATCGTTTTCGGAGAATGTTTTCTGAGAATGAAAACAAGAAAATGAATTTGCATTTTCAGGAAATGAAAATGCCTCTGGTAGATTAATTAGAAAACAAAAACAATGAAAACGTGTCTTGTAGTACAATTTGAAATAATAATATGTGAGTTATTTTTATGAAAACATTTTCCACGAGAATGAAAACAACTTTTTTCTGTTTTCTACAAGTACACATGAACTTGTTTTCATTTAATGAAAACATTCTCAGTGTTTTCTGTTTTGGGCCACCGAACGTGTTTTTGCCTCATTTTTGTTCTCTGAAAATGAAAACAACCTCATAAAACGTTACCAACGGGCCCTTACTTTTTGGGAATTATCTTTTCAAAAAGTTAAGGTTTGGGGAATGAAGTAAGACTGCGCCTTCCCGATTTGCCTCTGCTACTTTCAATTTTGTTTTTGCTTCCATTATCTTTTTCCATTTGGTTCATTGGTGGAAGATGTGATTCAATTTTCTCCTATCATATCATAGTTCGTCAGACGCTTCTGATTCCATACATCACCGTGATTTTGTATTGTTGCAAGAGCAGATTAGATCATGCTTGAAGCACCAGAATGTGTTTGGGGACAAGTGCAGAAAGACTATTTTTTTAAATTGAAGGATTTTATGGGTAGTGGATGGGAGAGGTGGTTGACTTACAAGTAGGTTGAATGAGGAGCTTTTCTTCTTGAAAATGTATGGATAGATTGAACGTGCAATATCATTTATTGATGGTGTATTTAGGAGCCCCTGGATCTTTAGTTGTGTGTTTAAAAAAAGTTTGTGGTCTTCCAGGGGCTTTAAACATCCAATGCTAGTTTTTGGTTTTGTTTAAAACTTTCATAAACTCTCTGAGGTCTCCAAGTTTAATGTTGATTTCTATTTTCAACAAGGTCTAGATTATGTTTTCTGATTAGTAGAGGGTGAGATTTGTAATGGCTGCAGATTTTTACAATGGAAAGATGTCACCAGCTAGCTGGTTGTCCTTTTGATTTTCATCAACAACTAAATTCTCCTATATTATATCATATGATACTCATATAGTCGTGAGAGTGTCCTCCCTATTCCAGCCTGCAACTTAAAATGCTCCTATTTGCCAATGAGTAACCAGTCCCAATATTTTTCATGTTCTCCTGCTAGTTTAACCAACTATTTAATGATCAATCTGCTTAGATGGTTTCAAGAACTTGGAGTTTAGGTAAAGTCTTTCTGTTGATGTAAGCTGGAGTTTTAGTGGGAATCCCTGATTGTTTGCAACGGATGCTTGACTTTCTTTTGAAGGATGTGATTGAGAAATCGGGTATTTAGTATAAGGTTCTGGGGCTGGTGGTCATTAAATTCTTGTGAGATGGATTGTTTGTTGAAAATTTTGTGTACTTTGTTGGGATATGGTGTTTTGTGGCATGAAGGGAAAGTAGTTGGTTTGGTTTTGACTCATGGATATGATCTTGGGTGTGGTTGTAATATGGGTGTGGTTGTGATGTGGACAGGGAGGAGGCAGCGGCTGTGTGGTGTTGGTTGTGGTGGTGTTTCAAGTCAGTGGAGCTAGGTCTTAATAAGAATTAATTTAACATGAGTTCAGACAGCAGGAGCCGAAGCAGGAGCAGGAGCAGGAGCCCTACGGATCGTAAGATCCGTTCTGATCGCTTTTCCTACCGCGATGCACCTTACAGGAGAGATGGAGGACGTCGGGGTTTCAGGTTTAATGGCTTTTGACTATTATTTTATTTCTTCTCGTCTTTGTAAAATGTGGGTTGATAAGGGGAGAGTAATCTGTCAACATGTCTTCGTTGGAGATGTTCTAGAATCTTACTATCAACCGTATCTGTTGAGTAAGACCTCTACTTGAATATATCTTAGAAGACCTTTTGAAGTTGAGATTTCCTAATTTTGGCTCTGGTTAATAACGTGCTTTGCTTTGTTGTACGTTTGTTTAGACCTTTGTAAGTTTTCGAATACAAATGTCAATCCCATTGATTGTTTAACGACGTAATTAAGTATCCATCATCTTGGTTGTAGAGGTAGCTCTGTTTCTGTCAGTGGTGCACAAAGGCTGTAAGCTGTTTACTTTTGTATTGTCAGATACATTTAGCTCCGTACATGTATTAACTCCTTCAACTTTTTGCATTTTTTGGGTATTTTTTTAAAACTTCAGAGTGCTTTAGTTTCACGCTCTGAATGTTTTGGTTTTGCTTGTTTCTTTATGTGATAATGGGTCTGATTCTTCTTAATGATATGTTAAAATTAAGTTGTGGTTTGAAATTTGGAATGCCATTAGTTTTTGCTCAGAAATTAATCTATTGCAATTTTATTTTCCAGCCGAGACAATCTGTGCAAGAACTGCAAACGTCCAGGCCATTATGCTAGAGAATGCCCTAATGTTGCAATTTGTCACAATTGTGGTCTTCCTGGGTACGGAAACTTATTTTTCCTTGCAATTGGACATCATAATGTTCCATTATTTGCTTCTCCGCATTCATTATAATCATTTTATTTGTTTGTTCTTTTGACCTTTTGTTTTCTGGGGAGAGGGTTTGAAGATTCCAGACTTTCTAGAGAGTTGAAATCTATGAGAAATTAAATATGCTAGTTATTGCTAGAAGTCCAAACATACAAATCCTGAGTATGTAATTTTGCTTTACTGCATCTTACATCCCTCTACTGTCTCTACCTGAACCATTTTGCAGCAAGACAAATGCTACTGTCTCTGCTACCAAGTGATCTATTTCAATCATAGTTCTACTGATAATTCAGAAACTGAAGTTTCTTCCCCCATTTTTCTGTTCAGAAATTATTATCACCATCATAATTATAATATTAATCCTTTCATGTGTTTAGTTATAACAGCATGTTCTCCTCCACCATTTCCGTCTTCAATGATTATACCACTATTGCCACCATTCAGTTTCACTGGTAAATCACATAAACCTTAACACTGCAGGATTGCCGTAATAACACCCACTATCTTTGTTATAATTTTGACATTAACACAGCTACCACTTCATGCCTCAACACCGCCCCACCATCCCACAGCTACTGTCTTCCCTTGTCAACTTATCTTCATTGTTACCACTTCAGTTTCTGTCCGCTGCCACTAATATGTTAGTGCATGTTTTCCTTGCACCACTTTAGACAATTACTAGCCACCAACACTATGACTTTCATATCCCTTTCTCCCGTAACTCTGTGCCAATAGTACGACCATAAAGGTTTTAAGAAAATACCTACAGTTCGAGAGAAATATGCATGGTCCCCAGCAACAACAAGGCTTTGATGCATGACAATTTGTCAAATTTCTCATATTTTCTGGAGCCACCTCGATCTCCATGCTCTTAGGACTGCTTTAATCTTCGACCATTATTTCTGTGAGACTATGGTGATGGGAAAAAGTTATTATTTTGGAGATCTCAGGTTTTAGGCATATTAAGACAATTCAGAATGTTCTGTTTTCCATTTTAAAGCAAAGTAGCAGTACCTTGTGTTGAAAGCGGTGGGTGAAGTAATTGTTTCATTGCTTCAATAAGGTTGATCTCGCAGTAATAATGATCTGCCTCATGCAGATGTCGTCTTCTTTAATTTTTTTTTTAAGGTGAAAAAAATATGCTACATGTTTAACAGCGCTATTGATTGTTACTGACATAGTTGTGCTTGTGCCATTTAATGTTCTACTAGGCACATTGCTTCAGAGTGTACTACAAAGTCGCTATGTTGGAATTGCCGGGAACCTGGTCACATGGCCAGTAACTGCCCAAATGAAGGCATCTGCCACACCTGTGGTAAGGCTGGACATCGCGCTAGAGATTGCACAGCTCCCCCAATGCCACCTGGGGACTTGAGGTTGTGCAACAACTGCTACAAGCAGGGTCATATTGCAGCTGACTGCACAAATGATAAAGCATGTAACAACTGTAGAAAGACAGGTCACCTAGCACGTGATTGCCCGAATGAACCCATCTGCAACTTATGCAATGTATCTGGGCATGTGGCGAGACAGTGCCCCCGAGCCAATGTCTTGGGAGAGCAGCGTGGAGGTGGAGGTGGAGGTGGAGGTGGAGGTGGAGGTGGTGGAATGCGCGGCGGCGGTTACCGTGACATTGTATGTAGGAACTGCCAACAACTTGGGCATATGAGCAGGGATTGTATGGGCCCCTTGATGATCTGTCACAACTGTGGGGGACGAGGACACCTGGCATACGAGTGCCCTTCTGGCAGATTTATGGATCGCTACCCCAGGAGGTACTGATAAGTGGCAGATGATGTTACGGAATTTACCTTTTATCTCAAGCAAGCAGTTCTGATTTAGGTTTTAGATTGAAGGTTGAAACTTCAGACTATTGAGGAGTTGAATTGAGACTTTGTTTTGGTTGGATGTGTTTCTGTTAATGTGGAGTACCTATTTTGCGTTAGAACATAATTGATGATGACTTAGTATGATTATGTATTGAATTTTTGGCAATTACTGAAAAATAAAACAGTATGTAATTGGGTTGCCTGAGGATGTGATGTCTGCTGATTTCTGTCTCTCTTCTTGCTTTTCACATTATGTATGATTTGGAAGCTTGTGAACTCTTGAAGTGAGGCTCTTTTGTGCCAAGTAGGGGTGGGCGTAGTCCGGTCTGGTTTTCACCTCACAGGAACTGGTACTATTCAAACGGTGTGGTTTGGTTCGGTTTTGATACAAAAAAAAATTAAGAAACAAGTAGGTCTGGTTTTCGGTCTTGGACCGGATTTTTTTTAAATTAATTTTTTTTAACAAATTCCAACAAAAAATTTATTTTTTGGGCATAAAAAATCACAAATGACATAATTTCATGCAAAGAGAGATGATTGGGCCTAGAAAAGAGAGGTGCTTTGAAGTTGGACTTGAGGAAATATTAGTTATGGAATTAAAAATTTAGTATTGGACTTAAATAATTTTTTTTTTAATTTAAAAAATACACAATCAGTTTGGTCTGGTCTGGTTTGATTTTGTAAGGTGTGACCCTTGAAACCGCTAAAAACTGCTCAAGCCACGTCAGAGTACCTGCCTAGCACGTCTGCATGCACCTGCCACGTCTGGTGCATGGCCTGTCCACACTCACGCTGCCCGCATTTGCTCGCAGGTGCTGCCCGCATCTACTCGTCGTGTGTTGCGCATTCTGCTCGCCATACGCTGCCGAGAGCTTCCGAAGGCCATGCTAGCAGATTCCATACATTCCTCCTATATTGTCTTGTTTTCAATGTGCATCATCGCTGCACATTCGCTTGCCTTAACATGGTGCAAAACACCGAAATCATGCCATGACCTATGCCGCTTATTAAGGGTCTTACACTAAGATAGTGGTCGTCAGATCTCAATAATACAATACGAATGGCAGTAAGGATAAGGATTCCAAAGGTATAAATTAATATCTATAGGTTTAAAAAAATGCTTTCTATCGGTTTGTCTTGGTATAAATTAATTTGCATGGTTTGTATTTAATGTTTGTGTGAAGGAATGCAAGTTGGCTTTAGACTCAATGGATCACATAGTTGCCTTTACTATATCAATTGAAGTTGAAGCTAAGGTTCCCATCCCTGTGAGAGATGATATCTTTACTGTCAACGACGATGTTGGTTCTATTGTTGCTTGGGCAAAATCTATTGTATTGATAGATGTTAAGATAATTGTCTCATTTTTTGAACCTTGCCCATCCAATTATTCATGGTACCGCCCTACCGTCATTTGCTCCAACGATGAAGCATGAAAATCGAAATTTGAATATGGGAAATTTTAAGAAATCATTAGAGGAAGAGTTGTAGCGAGGAAGAAGAGTAATGACATTCAATATAACATTATATAAACAAACTTGAGTTTCAGAACTTATTTGAATTTTATTTTCAAGTCAAAATTATATTTTTAAGCTTTAGAGATTAAGGGCTCGTTTGGGAGTGCTTTTGGAGAGCAGCAAAAAACGCTTTTAAATAAGTGAAAGCGCTTCTGTCTTTTAAAAATGGTGTTTGACAAAAATTGCAAAAGCGCTTTGGGTGAGATCCAAAAGCACTTGGAGTGGTTTTGGAAGAAGCACTTGAGATGTGCTTCTTCTTAAAAGCGCTGCAAGACAAAAGCGCAGAGAAGCCTTGGCTCCCTTTAATGAAACTTTTAAAATGCCAAAAATACCCATATTAAATTTTTTTAAATGCCCAAATACCCTTTCTTTCTTTTTTTTACAAAGAGCTGTTGGTGTGCATCGCTTGGCAGCCATGGATGATTGTTTATTCCCTCGTTTGGCTCCCTACTTCAAGTCTCTGTTGTGACCAGAGTTGCTGTGTAATCTGGAACCAGTTTTTGACTGAATATAAAGTACTATTAGATATACAACTTCTTGTCTTTTCCTTCATCTTTAACATTTTGATTGATTTTGTAAATTTTTTTTTAGAGTTTGGATGAAGATGAAAAATTATTGAGCATAGGTTGCAAATTATGATCTGAATTCACCAATAATCTTTACAAGAGCAATTTCCATCTACAAACCGATGGAATCTATAATTATCCCTGATAACAATTTCTTTGTTGTAGGCCTGAGATATTAGTTTCATGGCTGAATGGCAATCTCTACAAATCTGTAGATTATTAACTACACGGATAGGAGTTCTTGGGGGGTTGTTTAAAAGACCAAAAGCAACAGCCAATCTTTCACTATGATGAGAGGATGTTTCTACTAGGTCCTATTTTTGGAATCTACCCTTTATCTCATCCAACATAGCATAAATTTCAGCAGATTGTGGGTTTGAGAAATCCCAAGCTGTAAAATCATGCACAGCTCCATTTTGTTCTATTAGACTACATCCTGGTTGCTTCCTCACTCCTAGTTCATGCAACTTCTTTCTTGCCCAGCTCACATCATCCCACCTACCCGCTTTTGCATTTATATTTGAAATAAGAGCATAAGCAGCATCATTTAGAGGGTCTATCTTCATGAGCTGTTGAAATACTTTTTCTGCTAATTCTAGATTCTGATGGCTTCCACATGCTCTCAACAAGGAACTCCATATAGAGATATCTGGTTTGATAGGCATGCTTTCAATAAACTTCACTGACTGGTCTAAGTGTCCGACTCGACCTAGGAGATCAACCATACACCCATAGTGTTGGATCTTAGGAACAATACCGTAGACACTACCATATAGAGATATCTGGTTTTTATTTCCTATGTTGATTATAATATTTTGGGAATCTTTAAAAAAAATTTAAGTACTTTCAAAAGCTCTTTTACTGTGTCAACCAAACACTCAACAAAATATTAAAAACGCTTTTATGTAGTGTAAAAGCACTTTTAAATGTGATATCCAAACGACAAACTGCTTATCGTAGAAATGCTTATGTCATAAGCGATCCTGGCATAAGCGCTTTATGAAGAAGCACTCCCAAACGAGCCCTAAGATAATGGCAGCTGCTAAGACCATCATGGAGGAAGTGTTATGTATGTGCTGGGCAAAGCCCCTCTATATGGGCACTATCGATAGAGCGTTCATCATGGATTCAATTGGGAGACATTAACGATTATGCCCATATTATAAGTCAGATATTTTAATAGAGAAAGTCAAATATTGATAAGCAGGATGGGTGAAAGGGGTGGCAATTTCCGACTGAACCCGTTACACGACTCGAAACCCGCACGGGAAAAACACGACCCAAACCCGACCCATTAATAAATGGGTAATTTTGAGGTCAACCCACCACTGACCCATTTATAAACGGGTGGGTTTCGGGTAACCCGCCAACCCGTTTAAATACCTGTTTAACCCGTTCTTAAACGGGTCGTGTCATGGGTCGTGTCAACCCGTTTCTACTACCTGCCAACCAGTGAAAAAAATTAAGAAAATTGAACCTTCAGCACACCCATTGGGTTTCGAACCCAGTCACTAACACCCTTCTCCTTGCTCCTTATCCATCTTGGTGTTGATCACTTTGTGATTATATATTACAACATTTGATATTTATAATGTCTTTACAAACTAATGATCACTTAATTATAATTATTACATTTTTATTCCCAAATTATATTTGTTAGTAATTATTCCTTATAATTTG
Source organism: Prunus fruticosa (assembly GCA_018703695.1). Classification (NCBI taxonomy): domain Eukaryota; kingdom Viridiplantae; phylum Streptophyta; class Magnoliopsida; order Rosales; family Rosaceae; genus Prunus; species Prunus fruticosa. The sequence continues at coordinate 28,205,174 of CM031924.1, forward strand.
AGTTAAGTATGTATCTAGGGTTTATGGTTTAATGTTTTAATCCCTAAACCCTAAATCCTAGTTCCTAAACTCTAATCTCTAAACCTAAAACTAAACCATAAACTCTAAACTCTAAACCCTAAACTCTAAACTCTAAACCCTAAATCCTAAAGCCTCAAGGACATGTAACACATCCTTTTGTGAACATTGCAAACAAAATTAATCAAGGACATGTTACTAGTGAGGATATTTAATAATTTCATTACTCTATTAGCTTAGCAAAAACCTCAATAAGTATGTGATGCATTGATATGTGAAGAATACACAAATAAAATCCAAATAAATTCATGGTCATCCTTGCCGAATTGTTGGAGAAGGCTATTTATAATAGTTAAACACTAGGTTCTCTCTTTGATTTCTCCCACTAAAAAACAATTGATGGCGTTGTTCAAAATGCAAGAATTATTTTCTTTGTTTCTTCTTCATTTTCTTCATTTTTTTAATTTCTCTTTCTCAATCTTTATATATAGAGAGAGGCAAAATGAAATAACTATTTTATATATTAAAAAATATAATTACTTGATTAAATTATCAACATTTAGAATTTTTTATTTTTTTTAAATTTGCTATTACTTAGCGCCGTTAGTGGGTTAATAGGTTAACCCGAAACCCGCACGGGAAATAAATGGGTCGAACACGAAACCCGCACGATTATTAAACGGGTTATAGCGGGTTGACCGGAAATTGACACGAGAAATAAATGGGTCGAACAAAAATCCGACACGAACACGACCCATTGCCAGCCCTAGGTGAAAGTCTTTGGCATGTTATATACATGAAAAAATAAAATAAAGCACATTAAATTCTGCCACCATAAAATCTTACAAATGAAACTAGCACAGAAGTTTACAAGTTTGGCAAAGATTGAATAATTGCATGTTCAAAGGTAGATGAAATCATGTTGGAGACACAAAGAGAAGGGTGGAACTTGTGTTGTCCCATGTATAGTTTCCATTTTCATCATGGCCTCCAGTCAGAGCTCGCTGCAACATTTACATAGAAAAGAAGCATAAATTTGGGCAACAAGAGAGAGAGCAATTGCAGATATGCAAACATGTGAATGTGATGATATATTTTGTTTACCTGAAAGAACGATAAAGGTAAATTGTAGAAATAAATTCAGGGCCGGCTAGACTAAATTTGAGCAGATAATACTCAAAATGTTGGTCTCAACGATTTCTTTGATTTGATTTAGTCCCTCTGAATTTATCAAAAGGAAATATAAGAAAATCCATGAATAGAGCTTGAGAAGAGAAGGCGATGGCTGTCCTCCAAACAAGAGTTTGGTATACAAAATCAAGTAGACTGAGGATATACCTGCTAAAATCTTAGCTCTCTTGTGATCGGTGTCGAGGTTTGCAACATTCTCATGTAATGCGACCAAAGCAGCAGCACAAAGGATACCAACCTGTCTCATTCCACCTCCTAAGGTTTTCCTGAGCCTTCTAGGCTAAGAAGCAAAAGCAACAACGAATCAAATTTCGATAAAAAAAAGATGTTTTGTTGATCTTTACGAGAGGAATTCTCAACAGTATCTTAGTAATAAAGCATTTGGAACCAACAAGGACAGATCCAACAGGAGCACCAATAACTTTTGACAGGCATACCTTTTGACATCATCATGAACTTCGGCAGCTGCCATTGCGGCCTGCATTGTTTCACCCACTAGGTTTAGTGACCATGTTGGATCGCTGAAGAAACAAATCCTACTTGACCAAAAGGAGAGACACACAGAATCAGTCCATAATATATTGCCTGAACAGAAATACATTAACAAATTACTAAATGCAAACAGATAAACTGCTGCTTACAGAAATTGTTTTCGTCTACCATTGCTGGATACTATATGAAAATGATCAATTAGTAGTACGAAAGAATTTGGAGGGAAAAACACCAAAACTCTGTTGCTTGAAAGTGGGAAATTATGGCAAACAGTAGAGTGGTTTTGGAAGCAACAAAAACAAAATTCCGATGCAAAACGAATCCCTTCATCAATGTAGCCAAATTAAATAAAACAAAAACGCTCTAGTGCGAAAAACTTTCATTTATGTTGACCGTAAATTCAAGCGTAATTCAATCTTACTACTCTACTGGGAGAGTTTTTTTATGATCAAAACAAAGGACCCAATAAAAAATTTCCCAACTTAAATCCATTTCTAAGTGACTAGACCATGCCAATCAACTTGGAACTAGTCTTCATTTACCTATTCACTATTTCATTTTCTTCATCAATAAAAAATGCAGCAGCCAAACTGAAAATTAAACAAAATCATCAGCCAGTGCAGAATTAATATATAATCCTCTCCTTCTCTGCAAATGGTTTGTCTAACTAGAAACTAGAAAACTGAAAACCAGCATAAATCACAGGCAGATATTATAACCTAAAACTCCAAAAAATTAAAAAATTAAAAAATTAAAAATCAAAGCCTAAAAATAACAAAAACTAATTATGCCATGGATACAAAGCAAAAAGAAAACTGAGTACAGAAACCCTTTCTCCTTAGATGATTCACTTCCAAACTACTATTAAATCGGTTTTCCCTAATTTACATTAACAATCCCAGGTTTCAGTACACCAATTTCGCTGATTTAGAAAGAAAAAAAAAATTTGCATATTTACCTCTCTAGGCTACCAACCAAGACACACCAGGATGAAATTGAGGAGGTAGCAGATTGAAGGTTGCGACTGTAGATTCTTTGAGCGAATAATCTTTTTCTTGATGGGAAGGTGGAAGATTAAGAGACGGTACAATCTTTTTCTTGATTGGCCTCAAGATTTGAGAAAGAAAGAGAGAGAGAAAGGCGAATGTGAGAGGGAGGGATTGGGTCTCGGCGATCATCCATGGTGGACTTGGTGTGGAAGAAGAGGAAGTTGTTTCACAGGTTGGAGACAAGGAGAGGAGAGGAGAGGAGAGAAGGCATCGCTACGTAACTTTTGTTCAAGGTTTAGTCGGGTCGGGTGTTCATTAGAAATACGGGTTTTATATTACCCGTTTCTACTGTAAGATCGGATTTCTTTTCATCCGTTGGATTAGATCCAACGGTGACCGGATACAGTGACAGGATATAAGTGAGCGGACTCGACCGCGCGGCACGTGAAACCCCTTCTTGCTTACGGTTGGCTTCTTCTCCTTCTCTACTACTCTCAGTTAATTTTAATACAAAATCTTTTTTAGTGTTTAACGATAAAACGTACATCATCCTACCAGGGAAGGGAACCGGAACCTTAAAACCCTAACCCTAGCTCTGTCGATTTTAGGGTTTTCAATCTCCGATTTCCGAATTTAGTATATTCAAATGGAAGCCGAAGAAGAAGATGTTTCGAAGGTGAACGAGCCTTCGGTTCCGGTTCAAAATGACGCCGTACTGTCTCCTGAAACAGAGGAGGAGCTCAGGAGAACCGAGCCCCAATGCATGTCGGAGTCTTTACCCGAGCCCGAGCTCAAGCCCGAAACCGAGGGCTTCGGGCTCGGTGTTGAGGGGGAATCTGATGCGGTTCCAACAGAGGATACTGAGATTGTGGAGGAGCTGAATGTCGCAGAAGGTCATGGGACAGAGGATACTGAGATTGTGGAGGAGCTGAATGTCGCAGAAGGTCATGGGACAGAGGATACTGAGATTGTGGAGGAGCTGAATGTCCCTGAAGGTCATGGGACAGAGGATACTGAGATTGTGGAGGAGCTGAATGTCCCTGAAGGTCATGGGACAGAGGATACTGAGATTGTGGAGGAGCTGAATGTCGTAGAAGGTCATGGGACAGAGGATACTGAGATTGTGGAGGAGCTGAATGTCCCTGAAGGTCATGGGACAGAGGATACTGAGATTGTGGAGGAGCTGAATGTCCCTGAAGGTCATGGGAATGCCCCTGAAGGTCATGGGACAGAGGATACCGAGATTGTGGAGGAGCTGAATGTCGCTGAAGGTCATGGGACAGAGGATACCGAGATTGTGGAGGAGCTGAGTGTCGCCGAAGGTCAGGTGACAGAGGAAACTGAAGTTGGGGCCGTGGATGAAAAGGGATTGGAGACGGAGAAGGTGTTGTCTGAGGAAGGTGTTGTAGCTCACTCGGCAAAGGAGGCTGCTGAGAAGTCTAATGTGGCTGAAGTGGCCGAGGAGACTGTCATTTCATGGAAGGAACAAGCAGAGGAAAAGACGGCCGAAGTGGAAGGGGAGGAGGCCGAAGCAGAGGCTGAGAAGGTCCAAGCGGTGGGAGAGCAGGCTGAGGCAGAGGGTGAGAAGACTGAGGCTGAGGCTGAGGTGGAGGGTGATGATGAGGCAAATGTGACGGACATGGTGGCTGAGACCGACATGGTGGAGGAGGTGGATGTGGCTGATGATGCAATGGAGGAGACAACTGAGGCAGAGGAGACAGAGGCAGCAGAGGAAGAAGCAGAAGGGATGGAGGTAGAGGAGGATGAGGAGGATGAGGAAACGAATAGGGCCAGCAGTGGCGGGAAGAGGAAGCGTGGGAAGAGTTCTAAGGTGACGGGAAAACTCCTCTCAAAGAAGAAGATGGAAGAGGATGTCTGTTTCATTTGCTTTGATGGGGGTGAGCTTGTACTTTGTGATCGCAGGTCAGTTAAACTCTGCTCACTGTTTGTGCTTCTTTTAATGTTACTTCTGTGATTAGTTGATTGAATGATATTGATTTAATTGGTGGTTTTCAGGGGATGTCCTAAAGCATATCATCCTTCATGTGTTAATCGTGATGAGGCTTTCTTTCGGGCTAAGGGTCGATGGAATTGCGGTAACTTTCTCTTACTTTTTGCCAAATTCTCATCTTTTTATCTAATACTCCTTTGTTTACTCATTCCGTGTCTTTCAGATGTTTGATTTTTGGTGATTATTTATGTGTTAGGCATGTGGTGTTTGTAGTTTTAAACCCTAGCTGGATAAGTAAATGGTTAGTTTTAGTGATGATTGGGTTAGTGTTTTCATGTTGTAAAATTGAATGTTTTTGTCCTTGAAATTTGTTTTAATTACAGAAGAAAAAGCAATACCAGTTGTTGGCAAGGTCTGAAAAATTGACACTGTTTTTAAAATTTTGGTTTTTCCATACTTCCAGTAAGTTTCTTTTTGCATACTTCCAGTATTTTAGGGAAACAATGGAAAGTTTGGACCAAAGTTTTATGCTATTTGTGTAGTTAACGACCCAGAATTGTTCTTTGTTGTGTCAGATTACTTTATAATATGGAATGCTGCTTAAGTAAGGGGGACTTAAGCAGCGTAAATCAAATCTGTGGAACTCATAGGGCTACACTTTATGATGTATCAAATTCAAGAGTTAGGAGATATATCTTTATTAAAGCATGAAAATCAAGTCCTACTTTGTCAAATTTTGAATCTCATACCGACTTAAGATGTTACATTCTAGAAAAATTTGTGTTGTGTATTTTAGATGATTTCTTATATTCTTATAGATAATCAAGATAGTGGCATTGAATATATATATATATATATGTGCTATATTATCAACCTAAGTGTTACAGGATTGCTACACCCCCTACTTACCATGACCCAAAACATGGTACACCAAACTCCAGATCACTAAAACTAGCATCCCTAGTTTTATTCTGTTCTCTCACTCTTTTTTTTTCTTTCTCCATCCATGAGTAACCATAATGCTTCGATTAATTTTTTATGAAGGATTAAATGAAACAAAAAGTTATGCTTTATTTAAGAAAAGAACACAAAAGGTTTATACATATATTCGATTCTAGGGTAATGTTCTCTTGTCAGATTTATGTTTCTAGGCCGGTGCTTATGTTGTCATATGTTGCATTTATTGGTCACATAGTTTTTAAATCTGATTCTGATGTTTATATATTTTTACAAGTTGATTCTAAATCTATCACTGTCGTTAAATATATACTTATAGTACCAAAGCAATCTTATAAGAAATTCTAATGCGTTCCCATGACCAGATATGCGAACTAAGCTTACCCCGACTGCATTGTGTACAGTTAAAGTTAAAGTAACATAACGAGTACTGGACTCCTACCAAGTACCGGGGCGAACCATGCTCTAGGCAACATTGGTCAATCTGTTTGGTTTTGGAAGGATTTGGGTTTATGTTATGCTGCATTTACAGTAGTTCAGACTCTGGCCTTATGCTGGAAGTTCTGTCTTTTTGCACTCCATTTGTGATTTGTCATCTAGTTTTACCGAATGTAGTGGCCATTGTCTTTTTTGAGTGAGATTGCAGGCATTATGATTGCATTTTGATTTCATCTTCTCAGCTCCAATTCTTTTACATTTGTGACTTAGTTTCATCATTTCTCATCATTTATAAAAATGCTTATTTTTGAAAATGGTTTTAGTGTTTTTGGGTTGCTGGCCAGTATCTAATGCATGAATAAATGTATATTAGGTTGGCACATTTGCAGCAACTGTGAGAAGAATGCCCACTACATGTGTTATACATGTACCTTTTCCTTGTGCAAGGGGTGTACCAAAGATGCTGTCTTCTTATGTGTTCGAGGAAACAAAGGCTTCTGTGAGACATGCATGAAAACTGTCTTGTTGATTGAAAAGAATGAGCAAGGAAACAAGGACACGGTATGATACCTTCTTTCTTTTTGTCTTCTGTTTTTCTTTCACCGCTTTTATATTTTCCTTTTGTGAGCATTGTCATTATTAGGGTGAAAGATATATCTTACTTTGAAGTATTTTAGCGTGTGAAAGTAATGTGTCACGTAATTCTTTTTTGTTACATCCTTAAAAATCTGCTAGCCAATTTTTTTTTTCTTTGCAGTAGTCTTATCATCAGATAGAACCTTTTGGAAACATTGCAGGAATTTTCTACCTTTAATTTTTTTTGTCCTTAATTAAGTACTTCCATTGTTAAGAATTAATTCCATGTTTATCTTTTTAGTTCTTTTTACTTTTTGTTTTGCTTTAACTCTGTAGTGCCATTTTACAAGTCTGGTTCACATTTTCTTAATTAAATGCTTGCAGTGGCATTCAGCTTGTACTTATATTTGTTGTGCTTGTGCAGAATGAAGTTGATTTTGATGATAAAACCAGCTGGGAGTACCTCTTCAAGGATTATTGGATAGACTTAAAAGAGAGGTTATCTCTAACGGTTGATGAACTTGCTCAGGCCAAGAATCCATGGAAAGGAGCAACTGGACATAAACAGGAGTCACATGATGAACCTTATGATGTTAATAATGATGAAGGGTCTGAGTCAGACAATTCTGAGAATTTGGATTTGGCCAACTCTAAAAAAAGAAAGGCCAAGAAACGATTGAGAACCCGTGGAAAGGGGAAGGATTCATCAAGTCCAGCTACAGCAACTGGCTCTGGAGGCCGATCTGCAGATGACAGTACAGGGTGGGGATCAAAGGAACTCTTGGAGTTTGTTATGCACATGAGAAATGGTGACAAATCTGCTCTATCTCAGTTTGATGTCCAGGCTCTTTTGCTAGAATATATAAAAAGGAACAAACTTCGTGACCCTCGCCGGAAAAGTCAGATAATTTGTGATATAAGGCTTCAAAATTTATTTGGGAAACCACGTGTTGGGCATTTTGAAATGTTAAAACTTCTGGAATCCCACTTTCTTGTAAAAGAGGATTCTCAGGCTGATGATCTTCAAGGGAGTGTTGTTGATACTGAAGGCAATCAGTTGGAGGCTGATGGAAACTCTGATACACCGGCAAAATCCAGTAAAGACAAGAGACGCAAAACACGTAAAAAGGGTGATGGGAGAGGACCACAGTCTAATATTGATGACTTTGCAGCCATTGATATACACAACATTAATTTAATTTACTTAAAGCGTAATTTAGTGGAAGATCTACTTGATGATCTGGATAACTTTGGGGACAAGGTTGCTCATTCTTTTGTCAGAATTAGAATTTCTGGTAGTGGTCAAAAGCAAGATTTGTATAGGCTGGTCCAAGTTATAGGTAATCATTTGGTTAATTGTCTTTCATTGTATTTTTGGCCTGAGAAAAGAAGGCATTAAACTTTTCAGACTGGTAGAGTTCATTTTTCAAATGATTTTCTCAACAGGTACGTGCAAAGCTGCTGAGCCATATAAAGTTGGTAAAAGGATGACAGATATCTTGCTAGAGATATTAAACTTAAACAAGACAGAGATCATTTCAATTGACATCATCTCAAACCAAGACTTCACTGAGGTGATTTAGCATATAACATTTCCCTCTTTTCAATGGCAGGAGTGAGAGACTGAGAGTTGCTTCAATCTTCATAACTAACTGTTTTTTCGATTCCAAACATGGTCAAAAACTAGCATAAATGTGGGTGTAAAAGAGGCATGATTTGAATATCTCCTTGCTAGAAGGGGATGGTCTTTATTAGAAATAACATTAGAAAGACAGATAATGCTTGCCACTGAGTAATATATGTTGCATACCAGGGAAATGAATTTGATTCTCACATCCAATGGCGTTGTTGGCTTTGCCCTCATTATTGAGAGTAATTGCAGCTTTATGTGCAGCATAAGGAAGATTGCTGGAAAAGAAATTATTTGTTTGAAAACTTTTTATTTGAATGATATTCTGTTTGATATATGTCATTGTTTCTTTGTTTCATTGTTAGGATGAATGCAAACGACTGCGTCAGAGCATAAAATGTGGACTTATCAACCGGCTAACTGTGGTATTTCCATGTTCCATTGCTCTTTTCGTGTGTTGGTATTTATTGTTTTTTGTGGTCCTGAGAAAGTGGTTGCTTGTAGGGTGATGTTCAAGAGAAAGCGTTGGCACTCCAAGCAGTCAGAGTCAAAGATGTAAATTTCTTGCCCTTTTTTACCTCAAAGTAGGTTTTTTTTATACATAAATTTATATCATTTGCATCTACACGTGTGGCTGTACAATAGGGCTTGCACATGTTTTATGTTGCATCTGAGGTTGATTGGTACATTTCGAAATTGAGCTTTATATTACAGCATTGGCGTTAGGGATATCTGTGGTTTTGATTGTCAGGATAAGGTTTTGGAGTGCACATAGGAAACTTTTGTTGCACAGAGGAGGAAAGAAAAACAGACTATGATGATGCAATAACAACGATGACGATGAAGGAAATAATATTTTTCTTATCATGGCTACAATTTTCAAATTAGTGTTCTCTAAGGGTGAAATTTTATAATATGATTTATTTACAAGAAAAAAATATCTAGCTTTTAAATGCAAAATTATGGTTCATTTTCTGATAACAAACAAAATTTAGGGCCCGTTTGATAACCATTTCAATTTTAGTTTTTAGATTTCACTTTTTGTGCTAGAGTATAGAGGAAAATGAGAGTGAGAATGGGAGTGAGGATGAGATTGAGAGAGAGGATGAGAGCGGAGGATGGGAGGGAGAAGTAACAAAAGTGAAAACAATTTCAAATAGAGTTCAGTTTTTAGTTTTAGTTTTCACTTTTGTTACTCCTCCCTCCCATCCTCCCCTCTCATCTTCCCTCTCAATCCTATCTCCACTCTCATTCTCACTTCCATTCTCCCTCTTTTTCCTCTATACTCTAGCACAAAAAATGAAAACTAAAAACTAAAATTGAAATGGTTATCAAACGGGCCCTTAATTTTTGAAAGAAATAAAAGACTTGTGGACAAATTATCCACTGCATACAATATAATAAAACTCTAAAGTTCTATGAATCGGCCAGAAAAAATATAAGAACCATTCATAAAAGGTACAGCCCAAAACCCAAATCTGCAAAAATGACAAAATAAAGAGTTTTTTGTGTGCATTATGAAGGATTGACAATTTGTAAAAGAAATGGATGAGGGTACTTCCCAAAACTTGACACTTCCTATTCCCGTCATAGATTGGCAGCAAGTATAAAATGAATCAAAGCCAAGGGTAGCAGCTTGTGCCCCTAACCACCATAGATCTCCACATCCACTTTCCAAGTAATGCCTTATCCTTTTCACTAAGTTGCCAATGCCGAACCACCCTTCTTACTCTATGCACTACCTCCTATGTCACTAGGTGTTCGTTCTTTCCCTCCTCCCTCCATTCCCACATAAGATCCCTCGTAAATTCTTCAATCCCTTAACCACTTCAATTGGAATTCTACATGGAAAACAACAGTGATTTGTATCTATTAATGTCTTTTCCAGCATATGCACTTCATATGGTGCATTTAGTCTTACTAAACTTGTGGTTTATAGGTCTTGGGTTGTAGGGGAATTCGTTTGGGATTGCAGGATGATTTAAGGTTTGAGACATATTGTGAGGGGACAAAAGGGGTTGGTGCTCAAGATGTTTGGTTGGTGAAATTTTCTGGGAAGTAGAGGATTTGTGGATTTGCAGGGTTGTTTTTAAAAGGTGTTTGAGAGTCGAAAGGTCCTCAAAAGCATTTGGGATGTTAGGTTTTTAGTTTAAATAGGTGAAGACTTGGGAATATTGAGGAACCCTTAGAGTATGTGAGTGAAGTTCCAAGCATCTTTTTGTTTTGTAATTTAAGTTTATTAATTGGTTGATGCATGGTGGTGGAGCTTTACCATATCTGTTGATTGTTGGATTTTGGCTATAAGGTGCTGCAAGAAGTTATGGTAATCCATGTGAAACAGGATTGATAGAAAGACAGAAAACCAAAATGAAGTATCTTAGCAAAAGATAAAGGAAAAGATAAAGAAAAATAAGAAGTAAAGAAGTACACTCACAAATTTGCAATTTTTTCTTTCTTCCATTATTCCAAGAGACATACTCAATCTTCTATAACATTTAGCTGTAACAAAATCTGAATATTTATGTAGGGTTACTTACCATCCTCATAAGAACCAAGACTCTAATTATGAAACTATAAATCACATGGTCATCATACTAGAAACTTAATATCGTATTTACACACTTAAATAAGGGAACTAGCTAGCAATCTGAATTACTACCAAGTTTTTATTATTATTTTTTATTATTTTTTAAGGCCAAGAAGGCTTCTTTCTTCATGTTTGGTTCTACACTTTAGATCTTGCCTTGTAAGGAGTAAACTTGCTTGGCATAGCTGGTGTCCCCATCCCTAATCCTCCTGTTCTCTTAAGCTGGTTTGGTAATCAGGTACCCTGCTTCCCCTATCCTTACTAAAATGGGTTTGATTAGAGGTTCTAGGTTATGTTATTCAAGTATAATGGATTTTGGCTTTTCTTATCCCTACCATCCATAATGAAGCAACAAAGAGGAGAATCTATTGGTTATTACTTATTTCAATTTAGTATTTGGGATGGGGAACATGATGTATAAGGTTGCATACAAGCCTAGGTGAACCAACTTATTTTCTTTTTCCAACTTGACTGGATATGTGAACTGTAGAGGTGCAGTGCTTGAGGGCAGCTTGAGTTCAAGTTGAGCTCACCTTGAGGGGAGGTCAATCCAAAATTCAAGTTTGGCTTCATTTGGCTTGCTTAGCATCGTAAACCCAATCAAGCTTGAACTTGAGCTGTGGATCCTTCTATAAGCCTTGGTTTCTCATGATCCTTATATACGTACATATGGTCATGTGGCTTAAATACCTAAGCTTCAGATGAGGCAAGTACTTGATTCTTGTAGTTCATGATCAACCCAAATATAGAATAGACAAGCTCAATCCAACCTTGAAATTGTGAGCGGCTCAGTATGTTTTTAACCTTACCGTGTTCAAGAAGAAAGCAAAGACCTAACATATCTGCACCTAATTCTTTATCTTGCGGTGACTATAACATGGAAATCAGCAAGAACCAGTGGCATCTCCCCAGTGAATTTCATAATAAGCTCAAGCAGATTTGTTCTTAAAACAGGATTGTTTTGTCCTTTTCTTTTTAGAGACAATATGGATTCTGTCTCCTTTTAATGTTCTCAACTCCTAGATGTAAATTGAATATATTTCTTTTTCTCTGTACTGTCCTATAGCTTGGTTGTTATATAATTTTGTTTTAATTTTTCTCGATTTTCTTTGATGACTAATTTATTTCTTTATTTTTATTCTGATACAGTGGTTAGAAACAGAGATAGTGAGACTCAGTCATCTTCGTGATCGAGCTAGTGAAAAAGGGCGTAGGAAGGAATATCCTTATTTTTTAATGTTTAGTACATTTTTGTTCACAATTTTGCTTGGGGTGCCATCTTTGCAATTGCACCAAAAGTTGATGCCCCAAATACATTTTACCACTATTAAAGTAAACAATCGTATGAGTTTCTTCATTTCTAGGAAATAAAAACTTAAATTACTTTTTATTATTAAAGATGTTCTTTCTTTGTTGTATATGCTACTCTAAGATGACTAGGAATAGGTATGAAGTAATCCTTAACTTCCTTTTCACGCTTAGAGAGTGTGTAGAGAAATTGCAGCTACTGAAGACCCCAGAGGAGCGCCAGCGTAGACTAGAGGAAACTCTAGAAATACATGTGGATCCAAATATGGATCCAAGTTATGAGTCTGAGGAAGATGAAGATGAAGGAGATGATAAAAAACAAGGTCGCATTCAACTTCTTGTGAAATTTCTATACCTTAAATTCTCTAGCACAACTATCTTTGTCATTAATTCAATCATTAATAACATAGCTTTCAATTCATGCAGAAAGTTATATTAGACCTACAGGTTCTGGCTTTGGAAGGAAGGGGAGGGAGCCAATCTCTCCACGAAGAGCAGGACCTTCTTCAAATGATTCCTGGAGTGGGACAAGGAATTTTTCCAATATGAATCGGGAGTTAAGCAGGAACTTGTCAAATAAAGGGTTCTTCAACAAAGCAGAAAATACAACTGCAGCTGGTGAGATAGTAAATGATTCGTGGGGTCATGGAAGAGACAGAGAAACACAGCAAACAAACCACTGGGAGAAGAAACAAAATATTTCAAGTTTAGAAACAGGTGTTAGGAGTACACAGTCTGCGGTACCATCTGAATCATCTCCTGCTGGGGGGTCAGAAAATTCGGTGGCGCATCTCTCCACTGGCGTAGCACAATCTGCAGCCAATATCAATGAGTCAGAAAAAATTTGGCATTACAAGGATCCTTCTGGAAAAGTCCAGGGACCATTTTCCATGGTACAGTTGCGTAAATGGAATCACACTGGCTATTTCCCTGCCAACTTGAGAGTTTGGAAAAACACTGAGAAAGAAGAAGATTCTATACTGGTAACTGATGCATTGGCTGGAAAGTTCCAGAAAGACCCTTCATTCGTTGACAGCAGTTTTCCAAAGGCTCAAATGGTGCACAATTCACATCTCTCACCTGTACATTCTGGGAAGTCTCAAGGAGCTCTCTTTCAGCGAGGTACAGAAGGCCAAGCGGGGGGAGTAAGTTGGGGATCTCAAAATGAAATTAATTCTTCCTCGGGCAGAGGTACTCCACAATCAGTTGAGGTCCCCAAGTATTCTTCAGATGGGTGGGCCACAACAAACCTTCCCTCACCTACTCCATCCCAAACTCCATTGGGTGGGGCAAGGGGGCAAGCTTACGAAAGTAATTGGTCACCGAGCCCTGCTCATCCAGGTGGCTCTGTCTTGGGAGGCAACGGAGTGCTGCAACCTACTGCAGTAGTTACTCCAGAAAGTGGACTGCGAGCTTCCGGAAATGATCGCTCAAGTTCTCTTCCTGGCATTAATGCAGCACCCAAGTCTGAAAATGCTACTCTTCTGGGCTCTACAACTGCTCTTCGAATGCATGGTCAAGTAACAGGGTCAGCGCCTGTATTGTCCAATGCCTCAATGAATCAAGTAGCTGATGTGAATAACCTAGTTTCAAATCTGCAAAATCTGGTTCAGTCAGTGACTAGTCGTGCTCCTGCCAGCGATGCTCGAGGATGGGGTTCTGGTTCAGTTCCGAAACAGGAAATGACTGCCTCCGGCCCAGTACCTGGGAGTGAATCTCAACCCTGGGGAGGTGCTCCATCTCAAAGGATAGAACCAAATAATGCTGCTACTGTGCCTGCACAACATCACACCCATGGTTACTGGAATAATACTCCATCTACCAACAATGCTCCCTCATCTATGAACACAGGGAATTTAGCTGGAAATTTCCCTACATCAGGCTTCTCGGGTGTTCCGCACTCTGATCAACGGAGACCCCCAGTTCCGAGTAATCATACATACATTCAGCCTCCAGCACAACAGCAGGCACCTTGGGGCGTGGGAGTTCCAGATAACCAAAGTGCTGTGCCAAGAGCGGGGCAAGAGAATCAAAATACTAGTTGGGTGCCAATGGCAGGAAATCCAAACGTGACCTGGGGAGGACCAGTGCCTGGTAATACAAAAATGAACTGGGGACCTCCGAGTCAAGGTCCGGGATGGACTGCACCCAACCAAGGTCCCGTACCTGGAAATGCAGTTACTAATTGGGTCCCACCTGGTCAAGGACCACCATCGGTAAGTGCAAATCCAGGTTGGGCTCCACCTGGTCAAGGGCCAACACTTGGGAATGCCAATCCTGGTTGGAGTGCACCCAATACAACTCAGAATGGAGATAGGTTCTCAAATCAAAGGGATCGAGGTTCTCATGGTGATCCTGGTTTCGGTGGTGGCAAACCTTGGAATAGGCAGTCGTCTTTTGGCGGTGGAGGTGGAGGAGGAGGTTCTTCCCGGCCTCCTTTCAAAGGGCAGAGAGTGTGCAGGTTCTTTGAAAGTGGTCACTGCAAGAAGGGCGCGTCGTGCGATTATTTGCACCCGGACCATTAAGAATTTTGGGAACACAGCAGCGGAGCAGTTACTGTACAGCAATTTCCCATAAAGAGTTTTGACTTTGTATAAACTTTTTTTTTTAATTTCCTATTTACCATAACTTGGGCAGTTTAGTGTATTTTTGCTTCCTTTTATCCAGCTTTTTCATTAAAAGCCTTATTATATGGAAGATTTTCTTCTCTTTTTGAAGTAACAAAAGTTGTAGACTCAAGACTACAAATCTAGTACTGTATACAAAACATAGTTAGCACGGAGTAATTTGCATTATTATAATAGAAATACAAAATGATTGTCGCTCTACGTGTGTGTTTGATAGAATTAGCGCAGAAAGAGAATCCCCAAAGAGAGAGAGTGGAATTGGTGTAGAAAGAGAATCCTTAAAATGTAAGAAAAAATGGAAAGTGGGAAACTTTATACCTTCCTATTCTTTTATTTTACTGCACTTCATGGTTATTTGTTTCGTTTTTGACATCCTGATTTCTTCTTACAAACCAATCAGTTTTATCAATCACAATCTTGTGTATGGAGCTAAGCCAGATATTTTCCCTTTTACTGACATATTTGACATTTTATACATTTTGGTCGACAAAACATAGTGTTTGCTTTGTTTAGATACACTTTATTCGGTCAGAGTTTAGATATTTCAATGCGATAAGAGTAGATATGGGTTTAGACATGTTGGCCAGAGTGAATGTGCTTTTCACTGTGCATTGAGTTCGACTTTCCTTTCTCGTTGTTTAGATTAAATTAAAGTAGAATATCCCTTGTATAAAAAAAAAATTATAATTAAAGAAATAGGAGTGACCTTTTTGGGTTAATCTTATTATATTATGAATATACAGTCCCTTTTCATTAAAGGAATAACACCCTTTAGGGTCCCATACCATTTTTTTTTTCAACAATCAAAACCATCTATTTTTTAAGTCTTCATTCATAGGTCATCCTTACAAAAAATCAAGCAAATCTAATAAATTGTCTAACATCTAGTTGCAACCAACAAAATAGACGAATACTATTTCAAGAAAATACTATAATAACAACCATCTAATTGAGTGGTCAAATAGTTTCGGATTTAAGTGATTTTTTGCAAAGATAATCTCTAAGGGAATATCTAAAAAATTAGACGATTTGGATTATTGAAATACAATGCCGTGATTACCTTACAAGGATATTCATCCTCAACTTATATACAATATATGAAAAGTGATAAATAAAATGAAAAATTAGCCAAATTCATGTATCATTTACTCGGTTATTAGTGCTCAGTTTTGCGCCGTCCGATTAGCATCGAACGTCCAGAAGAATCTAGTGCAGATCAGGAGGGAAGTGAAAAGTGAAAGAAAAACTTGGAACAAAAAAATAGCGAATGAACAACAACAGACATTTCGACCAAAAAAAAAAGAACAACAACAGACAAGGAACAGAGGAGTAGGAGTAGGAGTAGGAGTAGGGCACATAACCATAACCAAAATGGAGAGCTTTATGATGATGATATTGAATTGAACCATCGAGTCAGAGAGAGAGAGAGAGAGAGATAATAATCTAAAAATCTAATAAATCTTTAATTCTTAGAGAGAGAGATGGATAAGGAAGGCGAAGACGCAGATGGAGGAGGTATCAAAATTCCAAACCCTAACCCTAATCTTAGCAATGGCTCAGCGAAGGGAAAGTCATGCAAGGGTTGCCTCTATTACTCTTCCACACAGAAATCCAAATCCAAATATCCCACCTGTGTTGGCCTCTCCAAAACCCTCCAACAAGGTCTCTCTCTCTCTTTCTCTCTCTTTCTCATTTTGATTGCCAAAGTTCATAGACTCTTAAATTGAATTGATGAATTACTTTGATGCATAAATCAAATTGAATCTGGAAGCCAGAAAGATCGGTTCTTCGATATTCTAGTGCTACAACATTCACAGGCTGAATTGATGCCTATATTTTCCCACACGAAAAAAGGGCTCTGTCTTTGTGGAGTATGTATTGTTTATGATGTCCTTGTTATTTGTTAGTATATAATAATTTTTTATAATTTTCTTCCTGTGTATTTAGATGCATCTGAAATTTATTTCTTTCTAGTCATCTAATAAGTATGCGCTTATTTATGGATTTATGATCAGTGCCCAGCTACATTGTGGGAGAGACTGAGTTGGAGGCTTCTAAAGCGGACCGCAGCCTTACAGATTTCAAGTATGCTTGCGTAGGTTACTCAGTGTTCCTAGACAGAAAAGATTCTCCTAGTGATCAGCAGAATAAACAAGCGGAATTGCCGTTTTGTGTTGGTCTTGAGGTGTTATATCTTGACTCTATCTTTTTCTTGTTTTCTTGATTTGTAAAGGTCATATTACATATCATTTTATTCTTAAAGACTGTTTGGAATTTCTCTAGTCGAATATCCATGTCACTTTCCTGTCTTTCCTGTCCTTATGTCTAAGTTAGTTATATAATTATATTGATAATTCATAATGCTCATATTTGTATGTTTATGATCTTCTCATAAACTCAGTTGATATGTGACATAACTAGCTTGTGTCAGGTATTGTATGACAAAAAACCTGCAGGCCATGCTCAGGCTGATGCTCCTGCTAATAAAATTGAAGGTATATGAAGTTTTTCTTTTCTCTGTTTATTTATTTGAAAAGGCTGTGAGGATCTCATTTCACTCTTGATTTGTTGGAATATAGAAAGAATCCATCTTTCGCGTACCTTCTTAGTCTCTGATACTAATTGATTCAGTGACTTTATTTGTGTACGTATAAGTCTCTATTTTGTTGCTTTCGCACCTTAAACACCTGAAGTTAGATGCAGTCTTTGTATATTCATCTGCAATGTGATTTTCCTGCATTCATTAAGGGATGTCTGGTTACCATCAGACTGCGATCTCCCACTTTTTTCCTTGTTTTGACTTATAATTTCTTCTCTTGATAATTGATCCCCATGGCACTCATGTGCAGTGGGTCCATTTTCATTTGGCTCTCAAATGCTTGGTAAAGTTTACACAATAGCTGTTAGGTCAACAATGCTATATGGGATAGATGCAGGGCAAGCAACATTTTGATGGAGTGTGGCAGAAATGAGGATATTGAGATGTATGTGTGGGAAGACAAGGAATGATAGGATTCAAAATGAACACATTTGTGAGAAAGGTGGAATATCACCCATTGACAGGCCAAAAAATACCATTTATTAGATAGGAAATGGGAGAGAACTGACTATGGTACTTTGGAGTTTTTGGACATATTCAATGCAGATCAATATGGAAGTCAGAAAGAGTAACTTAATCAACATAGAGAGTAGTTCGAGGGAAAGAAGACAAATATGATAATATAATTAGGGTGACTTAGATGATAATATGGCCCGACATAGGACGATATAGAGGACCATGATTCACGTTGCCTACCCCAAATAGTTGGGATAAGGCTTTGTTGTTCCAAATGCCTTACTATTAATTAAGTATGTGCTCCATTTGTGATTGTGTAAAGGCAATAAACTTATTTGAAGAACATGTGCCTGTTTTGTTACATCTAAGTATAATATTTCTTTTCCAAATCTATCTGTGTTATTTGTGTTTAGAATATATATCTGGTAAATCAACAAACTTATCATGGTATTAGAGCCACAATGTGTAGGTCACGTTATTATACATAAGAACACTCGGTTGAGGCCGCTTGTCACGTGCATCACCCACAAGAGGGAATCCACGTGAGGAAAAGTGTTGAGCACTAGTTCCACATTGATTGGGCTAAGTGTCCAGTAAAGCTATATACCTCTATTAGGTCTATCCACTTGACAACTTCAGCTTTTGAGAATCATAGTAAACCAACAAACCTTAATATTTAATGTGAATACTTACTGTTGCAAAATGACTGAATTTTCTTATAGCATTCACAGCAACCTTGTTTGTAAATTCTTGGTGTGTTTCCCTCTCCAGAAAATGTTCGGCCGATTCCTCAACCCCGAAGCTACAGACCACCACATTCAACAGGAGATGAATATCTCAACAGGTATGGCAGAACTTTGAGTTAGCAAAGAAAAGAAGTTATCCATGACTTCTTCTTTTTGTTTTTTCACATGGTTTTGTGTTTGAGTTTTCCAGTTCTGTTTGTTCTTGTTAGACTTTAAAACTCTGAGTATTTGTATATGCAGGTTTAAGAGGAATGCAATACTAGTAGCATCAGGTGTTGCTAAGAATGTGAATAGAGTGGGAAACTACATCAAACAGAGTGTGGATGACATTCTATACCCTTACCGTAGAAGGCCTAAGTAACAATTTTGATTGTATAAGTAATTTATAGCATAAAAGAAGCCCAATGCCTGAAATGGCATGATCCCAGTTGTATGATTAAATTGAAATGTTCCTCCCTCCCTCTTTCTTCTTGTATGAATAAATTAATCATCACATGAAGGGAGCGGTTTTTATATTTTCATTTGAAAACAATTGCTAACATATGAGTTTTCGTCTACAAGTGATTTTTGTTACTTGTGGCCAAATTTTGACATGAATAATTATGTGGCCGTTTAATGGAATTGGTTGTTTGAAGCATTAATCGATTAGTAAGTTAATACGGCTTTGATCACTTTTTTGGTCCACTTAGCAATATAATCTCATAATTTGGACATTCGTTTTTTAGATTATCGTTCAAAGATCACCCCTTATAAAAAACTAGCCAACATCGTTTAATCATTTGATTCTTATTGGGAATATTTTCGTTTGTTTATTTGATCGATCCACACAAACAAATATGGCTGGCAATGGGTCGGGTTGGGTCATGTCAAGATTATATACGTGTCAGGAATGCTCAATCCAAACTTGAACCCGTTTAATAAACGTGTCATGCACGGGTTGACTCGTTAAGTTCTCATGCGGGTTTTGGGTTGTGGTAGGTTGATCCGCTAAGTGGTAGCAACTAAAAGATATTAATAAAATAGAAAAATGAAGAATAAACAAATAAATGGGTTAGTGGGTTGGCGGGTTACATGTGTATTTTAGCAAGTTGGCGGGTTACATAGGTATTTTAGTAGGTTGGCGGGTTGATCCGAAACCCACCAATTTATTAAAGGGGTCATGACGAGTTGGCTTGAATTTTAATCTTGCGGGTTGAATCTGCTAAATTTTCGTGCGGATTCCAAGTCGTGTAACGGATTGTGCCCGAAATTGCCAACTATACTAACCAGTTAGTGATTAGGGCCTGAACCCTACTATCTGCATGGCTTTAGATGGATTACAAGAACAAATAGAAGACTAAAACAAACAAATTGCATAATAAACTACCTTATTAATTAACAAGCCCAGCCCTTAATAGGGGTAGTCAGTGCGATCGTCTTGAGCCCATTATTCAGGGGCTTAATATTTTATTTTATTTTTATAAGTGTTATATTATATTATTATAAATTGATTTAATATTTTTGAGAAAAAAGAAAAAAGAAAAAAGAAAGAAAAGATGGTGTTCTAGAAGAATGCGCATCCTTTCCACTCCTCAAGAAGAACCCTTTTGCGCTACCCGCTCTACTCCTCCAGGTTAACTTTAGATTTATCTATTCTAAATTTTTCTTCTTCTTCTTCTCCTTCTTCCTCTTCTTCTTCTCATCTCATATCATCTCATCTAAAGCCATGCAGATAGTAGGGTTCAGGTCCTAATCACTCTCCTTTCCTACTAGTTACAGAGTTGTGAATCCCTAAATTAATTTTTCTATTGGTAGACTGGGGTGATTACAAAATCCAAAGTGTGGACTTTTGTTCAATACAAAATTGATCCTTGTAAAAATCAATTTAAAGTAATTTTTAGTGATGAAAAGGAAAATATGATTTTTTTTTGTGTAGAAACTCACATGAGTTACACATTCTCATTGCATGAATTCTTTTAAGCTCTAATTGATTGCAAATTTGGAAATATCAAGTTTGTTGTTGTGGGGGGGATTTCTCAAATTCCAAGTTATGTTGTTCTTTGTGTTATTGAGGATGCAAAGACATTTTTGTTTTGCTGGTTGCCAGGGATGCAAAGGGATTTCAACTAGATTGATGTTGTTTTGCTTTGGCTATTGAGCGTGCATAGAAATTTTTGATTTGTTGGATGCTTGTTGCTAGATGAAAAAGAACTTATTGAATTGTTACAAGTATTTATCTTGTTTATACATTGTAGCCTTTTATTTTGAATTTTATATATTGCATTTTGAATTGATATCATTTATTTGCCTTGAATGTTAAATTTTTAGTTAATGTAGATCTTTGTTGAAAAATAGGAATGAGTTCATCACTAAGTTAAAAAAATATATATATATATATATATATGTAGGGCCCTGAGCCCTGAAAAATTCAACACCGGCCCGTTAATTAAAGTACCAATACGTAAATAAATGGGCTCATAACTGTTTTAAAACTGAAGTAGTATCTCACAGTCTCCTCAAACTTTTCAAAGTGGGCAATTTAACCTGTAACTCGGCACAGCAACAAGCTGAACTGCTTTGGGTGCCGTCAGTCCAAAAACATCATTCATGTCAAGCTCATTAGGCTTCATTCCATCAGGCAACTCCCATGCAAAACAATGAAGAAGATGGGCCACAGCCATCTCCAGCCCATACAGCCCCAATTGCGTACCCGGGCATGACCTACGGCCCGACCCGAATGGAAGGAACTCGAAGTTGCTCCCTTTAAAATCGGGTGAGTCATCGTTCAAAAACCTCGAGGGTTTGAATGTTTCTGGCTCGTCCCATGCAGTCGGGTCACGGGCGATAGCCCATGCATTAATATAAACTCGTGACCCGATTGGAAATGAGTAACCAGCCACGGAAGTCTCCTCTGCAGTCTCGTGGAGGAGGAGAGGGATTGGTGGGTGAAGACGGAGGGATTCCTTGACTGCACATTTGAGGTAGGTTAGGTTTTCGAGGTCGGTTTCTTGGAGCCTACGGTTCAAGCCAACAACATTGATGAGTTCTTGCTGCACTTTTTGGAGATCTTCTGGGCTCTTCATCAGCTCTGCCATTGTCCATTCAATCACTGATGCCACCGTTTCAGTTCCTCCAAACATTACATCCTATGAATGCAAAGTGGACTTTTGTCACTAAAAGTAAATCAGAAGTGACAGATAGTGATAATTAAACACATAATTTCCATTACCAAAATAGTTAACACATAATATTGATCTTCTGGGTGAGAAATGAGAGAGTGCTTTATTTTACCATAAATTCTTATTAAATATAGTAAAAAACACATGAAATCAGATTTGTTTCTTTTGATTTAGAAAAAGAAAAAAGCGTTGACCTACCTATTACAAAATATTAATTACAATGTAATCCACTTGTGAAATTACCCCCCAACTTATAGGGTCATTTATGAATTTATACCCGATTTTGGGGACATTTATTAATACATACTCTAACGTTACGGAAATCCTACAATTTGCCCTCTTTGTTATTCGAGATCGTAAGAAAATCAGTTATCTGTCTACATGGCATTTGTGGGACCCATTTTATTTTTTAACTGACGTGGACTCCACATAAGAAATAAATTTAATTTTAAAAATGAAGAAAAAAAAAATCTAAAAACCCAAATAAAACACAAAACAAAAAATTCATTTTCTCCCATTTCCCCTGCCTGACCTCCAACCCACCTTCCCCACAGCTCCGCCCCACCTCCATTAGGTCAAATTTCTGTTAGCTAAAGCACACCTAAAGCCAACCAGCTCCCAATTATAGTTACCTAACAGATCTGTACGCAATGCACCTAACAAACCAACCAACCCAATTGTCCAAGACAAGAGAAGCATAAGCAGATCTTAAGCTCCCTCCTAAACTCCTATTTCCATTTATATCACCAAACAACGTAAACAAAACAAAACAGAGGATCAATTTTTCCTCGTGGACATCAAAACCGGGGGAAATTTCAAATACGGACAAGAAATGGGATCCCAGAAACGGAACCAAACAGCAGATCACGTAATCCGTGGCTGTTAGTTGGAGGGTGAACCGGAAATAGTAGAAGAAAGAGATGAATTGGAGTTTACCTGTGAGGCTGTGAGAGTGGAATTTGGGATTTTGGGGAACTGTAAATGCTGGAATTTAGGGAAGATAGAGGAAGTGTTTAAATAGAGAGAGAGAGATTTATTTTTTTGGGTTTTTAGATTTTTTTATTGTTTTTTTATTTATTTTATTTATTTTATTTCTTATGTGGAGTCCATGTCAGTTAAAAAATGGGTCCCATCAAATGTCATGTATGTAGATAACGGATTTTCTGACGATCTCTCGCTGAAGGAGGAGCAAATTGTATAGTTTTCTGTGACGTTGAGTGTATACAATGTCCCCAAAAAGGAGTATGAACTCGTAAATGACCCTATATATTGGGGGATTTTCTGTAGTTTGTCCTAAAAAAAAAATCAATTTTAGATAATTAAAATAAATAAAAGGAAAACCCCTGGACCGAGTTGGCACCTCAAATAAAGGGCAACAATATTGGAGAACGATGTGATCAGTAGAACGAGGGTTGTTAGTTAATAATATTGGAAAGAAAACTATAGTAACGTATTAAAAGGTTTATTAAAAGAAGAGTTGTTTCCCTCGTTCTGTCGATGTTTTCTCAAAATTAAAAGAATAATGTTAATGAATATCTATGCATGAACTATTATATATCAGAATGTAGGTATATTGTAAAAATATAACAACAGCATGTAGGTATATTTTTCTGGCCACAATAATATCGACATATTATATATGGATGCTCATTATATTTTCATGTAAGACTTACCATGATAATAGCTTTGATATTGTCTCTGGTGAGCCTGAAGGTAGAATTGGTGTCGTCACTTTCCTTTGCAGCATCATCACTGTAAAAAGCTATTAATTCATCCACCATATCTGTATCAGCTTCATTGTCATCTTTCTTGTCCTTATTTGTATTCCTCTTAGCCATGTGATCATCGATGATCTTATCAATAAACACGTCTAGTGACCCACGAGCCTTAGCCATTCTGTCCTTAAAAGCCTGTGCATGAACCCAACCCAACCATGGAAGAAAATCTTGCATGTTAAAAGCCCCAAAAAGCTTTGAAAATTCCTGCAAAATCTTCACAAACTCTCCTTGTCCTTCATGGGAGCTTGACCCGAACGCTGCCCGATAAATTATGTTCTTCGTTAGAGTGAAAACCAATTGACCGATATTGACCGGTGAGCTGGTTTTTGTTGCCACATGTCGAACCATCTCATCAACTTCCTCACGTACTGCGGCCCATGACTCAGCCCGTTTCCGACTAAACAGATTCATGACGCAAATTTTGCGCATGCGACGCCAAAACGGGCCGTAGTTGGCAAAAGCCATATCTGCCCGATCATACGTCAAGTAAGATATGGCGGCATTTGCAGGCCGATTGGCGAAGGAACTGTCCTGGACTTGGAGGATTTCTCGGGCCACCTTCGGAGTTGACACGACCATGATATGTAAGACCCCCATCTGGAGATGGAGAAGCCCACCGTATTGTTTAGCCAATTGGGCTAAACCACGGTGGGTGAGTTGGTCCATTATGAGCATGTTCCCAATGATGGGCCACCCTCTTGGCCCTGGTGGGTACGGGAGTTTTCGGCATGACATGAACAAAACAAACCAGGAAATGATGAGTAGAAAAAGAATAATGAACAACATGGGAGAAGATTGCAGGGATTCAAGTGCTTGGTGAAGGAGGAGATCATCCATGGCTTGGTTTGTGTTCTTGATAATGGAGTTGTTGAGGAGGTTAATATGTGTATTGTGAATTTGATAAGGTGAAAAGAAAAGGATGAGTTGCTTATATAATTCAAATGGGATCTGCGACCTTTATGAGGATTGAACTAATGTGGCAAGTAATTACTGGGGAAATACTATTGAGGATGATCTTATCTCACCAACTCCATTCCCAGTGGGAACTTTGGCTCCACTTGTCGAAATATTTGAAATTTGTTTGGATTTTTGTTTTGGAATTTCCTTAATTCGTTTTGTTTGGTATACAAAAGATTAATAAGGATCTGTATAAAAGTTCACATGTATAATATGTGATCTGGGCTGCTTATGTGGAAGTGGAATGTATTTAAATATAGAACTCGGAATCCGTGCAGATATTATTTGCATATTATATGATAAATCTTATAAGAAAATTAATTCATACATACCAATTAGCTAGCTAAAACTTGATCTAATATTATAGTAATACTCTACTACCACCTCAACTTGTGATACTCCCATTGAAAATTTGCCATGTGTCATTTAAGAATAACAATTTAAATTTTTTTTACAGTTGGACTTGGAATCTAATTATTATTATCCTTTTGAATACAACTAAGAAAAACAAAAAATCAAAAAAAAGAAAAGAATAATGCTACTCTTACCACATTTATATACCACATTCATATATCACCTTATGTGGTAGATGAGGTGGACATCCACGTTAGGACGGACCCAAGATTTTAAAATGGGGTGGGCTAAATTTAGGTACTAAGTAGATAGAAAACTCAACAATACCATGTGATTTTATTGATAACCCAAAAAAAAATTACAGCAAGAACAATAAAATCAATTACAAATCCTATTTGATAATTCATAATTCATAAATTGAAACTGATACCCCAATTGCAAATCCTAATTGATAATTCATAAGTGTCAATTGCTAATCCTAATTGATACTTCATAAACTCCAAAAAAATCCTCAAATTAAAGCATCAAGAAATTGAGAGAAGCTTACATGAAAAATATAGGAACTTGGTTCACTTGAATTAAGTCTTGAAGGTGAGTGCAACAGCAACAAGAGCGTTTTTTTTCCCTCTACATGTGAGGGTAGGGTGGTGCTTCTTCTTCCTTTTTTTTTTTTTTTTTTTCTACGTGTTGTGTGTGAGTTATTTTATTTTTTCTCTTTTTTTTCTTTTGTTGTGCTGTGTGTGAGTTCCCCCACACTCCAACTAGATGAGGTTAGGTTATTTAAATTGGGTGAGCTAGGATTTTATTTTTTTGGCTGGAAAAAAGAAGCCACCTAGACTATAGGAGAACTAAATGAGGTTATGTTATTTAAATTGGGTGAGCTAGGATTTTATTATTTTGGTTGGAAAAAAGTAGCCACTTGGGCTATAGCCTAGGTTTTCCAAATTAAAGATCCGTCCCAGCATCCATATCAATTAAAATTAATTTAACAATTTCTTTTCTTTTATGATTTATTGATGTAGTTGTCCGCTTTATTTGATGCATAAGGTGGTAGGAGAATGTGGTAAGTAAGAGTAGCATTACTTGAAGAAAAAGAAAAGAGGCACCACCCACCCCAACTCGTCGTCTCTCTCTCTCTCTCTCTCTCTCACAGCTTAACCATTGCTCAATCCTCTTCTCACCCTTTCGGTGGCTACCCCAAGACTAGTGATTTTGTCTCTTTTTCTCGCTAATTTATTAACTTCTAATTTTCAAATTGCCATGATATGTGAAGAAAGTTGGGGTGGGAGGTGTCTGTTAGTAGTAATTGAATGAATTTGGACCCTTTTCAATGCTGATGGGTATGGGAGTTTTGGGCGTGACATGAACAAAATAATCAGGAAAAAAGATGAGTTGAAGAAGAAGAATGAGCAACATGGGAGAAGATATTCAAGTGCTTGGTGAAGGAGGAGATCATCCATGGCTTCTTCTTCTTGGTTTGTGTTCTTGAAAATGGGGTTGGTGAGGAGGTTAATATAAATTATGAATTTGATAAGGTGAAAAGAAAAGGATGAGGTTCTTATATAATTAAAATGTGATCTGCCGCCTTTATGAAGATGGGTTAATGTGGCAAGTCATTACTGGGGACTTACTATATTGTTTTGTATACAAAAGATTATCTGTATAAAAGGTCAGATGTATAATATGTGATCTGGACTGCTTATGATGTAGATGTTAAATTCAGAGAGATGGGTCAGCAGTCACTACTAACAACATCGATATTTTCTCCAACTTAACTACCTACAAAGCCCAGTAGATATGGAGTTTTATCACAAAAGGCATTGGTGATATTAGTAGTGGAATCATTCATTATATATTGGATATTATTTAGTCAAGTTTTCAATGTGAAATTTATATTCTTCAACAGTGGAGACTTTGGGAATCCGTAAAGATTTAATTATTTGCATATCATATGATAAATTTCATAAGAAAATTAACTCATGCATACCAATTAGATAGCCAAAAATTGGTCTAACATAATTCTTTTGTATCTCAATGTTAGAAGAGGGTTCACATTCAAATCCCTCCTTCGATCAAAAGAAACTACTAGGTGCCAAAAAAATATTGATAATAATAACAAAGCGATGCAAAATGCACCAAAAAAATTATGTACTGACAATTATGAGAGGTGTTGAATCTTGTAAGGGTCAATAGGAATTTGCTAATGTAAAGTTCGCACAAAATTGCATGCTTATACATGTTTTAATTTGAAGACTTTAGTATCCTTACATAGTGAAATTTTGAAAAAGTAGTTTTGATGTTAGGCTAACCGTGAGGAGACATGTGAATTAATTGAGAGTCGTGACGAGTTGAAGACAAAGAACCATGATATGTGATTTAGGTTTTTAATGGTTTTATTTAGCTAATCTTTGGGAATTTAAATTGCGATTGTGTTGGGAATTAGAGTTTCTAAATGCTAATCTTAGGGGATTATCATCGATTGTGGGGTTGCTTGTTGGCTACTGATATTCTATAAAGGGTATGTGAAGTTGGTCACGACTGCCATGCCTTCAATAATGGACTTTAGGTTGGGAAATCGGGTCCTTGATCTCTTAGACACACTTAGAGCCGGCCTTGCTATGAACTAACAATAACCATAACCCTATCCTCACGAACATAATCCCTTATCCAATTTCTTTGGTGCTATAATCTTAATCCAATTTCATGATCAGAGTTACGGGAAAATCAACTATTGTCCAACTCAGACTACAACTCCCAGCTGCAATAGGGACAACCAGTTCATATGATTGACGTGTCACGTGTAACATGTTGACACAAAGAATTTCACTAACATAGCATGTCAATACATATTGAAGAGATATACTAAACTAAATGAGCTTCATCGAGTAATCCGAGAACGAGCATTGTTCCAGAATTAAAAATTAAAAAATTTACTTAATCAAAACAATGTTGGAAAATTTTAACAAAGCAAATAGCAAATTCTGTATGTAGAGTAATTTGGAAAAACGAATGAAAAAGGTGGCCCAAGTTACAATACCTTCAGCCACATCATACATTGCTGATACAAGTGTTTAGGGATATGCAAGAACAGGCGACCAATCAGCTTTGCCGCTGAAAGTGCTTTTCCTTGTCGTGCTTTCCCTGTAAGAACTAAACTAGGATTTCAGAACTAGAGTATCCTAACAAATAAGAGTGACTGCAGACTGTATCATTTATTTCCTCGTTTGCCTCTCAAATATGGCAAAGGGGAAAGAAAACAAGGCCAACTGTGATTTGGCTTTTCACAATCTCACATTTCCATTCATTTAACTGATTGTTCTAGCATCAAATTGACATGACCAGAGTAGCTATAACCCTGTAACAGATCTAGCATCACCTTGCCATGAAAAGAATAGTGACCTTCGAGTTTCTCTGTCACATTTGATCATCAAAGTAGCTATAATCCTACAACAAAATACGAAGTACAGCGAGACCAACTGCAGATATGGAGACAAGGGTTCCTATGCAATATTTGATCACGTCGTACTTCGCAGCTTCCAACTGAGCTCTTAATGTATGAATTTCCTGTAAACAAGGTTCATACAAAGTTTAAATAAAATTCAATGTTATAATCAATTGATGCAAACCAGAAAACTTCCAGTGCAGTAATGGTGCTTACTCGATCAAGTTTGTTTGTGAGATTGGTGGTTTCTGCATTTTGATTGGCTAGCTCATCGCGTATGCGCCTGCACTCAGGCATCAGTACTAATTATAACAGTACTAAAGAACCAAAATAAATAAATTCCTGAAGATTATAGATACAATAGTACAGAGAAAAACAAAAGTTTGCTTACCCTCTTTCAAGATTTAGATCCAAGCGTTGCCCAGCTGTAACCTTGTCAATCTCGTATCTGTTTCAGGAAATAAAATATTTGAGCTAAGAACATAACACAATAAAATATTGAAAAAAATAAGTTAAGAGCCAATATGCCACCTGATGGTAGAAACCACAAACGTTATACACCATAAGACATACCTCAATTCACTACGCATCTTCTCTATGTCACCCCGAAGTTTTTCAGTCTCACGTTGCAACATCGAAAAATGGTGCTCCTATGTAAAGTTGTGGGTAGAATCAACACAATGATATTGGTCTCATATAAAGTACTATTAAGCAGAATGTACTACTATTAATGATTATTTATTTTGGTCTTATATAAAGGAGTATTCAGAATATGATGCTTCATCAAAAGTGTTTACCAGAATCCTAAAACCATCACATGCATCTAGTACTGAACGTGAACATAAGATATAAATACGTTGAGAAAAGCAATGCATGGACTTATTCAACTCATTTGAAGTGGAAAGGTGCTTGAATGAGCATTTTCCAGATCTGGAAGAACATACGGCACGAATGTTTACAGATTTAAGGTCCTTAGTCTCTTGAAGAGATTTTGATGTTGAACTGGAAGTTCAAATTAGAAATGTGAATGGCATCTCTACTACTTCCTCATCTATGCAAGCATATCAAGTCAGTTTTCCAAAATGAATCCCTTGATTTATTATGAAGCAAGAAATGCACTTCATTGAGCATTTCACGATAGAAACCTTCATGAGAATATTGATTAGTTAAGTCAACCCTTGGAAGAAACAGGTCAATTTTCTGATTATTCAACGAAAGGTAACAGCACGTTGGGGATCAAACCTATCCCCTGCAAACCCTGCTGTGAAAACACTTGCTAATTTCCATATTTTCAATTCTCCCTAAAAAAACTCAAGTCAACACAGCCTTCCATCAGGCCACCTTCAAATCTACCTACGAAACGACCACCATATGTTTTGCTTTTGTTTCTAGGTTAACCATCCAAAAATAGAAACCGGTCAGTATTTTCCCCTTGACTTACGGTTTTGGATGACATGCATGCATCCAGGGACGGATCTACTTGAAGGGCTGTCTGGGCTACAGCCCATACAATTTTTTTTTTATATATGTAATACCATGTAGTATTCTTAAGAGAGAAATAAAACCTAGTGGAGATAGCCCATTCCAAAATTGAAAGCAGAGTCCAGCCCACGCATCAAACCTTAGTCAAACTTAGTGACTAGTCTGAGAGAAACAGAGACAGAGAGCAAAACTTAATTCCCCAAGAGAAGCAAATTGACGGGTGTGCGACTGTGCGACTGAGGTGCAGCAAAGGCATCACAGCAGCAAGGTACAAAGCCAAAACCTTCTCTTCTTTGTTTGTTGAGGTAATTTTCTTAACCCATAACTAAAGATTTTGTTAAAATTTTGTATATTTTTTCTTGAAATTAGGAGTAAGAACGATTTTTGAATTTGGGGATTTTTAACCTCATATCATATGTGTTTGGGATTTTATTCCATTTCTGGGATTTAATTAAATTAGAACTCTGTTTGTTTTAGCTTACCAGTACTAAAACTAGATATTAATTTTTGATAAGATTACATGTTCTATACATCATTCATAGGTTATACTCGAAAATGTCAGATCATCAACGAAATCCTAAGAGAACAAAGAATATTCTGCATTTTTTTAAGAAAAAGAATGATGGATCATCATCAAGTAGCATTCCCTTGTCATCTCCTCCAATTTTTGGAGAGCAACCTCCTTTCGAGCCTCAAATTGTAAGAGGAGTCGAGTCTGAAAGAGTCAATTGTGATCAAGAAGTGGATACTAATTCTCTTGAACGTGATCCGGGATCACGTCGCCAAATATGCACATATCCAATTAATGAACGTGATAATGTTCGAAGATCATATATTTTCTTAGGACCATGTCAGCCCACATTAAGAAAATATCCATGCCACTTAGATGGATATCAAAATCGTCGATTTCAGCAATGTTGGTTCAAACAATTCTCTTGGCTTGAGTATTCTATTAATGAAGATAAAGGGTTTTGTTTTCCATGCTTTCTTTTTGATATTGATCACTCACACAAGGCATTCACGAAAGATGGGTTTAAAAATTGGAAGCGAGTTGGTGGGGATAAATGTGCTTTCCTTGCTCATGTAGGCAATATAAATTCCCCACATCATATGGCTATGCAAAAGTGGATAGATATAAGGAACCCTGCTCAACATATTGATATAAATTCCCCACAAGCATTGTTTCTTAATGATTGTTCATATGCATATTATATACATTGCTTTGCCCATCGTCTCCAACTAGCTTTAAATGCTACAGCTAAAGATGTGGGAGTCATTTGGAGATTCTTTTCAATGTTGAATAACATTGTGAATTTTGTTAGTGCTTCCACCAAGCGTCATTCTGAGTTGAAACTTACTAGAAAAGCTGAAATTCAAGAGTTGTTAGATGCTGGAAAACTTGGAACAGGTAGAGGGGTTAATCAAATTCGTTGTTTGCAACGACCTGGAACTACTCGATGGGGCTCTCATTTTAGTTCTATTCGGAGTTTGATTGATTTATTTGGTGCAACCAAAATACTTCTTGACGAAATAGGTCATAATGGACCTAGCTCACAATTTTGTGGGGAAGCTGAGAGTATTTATATTTCTATGGTGTCATTTGATTTTGCATTTGCCTTACTTTTGTTGGACAAAACTATGGGATTTACAGATTTTCTTTGTCAAGCACTTCAGAGCAAATCTCAAGAGTGTGCTATCATTTTGTGAACAACATGACATTTGTGTACCTGATATGAGTGCTCGTCATAAAATGGGTAGAGGTCGTTCTTGTCAACAAAAGGATTCTATTACATTTGAGCATTATTATCGCATTGATGTATTTAATGACGTAATAGATTTTCAGTTGGTGGAGTTAAATACTAGATTTCCGGAGCAAACAGTGGAACTTCTTTATTTGACCTCAGCATTGGATCCTCGTAATTCTTTCAAGCGATTTAGCATTGATGATATATGTAATCTTGCTGAGAAGTTTTATCCTGAAGATTTTACTACAATGAAGTTGCAGGCTTTAAATCAACAATTGAGATTTTATAAGATTGATATGGACCGTCTTCCAGCCTTCAACAATCTCTATTCCATTCCTAAATTGCTGAAGTGTTTACTTGATATAGGGTTAGCACACACCTACCATTTGGTTGATAGATTGATTCGTTTGGTGTTAACTCTTCCTGTTTCTCCAGCAACAACAGAACGTGCATTTTCATCTATGAGACTTATCAAAAATCGACTTCGGAACAAGATCGAGGATGAGTTTCTTGCTGATTGTATGTTACTTCACATTGAAAAAGAATTTGTTGATAGTATTGATAATGAATCACTAATTAGTGATTTTAACTCTTTGAAGTCTCGAAGGGTGCAACTTAAATAGTGCTTTATTTATTTATTGTTGCCTTTGTTTACTAGTTTCTATCTTATGTACTATATGCATTTTGAGGGGTACGGCTCATTATGTCCCCCCTAACTAGGTGTATTATTTTTGGTTATTAATTAAATTCACACATACCGTCGAGTTTTATTGTAAGGTAAATTCAGCCCATGCCATTTTGAATTCCTGGATCCGTCCCTGCATGCATCTGTACATTTACTTTTGTGCAATGATGTGAAAGGCAAAACAAGCCCAAGCTGATCGTGGTCAACAATGCTCAACGTGATCTTGTCACATGTTAATATCAAGCCCACCAAAACCCCCTACCCCACACTGAGATTGCATTAAGGAGTAAATAAAAAAAAATTGTGGCAGAAAACGACTAAGCTAATGACAACAAATTTCATTAAAGACTAAACCAAAAGAATAACTTTTAAGAAAGAAGGATGGAGAAATCTGTTAGAACCTGTGAGCTTTTTACTTCAGACTTAAACTTGGACAGGTTTGATTCTTGTAGCATTCCAGCCTACAAACACCAAAGAAAACGCATCAAAACTACAACAAGATTCGCCGTAAAAACATCGAACACAATGCGTGCAACTTCTAAACTAACACCGCAGCTAAAACTTCATTGAAGCAAATCAACAAACAGTTGGAGAACAGTTTTACCTTCTGCATTTCCGCTTTGGAAACAAAAGCATGAGCCACATTCTCCAAGCTATCGTTCAGAACTTCAGTGATCGCAGCTGTGATCGCCTCCGCCTGCTTCGTCGGCACGCCTTTGGCCTCCAAACCCCTGACCAGAGCCAACGTGTCCACGAGAAAGGCGCGATTCCCATTCGGTTTGACCAGTCCCGAAATCTGCCTGCTGAAGAGCCCATATCCATTGCTGCCCATCGAAGAAGGCGAGTAGAGGTTTCGTCGGAAGCTGGCGAAGAGAAACGCGGAATCGGCACCGGTTTGAAGCACGCGCTTGCAGAGCGCCATGTATTTGTTTTCGATTTACAGAGAAAGCTTGTTGAAATGTTTCGTTTGGGTAAAGTATTTGAAGTGAGAGAGGAGGCGAAAAAACGTGGTTGAATGGGTGGCGTTTTATTATGCGTTCTTTTTTTTATTTTGCGGTTGCGTGCGCGAAAAGCACACGGCTTGCGTTTATATCTTAGCGTTAGGGCCTTGCCCAAGTTAAGTCTAGTACTTTGACCCAAAAAACAAAAGTCAAGTCTAGTACAGTTAGCAAAGGCCGCGTATATTTATTTTATAAAACAAAATGTTTTTTTTTTTCATATGTTTAAGTTTTTTTTCCTTCTGAAATTACTATTTTACTTTTTTTTATTTTTAATGGCTACTGTTGTCTCACTTTCTAGTTTTAGCCATTAATCCTATAAATTTCAAAAGATGCGACTAGGCCAGGTGTCAACACATGATTGGATTTCATAAGCGATTGTATCTCATTAGTAACTAGTCCTTTTGAAATATAGCACCGAGGTTGCGTGCGCTTTTCTGGATCGTGACAAATGGTATCAAAGCCAATCCGGTGAATTGTACCATGCGGCTCGGGGCACAAGTGTGGATCTTGACAAAAATTCACCATAATTAAAAGCATGGTATGGATGCCCTTCTCCCCTAATTGTGGAGAACTGCTTATAGTGTGTTTGTTGGGTTGTCTATTTTTCTAGTTGCTAGTTCTCCTCGATCGCTTTTGATATCTTGGTATCATCCTGCAAAGGGTTTCCCTATACAATTACTAGCAGCAACGATTGGCTCTATTAACATAACCTTTTGTTTAGGTCGACCATATATAGTTTGGGCTTTTCTTTCTTAGGAATTTTGTGGTTTCATTCGTAGTGTCGTGTAGAGCAAATACCCCAATCATGATTTCTTCCTCATATACCCTTGGCAGTGGCACATCAAGATCCCCAAGATATGGGTAACTAAATCACCAAAAAGGGTCGTGGGCCACTAAGTTTTCCATTGAAGCCCCATTGGGCATTAAGATCTCTTTGCTCTGACAATTAGTTAACCAATGTATTAACTAGTTTGGTTCAGTTTTAACACTCAAAAAAGTGTAATTTTGGAGCAAATTGAACTAAATAGTAATTAGTTTGGTTTGATTCGGTTTGTTCTATACGAAAATCGTATTAATCAAACCAAATTGCCTATATTAATTTTAAGTTTAATTGCTCCAATGTCCCTTTTTATGGCACTTGGCACTTTTTATTGGCTATTATCATTTATTATGATGCTTCTTTCAGCGTATTAACCTTTAATATAATCAGATTGTTTGTTTCTTTTATGAATGTTGAATATTGGTAGGAACTTAGAGATTTAGAAATTAGAACAGTGGGATGAAATGTTGGCCTTATGTGTTTGAAATTGTTAGGATTGTCAAGTTGACGATTTGGCTTCATAAGGTCATAAGAAGTAAGAGATATTCAATGTGTTTGTTTTAACCAAGGTCTAAAATATTGATGGTTTCGGAAATATCCTTAGTCTAAAAACACGGAAATTTGAATGGAAATATTGAGATATTATTGATAAAGATAAAAATTGAATAAAAACCACGGAAATTGTGAGAAAAACTTGAAAAATTTTCATGAAACTTTGGATGATGTTTAAGAGTCAATTATCTATTACTTTATCACAAAAAAATTTGAAGGAAATGCATTGCATGATGAGTTTAACTGATTTAAGTTGATTATATAGCGAGCTGATAGACACTGCAGAGTGTAGAAAATATATAGTAATTAATGAAAGAAGATTAAACATACCATAATTATTTATTTATAATGATTTAGTACAATATTTTACACTTTATACATTGCATGGTAGGATACATGAGTGACTTTTGTTTAAAAAAAAACCCATTTTCATTGATTTTTCATTCGAAGATTGACGAATTTATACAAAACGATTCTCTAAATGACAAAGTTGGCCTTTAAGATTAGATTGCATATACTTCATTGAGGTTAATTTTGTCATTTGCATAAGTTTTTTTTTCTTCAATGAAATCATCAATTTTTGGACAAACAATCAACGAAAATGGGGTTTTGTGAAAACAAACTAAAACCTCAAAAGGTGTTCGTGTAATTTTTGAGACCTGAGGGTTTGTGAAAACACAAGAAACCTTAGGGGGTGTTAGTGTAATTAACTTTTCAAATTTTTCATTGTCTTCATCATCTCGATATTATAGTGATATTTTGGCCAAATGTTGTTGAAGTGTGAGAGAAATTATCGACGTTGTTATTTTATGATATTATCGACACTTATATGATATGTGTATGGATATGTTCCAAAATATCCTATACCAGAACCAAAAATCGGAAAAAATCGAAAAAACGCACCGGAACTGGTTTAAATTGGACTAGCTGGTTTCATAAAAAAAAATTCACAAAAATCAAACCGAACCGCACCGATTAAATAGTACCCATTCCAATTCTAATGTGAGATGAAAACCAAACAGAACCGGACCGCACCCACCCCAAATGCAAGTTGCCTTTGTAATTGGTGTTCCATTGTGTTGTTTCATCTCAATGTAAGATGTGAGTTATCTAAACAAGTAGTTGGATGCAAGAAAACTGGTTAAAGCATCACATCTGCATATTAAAAGCTATACAGATGTCCAGACTAGAGACCATATATATATATATATAGTCATTGAGGGATCTCTCAAATAAAACCCTTTAGGGTACCTGACAAAAAAAAATTCAACAATCCAAAACGTCTAATTTTCAAGTCTTCATTCATAGATTATCTTAGCAAAAAATCAAGCAAAATGAAAATTTGGGACCAACAAAATAGACGAACACTTTGCTTCAAGAAAAGACTATAATAACAACCATCTAATTGAGTGGTCAAATGGTTTTGGATTCAAGTGATTTTTCCTTGAGTTGATCTTTGAAGGAATATGTAAAAACTAGATTGTTTGGATCATTGAAATACAATGCATAGTGGGCCCTACAAGGGTGTCCCTATTTGAGGAATTCCTCAACTGAAGCTCTCTATATTGACCTTAGCCACTAAAAAGAGAGAGTTTTGAGCTTAGCCAAATCGCTTAAACCAAGCCGTCCAACAATGATTTGGTTTGCTTTGATTAATCCTTTCATTTTAACTTATGGCATGTTTACTAATCAGAAATCGGGATAAGTAGGAATTGGAGTAACCATGAATCATGTTAAGTGAGAATTGGGTTAACTAAGAATCGGAGGCATGCATTCCAATTGTTTACTAACTCTCAGGAATCGGAATGAAACTAGAGTTCATTCTCCCATTAAAATGTTTACTGTCCATAATGAATTGGAATGAAAAAAAAATTTGATTACGAAAATTCCCTTGAACAAAATATGTTTTTCTTTCCAAAGACCACTACAATTTTTCATATGAAAAAAAAAAAAGATTTGTGAGGGGTATTTTTTGCATGAAAAACTTCATTTCCTTTCACCCTTCTCCAATTCCACCTCTCCTTTTCTGGAATCAGATATCTTCAATATCAGGAATCAGAAATGAGATTTATTATGAGCCCCACATTACTGTTCATTCCACCCGTGTAAATAAACAAAGGAGTCATTCGGAATGATAATGACTCCTATTCTACCAATTTCCATTCTAGTTACGTAAACAAGCCCTTAAACCAAAGCAAACTGCATTGCTTAATGTTTGATTGGTTTGACTTCAAGTGGAACCACACAAGTGACACGACCCCTAAAGTCAAGTATCTTTTCAGAAAAATAGTGGAATAGATAGGATACGTTAAGCTCTAAATCTCTTTACAAAAATAATACAACTGATGAGTTTCACTCCTAGACCTAATCTTCTCACTTATTTCTTTAAGGATGAAATTTAGTCTTAATATCTTTTTTTTTTTTTTTCTCCAAAGTTGTAGTCTTAATATCTTTTACTTAGCATATGTGGCAAGTGCAAGTGCATCTGCCGTGCCGTGACGCATATTTTTTTTGTCTTTTTGAAAAAATGAGAGTGTTGTCGGACAACCCTCCAAATATGGAACGAGTTAATCATATGACCATAAGCGGTTAGAGCGTTTGTCACAAAATTTACCTCTCTGAGTGGAGAGAAACTCTCATGCAACGGGAATAGCACTTTTTTTATCTCCAGCCAATAACGCAATGACCTATAAGATAATTTTTCCACATATCATTGTGTTTTTGATATCGGGAAATAACAAAATAGCGTTATCTCCATTTCAAATAAATTTTTTTGCTCTGAGGGAGGGCATATGTCAAATATAATCAAATATGTGACGTACAATAATTTTTTAAATGATAAGTCATGCCATATGATTTTGTTTTTTACCAAACATGCCAGCCATATGATTGACCTACACAATTATATTTTCCCCCCAGTTTCACCCGTTCAGCATTCTCTGTCTCTCATGTGGGCCATTCAAGATTGAAGTTTCAACATCCATCAAAAACCGCTGAACCACTTCTTAGGTTTGAACATTTCAAAGCCTGTCGAAATGAAATTAAAAGAAGAACAAATCAAAAGGTCC
The DNA here is from genome assembly GCA_018703695.1 of Prunus fruticosa. NCBI lineage: Eukaryota > Viridiplantae > Streptophyta > Magnoliopsida > Rosales > Rosaceae > Prunus > Prunus fruticosa. The sequence continues at coordinate 28,242,781 of CM031924.1, forward strand.
AAAGACTCCATTAAACTCTAAAACAGACCTACAAAACAAAACCTCCTGTCACTCAGTCCTAATATCTATACCTATCTCTCCCTCCCTCCCTCCATTAGAATTTAGACCTGCAAAACACATTCATAACATCACCCAAATAATTAAAGGAAAAAGAAAAAGTATAAAGCTAAAGGCCTAAAACTGAGGCTAAAGACTAGAAGCTCCCTAAGAGCCTACCACTACACTACGACCACAAAAATGTACAACACAAAACAAACCGGGTTTAAGCTCGCTTTATCTAGTTCTAAACCCTCAAAAACTCGGAATCACTCGGTTCAACCCAGGCTCGGGTCCGCCAGCCTCTTTTCTCTTCCTCATCTCCAACACTTTGCGGTGACTATTTGAGTGGACGTCACCAGAAAAAGTCGGACTGCATGCGGGTCTATACTCCGGAAATAGCCGACCAGACTTGAACCGGACCCCGCACGCATTACATAGAGTTTTGGCACCAAGCGGACCGGTTCTCCATTGTGGGGTCTTTTGAACATGGCAATGACTACACCTCCTCTGAAACTGTACCCCAACTGAACCGTCAACCCCGGTTTGAACCGCCGGTTTCTTCTTCTGTTTCTTGGTCGCCGGTTCACCTACAAACACGTCGGTGGTGTGAACCGGGTTGTTGAAGATAGGACAAGGCGTTGAAAATGAAAACCCAGAAGAACAAGAAGACGACGACGATGGTGAAGACGAAGACGGGTACGACCAAACTCGACTGACCGGTCTGCAACGCTTGGTCCTGGGTTTCACTGGAACTTGCGAAGGAAACCATGTGGGTCTTGATTGAACCGGCTTGGCCTCCGCTTCAGACGGGGTCAAGGCAAGAGCCTCCGGTTTTTGGGTACCGACTGGGTGAAGCAGAGAGAGGTCTAACAGAGAATCATCCACAAAGTGAGAAACCCATTCAAGCCCTGCTAAATCATCATCCTGTAAAACCCAAAAAAACGCATAAATTAATTTCAAATAATTTCTTAATTTAACAGAAAATTCAAGCAAAAATTGTTAATTCAAAGCTTGTTACCGGGACTAAAAGTTGGCTGGCCAGAGCAGACTCAGAGTCGGCAGAGACAAAGTTGCTTGAATTGGAACTTTCATCATCCACAGAAACCGAGTCTTTTTCTTCTTCTTCTTCTTCAACAGACCCATCTTCGAATTCGCCATTAGAGAGGTCGAGAAGGTCGTCCACTGAAAAATCTTCACTGGGTACACCAGAAATTCCAGTGGCGCACCAAAACTCATCAATAAAAGCTTGCTGGTTCGACTTCAAGGCCAGTTCTCTGCGTAAACTTGATTTCAAAGCCTTCGCTTCCATGCAGAGCTCCATTTCTACAAACCCAAAACCTCAACCATCAAACTTTAACCCAAAGAAATAATAAAAGAATAAATTAAACTTGTAGTTTGCTCTGCTTAAGTTCTACATGGGTTTAATTTACTGCAGTTTTTTAATTATATCATTTTCATTATTTTAAAAGGGTGTACCTGATAAGATGAAAGACGGAAGAGAGAAGAGGAAAAGGAGCAGAGGAAGATGTAAACTGTAGAAGATGATGGGGTCAGAGAGAGAGAGAGTTTGTTGGGTTAAAAAACACTGAAATAAAGGCTGGTGTTGTGGGCAAAGCAAGTGCTGAGTTATTGGTTTTGTGTGTGTTTTTATCTATCTCTTTCAGTGTCTGCCTGTATTTATTTATTTTATTTTATTTTTTGTAAATTTAGTACAAATTAATAATAATAATAAAAAATAATGAGATGGGGTGATTTTGGCATGCGTGTGACATTTGGTGGAGGTTGCTGGAGGCTGACTATTCTAGGTCTTAAAGGGTTGGCAATGGCATGCTTGGCCTATTCGGACCAAGTCCCTCCCCATGAACAAAATCTAGTAGGGTTTGACTGCGACTTATATGACCTGCGTGAGGCCGTGACCTTCATGGCATTGGCTAGTGACATCTCAACTTCAAGCTTCCATCCCTTCCAACTTCTCCAACCAGCCCAAAATCTTTCAAAGTTAAGAAATGACAGTAAATGTGGACCTTCATATCACATTTGAGTATTTGATATGCTCTCTAGCGTATTTACTTAGTACCCGTTTGACATTACTTATTTGGAGTGATAAGTGATTTTTTTAAAATTTTAGGAAAGCCGTTGGTATACTATGAGAAAATCATTTATTATTAAAAATTGTTGTGAGAGAAAACTATAAGAGAAATCAGCTAATGAAGTGCTTTCATTTTTGAATTATATAAGAATCATTTTGAAAAAGCGTTGGGTTTAATGATTATGATCATTTTTTGATTATATGGGAATCAGATTACGAACAATACTTTTAACAAAAAGTTTACCAAACGCCAAACTGCTTTCTCTCACATCAAATCTGCAGCGATTATTTCACAGGCAAGGCAATGTCAAACTAGCCCTTAGAATGAATGGGAGAAGTCATGAATCGGGGAATTTGGATAAGAATTTGGAATCGGATCAACTACTCCCCCTCGTTGATCTGATTCCTAAATTTAAAGGTGTTTGATAATGAATTTTACCGTGGACCTCCCATAATTTTTTTTTCCGCATGTGTAAGTAAACTTAGGGGAAGTAAGGATTTGAATCATTCAAATACCCATATGTTAGTAAACAGGAAGGAATAAGGAATTGGAATCATTCCGATACCCATTGCTGATAAGTGACATGCCAAAATGTGTGTATTGAATAGCATATAACTTTCTTTTAACTATTCTTAATTACGAATAATTTTTAAACTTCTTTCTAATTCTCGCGAACTCCTTCCGGTAATAATGAGATGATACAAATATTTTTGCCAATTATTTTGTTTACAATAGTAATATTTATTATGGGTGTGGAATTGACTTTTGATAGGAAGAATGAGTTTCATGGTCCACTTTCTCATCGAAAACTAGAGCTTAAGATAATGATTGGATAGGTATTTGTGTAATCAATCCTAAATCACAAGGGTTTTCTATTAGTGTTCGAACTCGGGGCTCTTAGCTTAGAACATGTTCACAATTTTTCGAATAATAAGAATCAAAATTAGCTATTCAAATAATCTATATTTTGAATGTTATTGTTGACGTTGGATTATTTGCAAACAAGACCAATCAAGAAGCAAGATATTTGAATGTTTGAATGAGCGGTGGGTGTTGCGTTGATTGGTGACAACGGGTTGTGGGGATTTTTGGCGCTAGGATGGTTCAAAACAAAACGAACCCCAATCGTTGGTGTTTGTGTGTGGGTGGCATTTTTACCCTCAACATTCACCCCTGGACTCACAGTTTATTACGAGATTGGGATTGCGATGGCTTGCTTTGCTTGTACGCGTTAATCGCGCCGCGTTTTCTGGTTAATCTGCAACGTATTTCCCGCGCCTAATATTTTCTAATTTGAGGGAGGCCTAATGATAATTGATTGATAATTAGTACTAAGTAATATGACCCACGCGTTTCCGAGAGTGATATTTTTGAATAGTTTTTGATTGCTTAGATTGGAAAACAGGATCAGACCCAAAATAAAAAAAAAGTGGAAAACAGGGCTTCTCAAAAGCGAAAGTGGCATGCGTTTTGGGGGTGGCTTCCAGATTTGGTTTTCAATTTGGAAATTTCAAAGCTTAGTGCTCCACGTTGTCAAACATCTGTTAAAAAGCATGATGCACAATGGCCTCCTTGACTTCTTGCTGGCCCTTTTGGATTCTTGTGTTGTTGGGGAAGACTCGTAAATAGCACTATGGTTATGGTTTGGTGACTAATTCGATTGGATATTACATTAAATTGGAGATGATAACACTAATGCATGCTACACGATGCTGAATGAAGTTAAATATGCTATTACATGACCTAACAAGATTAAGAGAGGCGTCCAAGAATCACCTCAAGGTGCTAGTTGTTGTTTAGCAAGTTACACCCTTTGGCGAAGGCAACACGGTAGGTAGACGTTCCAAGTTGCATTGAGGGAGCGATAATGACGTTCGAGGTGTAAGATGGCGAAGAAGAAGACCCATTGTGCCCTACACTTCCTTTGAAATTTTTTATGACAAGACGACATTGTTCTGTCAAGTGATATGATTTTTTAAAATACAAGTAATAGTCTAAATTACTTTAAATATAATCTACGAGACAATTGCCTACATAATTAAACCCCCACCAGCTATCTATCGATTACATAATAACCCAATATTTTGTGCTGTTAATGCATTCTCTATTTTGGTACGTGGGGTATTGCTTAATTGCTTGTACTCAAAATGTATTTTTTGCTTTGTGTAATAGACACGTAAGTGGCCACACCTTATATTGTCGAGCCTCTATATTTATAACTATAATTGATTAAAGATGCAAAGAGTCACCATGACTACTAATAAATTAAATTATTAAAAAAAATGATATTAAGGGTAGGGATTGGAAATACAGAACCTTAGTTGCAAGTAACGACTCTTAACCACTTGAGCTTTGTGTGTCTTGTCTATTAACAATAATAAAAGAAACTTAAGGCTAAATCTCGTACTTCATACAAGGATCCCAGGCCTCTACATTTAGTGACTGAATTTACTCGCATTTCGCAAGATTTAAACAATTCTAATAATTTTATGACTCAAAATATGACATGTCAATTTTTGAATTTTGATACTCATCCATATAATTCCTACTTAACACCATTAAGTCTAAATAAATTAAAATAAACAAAACAAAACAATAAAGAAAAAACCATAAACCTATCAGCCACTCATGACACACCCCACCCCACCCCAGTCAAGGCAACCCCCTTCCTTCCTCACACCCAACCTCCTCTCCTATTTCCTCTCTCTCTCTCTCTCTCTCTCTCTCTCTCTCTCTCTCTCTCATATTTTTGATATGATAGCAGTCGGGTCGGGGTCAGGTATTTAACTATGATGCAAAGATAAACCTATCATAAGAAAAAACTATAGCTACTATGATGCACATTCATGGAAGAGAGCGAGAGATTTGTGGACGGTTGAGAGGAATCAGGGGTGGGATGGCAGTCGCGGGCTCAGGTAGGTAGGATGGTTGCTAGGTTTTTAATTTTTTCTTTATTGTTTTGTTTTATTTTGTTTTAATAATTCTTTTAAACTTAACATAATTAAGTTGTAATTAATTAAAGAGAGATCCACTATTATACCCAATATAGGGGCCTAAATTATAACAATACCTTATATGAAATGGACTTTAGAAACACATCCAAAACTCATTTACCACATAACAAAAATGCTTTTAACTTTTTATAAATTGCAAAATTATCATTGATTTCTTAAAACAAGCCCAACTCCAAAACCTCATAAACAAACCCAAAACACTTAATAGGTCATCAAAGTAATTTAATAATCAAAATTAAATTAAAAAGAGCCAATTGTTATTTTTTGGGTTTGTTTATAGAAATTAAATTGTGTATGATTTATTTATATTTTTTGTGCTAAAAATGAGTATATGACTAAATATCTCTTAATTAAATAGATGCATGTCATATTGACAACGTGCATAGTGGGCAAAGAAATAAAACAAATAACCTTTAATCCTTGTTGATTCTCTTGAATGAGGATAGCCAAGAACAAAGGGCTCTCTGCCTTTTTTATTCCCATGGAATACCAAATTGATAGAAAAGAGAAAGTTCTCAAATTTTGATTCATAAACTGCCCCCTTCCTTACAATTTCATGCATTAATTATAGGAGCCTCTCAATCAAGATGAGATAACTCCTCATAACTCCCCTAAGATGAGATAAGATAAGATTAGACAATTATCCTAAACCTTTCCTATCCCAACTTCCCTCCTAATGATAACTTCACATTAAATCTCCCTATAAACTCACAAAGATGAAAAGACTCTCCATAACCTTATTCATGAACTAAAATAACTCCCACATGTGAAAAGACACTTATTTAGAACAGATTATTAAGACAATCCTCATGCATGAATGCGATCCCAACGGTCCATGTAGGTAAGTGTTAAGCGGTCTGTATCACATATCAAGAGTAGTTAAATTATTAGAATGATTCAGATCTTGCAAAATGTAGGTAAATGCATAATCGCTAAATGTAGAAGCTCAGGATTTATTCAGACAATTTTTTTTCTCCAGTTTTATCAATAATTCTTTCTCCATGATCTAAAAAAACTATAAAAGACTAGGAAAATGCTCCTGCTATATGCGTTGTACAACAATAGCATCTTTTATTACAGAAAAATAGAGTTCCAAATTCTTTTTTTTGATACGAAAAATAGAGTTTCATGATCAGCTAGTCTATAGAGATCTTTTAATTTTTTGTATTTATTCTTGGAATGAATAGACTATTATGCCTTGACTTTTTATTCCTTTCATTTCCTCATTGTGTTTCTCTCGCTATCACCAATATCATGTCGGCATAAATAAATAATAAAAAAAGACAAGAGAAAGAGAAAAATATTTATCAGAGAAAGACAAAAGGTGGACAAAACACAACAGAGCATTTCTTGCTTCAGCACTCCTTTCCCTTCTCTCTCTCTCTCTCTCTCTTTTTTGGACTTCTGATTTTCCTATGGTTACTGTCCATTTACTCCATCTTTTCTACTAAAGAAGCAGTACTATGATTTCTTTGTTCATCATACTTCATATCCTTATTTTTGTTTTCTCTCTGGTCTTCCTATAGCGAGGGTGGGGTAACGGATTTAGAGGAATGTAGCAACAGGCGATACATAAGTTATAACCATAAACCATTGATTCATAGGGATACATTTAAAATTACAATTATTCTCACTAAAATGGAAATTCATCATGTGTCTGCATAAAGATCAACAAGGACAGTTCGAACTACGAGTGGTATTCTCACCACATGCAAACCATCTTCCCAGAACAGATTTCCGAAAGAGAATCTTCCTTGAACTCTTAGTAGGGAACAAAAGATAACTTTGAACTGCAGCTTCTTTACAGTAGAATTGAATGACAAAACTGATGGCTTAACTTTCACAGACACACCGGCTGGTGCTTGAACACGAGCAAAGTAGACAGAATTAACCGGACCGACATTTGTGACCCTTCTTGATATTGTCATACTCTGCTTCAGCTCATGAATGGTGATGGAAGGCAGGTTAAGATTTACAATGAATTTGGTCGATTTTTGGCATGTGATTTTAGTCCCAGCCACTAAGCTGATGGCTGTGTTGTTATAGCCCATGGAGCAAAGAAAATGGATGTAATCCGAGGATTCTATATCATATATGAGACCTGGGGATATGGCTTTGTTAGGATCTACATGACCGCCACCATAATCAAATGGATCAGCCTGCTTGTGAGGAGCTCCCTCAGCCACAATACTTTGAGCATATTCATCCTCTAGAGAAGCTGTAAAGAGAAGGAAAATTATTTGTCTATGAAGTTACGAAGTTTCTTGAATGCAGTAAATTCCATGAAATCTAGTTTCTCACCTGTTGTAACCAGGGCAGATTTTATTGCAGCAGGACTCCATGTTGGATAGATAGCTTTAAGCAGAGCAACAATACCAGATATGTGGGGACAAGACATGGACGTTCCTGATTCAATTTTGAAGGTATCTGGAGATTGGGAAGGGGAATGAGCAGGGGACCAGGAGGCTAAAATATTAACACCAGGAGCAGTAATATCAGGCTGCACAACAGATTTGAATATGTTAGGCCTAAAAGTTTTTAAAAAAATCAATGAAAATTATATCACAGTTTTAATACCTTCAATATGGAAGGAGAGAGAGAATTGGGTCCTCGGGAAGAGAAGAATGCCACTTCTGGAGATATTTGTTGTCCCACTTGTGTTTTTGTTGGATTGAACTTGACTACGGGATTTCTGTGGCACGGTTAGGGCATTTTTCTTAGTCCTCCTCAAAATAAAGTCACACAGCGTATTATTATTAACACAAACGATGGTAGTTAAGCCTTTGTAAGAAATATGAATAAAGCTTACAACATGCATGGTGCTTATGGAGATGGAAATTTGCAAAGTAATGCAAAAAATGTTGAAGAAATATATATTACACCAGACACTCCATAATGTTAAATGAGTTCACCGTCCCGAATTGGTGGAATAACAAAGCAAAACTATGGCTTTGCAGCATCTTTAGATTCATATGAGTGCTTACATTAAAAATGAAAGGGAAGTTCACGGATCCAATATAGAAGGGAAATGTAATTATGGCTTCTATGAGGAATGATATGATAAGGAGGGCCAAGAACTAAAGGCAAGAAAACCCCGATGCTCTCTTTATTTTTATTTCCAAGTGGTACAGATTCTGCACAAAGAAAAGTTACTCATACTAGAAAATACCTGGTTGCTCCCATGTAAGTTAGCAGATATGTGCCAATTGCAAAGTCAACTTGGACACATGGTAGACTACCTGAGGACAAAGAAACATCCTTGCTAGGAAACTGAGCAAAAATGAGACCAGCACCCCTAACCTTCATCACTGTTCTGATTGCAGTAATAGCTAACCTCTGTGTTCGAGATTGGAAACAAAGAATCACCTTTCCACTTGCTAAAGTATCATTTAGAGTTCCTGAGTCACAGTTCCTGGTAAAAGTGCATACCATTATAATGTGTGTTCTCTACTATTAGCTAGGAGGTTCATGTAGAATTTAAGCTCAAAGGTAGACAAAAAGGTTTTATACCCGGCACTGTCTTCATCTGCATCAATAGAGGCAATGTCTCCTCCATACACAAGAGGATAGAACTTGTTCTTACTCATCCCTGTATACAAAGCCTGACCCTGCATATGAACTGATATTACCAACACCAATTTAAACATTTAAATGGAAACTCAGAATCAAGTTGAAGCACAAGGGACATAATTTTTATGGTTAAGATATCAACTTCAAACAAAATCAGAAGTTATTTCATTGCATTATTCATTTGAATCACATCGCAGATTCATAATGTTAAAAACTTTTAAGAAGTGATTAAAGAAAAAAAAAAAAAAAAAAACACTTCTATTTGGTAGCACTCACCCAAATTATTTTGAAAACAGAACCAGGATAACAACTATACCAGACATTTCCTAACAAATCCCAGCCTCCCAGATTCTGAAACTAAATCAAATATAGACCTGCATTGTATTGCTGGTCTCGAATTGTTAAAACTTAAAACAGCTACATACATAGTAAAAAGTCTCAAATTTTAACTTCAATATTTGACATTATGTGAAAGTATCCTTTACTCAGGCACACATTGCTCTCACCACGGAGAAAGGAACTTTCACAATAGCCTAATGCAATAATGTTCTCTTGTGAGACAATGTGATATGTTATGTTTCCAGGCCATCACTCGGAACCACACATTTATAAATTATTCTACCTGACCAATGGCCTTGATAAAATAGGTGGCAACATATCACACCAGACTGTCAATCAAGAGAATAACATTGCTTGTTTTACCAGAGTGTCAATCACGTCAAATAGGAAGCAAGCACAAATTTCATTGCTGAAAGAAGGAACTGATGATGTACCACAACAGTTTGATTGTTTCCCAGGGTAATCGCAGTAGGAAAAGCCCGATCAATAGTGCTTGCTGCAACAGTGAAAATCCAGGGAGCAGAATTTATGACAGTTTGAGGGTATGAACCAGAATTTCCAGCAGAGCATATAACAGAGATTCCTTTAGCTACAGCATGGAAAGAACCAATGGACACAACATCCTCAACATAAGAAGGAAGTGGAGGTGGAGAACCAAGAGATGCCGACAGCACATCTACACCATCAAAGATTGCATCATCAAATGCAGCTAGTAGGTCTGCTGAGCTGCAGCCACCGGTAGCCCAACAAACTTTGTAAACAGCTAACCTAGCTGATGGAGCACCCCCTCTTGCCAATCCTGCAGCTAATCCCATAAAGCTTGCATTTTCTATTGAAGCACCAGCTGCAGTAGATGCTGTATGAGTACCATGTCCTCCAGCATCTCGGGGAGACCGAAATTCAAATCCATCACTTGTACTTAGATTTCCGAATTCAGCTTCATATCCTTTAATATACCACCGTGCACCAATTATTTTCCTGCAACAACCATAGCAAATACAGTACATGTGAAACCACGTCATTCTCTGATTGGTTCAGTGAAGTAAGTCACTCTGTAAATCAAAGATGAATCTTGATTCAATAAACTTCTTCCCTTACTGGACTCCAGAAAGTTAGTCAAAATCCTCTCCTGTTGAGGTTAGTTATCACAAAGGTCGTATTTGAGGCTATCAATATCAAATATTATATATATGCATAAATATGAAGATGACATAAGTTAACCTGTTACAGTGGGAGCGATTGAACTTTTCTCCTTCTTGACATATTCCTCTCCAATGAGATGGGACGTCTCCCATACCATCATCTCTGAAGCTTACAGACTCGGGCCAAATTCCTGAGTATCAAAACAAACTATAAGTAAAGGTGTAACCTGATCTAAAACACTTTGCAAGCATGTACGAATTTCGCAACCCTGACCAGTGTCCATGATTCCAATAATAGACCCAGCGCCCGATTGACTCCTTGAAAGAATTCCATTGCTAATATGAGAGTTTACTTGCAGAAAATTCCAACTTCTAGTCGTATGCAAATTAAGAACTCTGTTTGGGATGACATGAACAACGCCAGGGATATCTGCAAGTATACAGTAAAGGGAAACATTCATTTACTAAAATTACTTGTTAGCAAAGAACAAGTTTGACTCAAAAAGACAAAAATAAAACATAGTTTACAGTTCACCAAAATTGTAACACCTGCAATAAGCTTGGCTTGAGACTGAGTTAGCACAGCAGCGAATCCTGAAAATCCATGCTTGTAGCTGTACAGAATTGATTGCTTCGCGGCTTCTTTGCTGTGAATTTTTTATCTCAAGCTGTTACTTTCATAGTATTGCTGTAATCATGTCCTGTTAAAAAGTGCTTTCAAGATGATGTTTCATGTCCATGCCTGATAAAATTAAACGCATAACAAAGAGCACCCCATATTCGTGCATTGCAGGCAAAAAAGAAAACCATGCCCAAGCATACAAAATCAGCACGCTAATGCTATACAACAGCATACATGAAAATACAATATGCATTTTCAGTGAAGGGAGTTTTCTGCTTTTCCTGTCAAGGCGGTCATCACAAACCGCCACTTCCATGACAATTCTTCCATCCCACTTTCAGTCACATTTCTCACGCCAAACATGCTTTTGGTTATAGTAACTAAGGCAGCAGTTGCAGCATGTTAATTTTTTTCCATAACTTGAGAATCAACAATTGGATACAATAAATTCAATAACTATATAGCAAAATAATCTCTTCTCTCAGTAAACCTACAACAGTAATTTATCTTCTTTTGTTGGATTTACTTAAATTAAATGAATATTAATCAAAAGATTTTCTTATTGCTTATAATCCAAGCTAACAAAGAGGAGCTTAGAGCGAAACCTTCCAAACACATTTGACAGAATCTCATGGTGAGACTCAGAAACCAGGTCAGGCTCTTCATGCTGTCTTTCTCCCATATACACAATGTAAACCTGCCGAGACCAACAAAACAACCATAAATTGAAAAAGAAAAAACCCATAAAAGCAAATTGATCAAACTGTAACATCCAAGAACAAACCACAAAATTAGTAAGACTCACATTTCGGGAAGCAAAAGAGAGAAGGACCCAAGAACTGTGTAGAGCAAGAACAAGAAAAAGGGTGGCAATAATCCCAGAAGAAGAAGCCATGCGATTGTGAGTGAGGCCTGAAAATGGCAAAGCCAAAAACACCTCTTTGACTTAATAAATTGTTGGGTTGTTGTTACTGTTATTGGTGGGCACTGATAGATGAGGTGAAAGTGGTATTGGTTTTCTTGCGGTCATCGTGGGAAAGCATATTCAATGCCAAGAGGGTTGACTGTAAGTCACCTCATTTGGGATTTGGATAAAGAGAGAAGGGGACCCAAAGAGCTGGGTGTGGTCATCTCCTCAATTATTATTTAATGTGGCCTGCGTGGCCTTGGAGGATATTTTCCATGATTGGGAACAGACAGTGCAGACTCAAACAGAGTGTTCGTCTTCACTGTTCCGTGATGGGAGCCACCACTCCATGTTTTCCCCAAGGGGTCATGCATACTCCATAAAAGAGTTCACGGAAATGTTCGGCATCTCCTTACATTATTGTGACAATTATCAATTTTTATTATAAATAAAGAAATCTTAAATTCTAAATTTACAAAGACGTAATGCTTCTGCTAAAATAAATAAATAAAAATGTAATACTTGGCTGGAGATGAAATGAACATGTTGTTAGCTTGTAATAGATTAGTTAGTTGGTTACCTTTTCTATCTTGTCATCTTGTGTGTGAAACATAAAGTCCTTATTTTATGGTTACCTTGTTTTAGGGAACTTTGCTTTCTTGTCTTAGGGAAACTTTGTTTTCTTGTCCTAGGGATGCCTTGTCTACCTCTTGGTTTGTAGTTATAAATGTATTGTATTTTTTTGGTCGAAAGTTATAAATGTATTGTAAGTAATACAAAGAGAAACAAGTTGAAATCTGAAAATATGTTTCAGCTCCAATTCTCTCTACATTCTCCACTTCCTCAAGTTAATCTTCTCTATATTTGACATGGTATCAGAGCAGCGATCTTGTTGACTTTAGTCTCGAATTGTTGCCTGCTATCATGGGAGAAAACGATTTCTTTCCCATTGAAAGTAGCACCACTATATCCGGCTACTCCTTCTCAACCTACCTTCACAAAATTTGCTACTCAAATGGGTGAGTTGATGAAGACACAAGCATCTACATCAACTACGACCCAAACTCCGACGATTTCTTATGAAACCTCTTCTGCACAAATTGGCATTAAATTGGATGGCTCCAACTATGCCTTATGGTCTCAAGTTATTGAGATGTATGTTGCTGGCAAAGACAAGCTGGGATATCTCACTGGTGAACTCCCAACACCTTCTTGGGCAGACTGAACATTCAACTGATGGCGAACAGAAAATGCAATTGTGAAAGGGTGGCTAATCAACTCCATGGAGCCAAGGTTAATTGGCAACTTCATTAGATTCCCGACAGCCAAAGAAGTTTGGGATGCAATAGCCACAACTTACTTTGATGGCACTGACACCTCCCAGGTGTATGATTTTCCGTATGCGACAAGGGGGAGGTTCGATTGAAGCTTACTATAATGATCTCCAAGGCTTATGGCGAGAAATCGATTTTCGTCGTCCAAATGAGATGAAGTGCGAGCTGGACATTAAGAAATACTATGATATCATCCAAGAAGATCGAGTTTATATTTTCTTGGATGGTTTGGATGATCGACTTGACAAAGCCCGAAGTGACGTGCTCCAAATGAGTCCATTTCCTCCAGTAGAGCAAGCCTATGCTCATGTTCGACGAGAGATATCGGACAAGCTGTGATGTTAGGAGCTCCAACACCAACCGGAGCAGGATTGGCAACAAAAGGAACATACCGACCCTCTCGCCCGACTCCAACTCCCAATTCCCCAGTTCCTGCTTCTCTCCAGCCACAAATCACTACCAACAAGACTACTCCACCTTCTCGACCCAAGGCTCCCACAGATGGGAATGGTTGCACTCATTGCGGGAATCCAAAGCACACTCGAGAAACCTGTTTTAAATTACATGGCTATCCGGATTGGTGGGAGGGTCTCAAGGCTCGTAAACTCCTGCTAGAGGAACGAGTCGTGCTGCTGCCCTTGTCACCATGGATCCTCCTATAACATTAATTCCTCATGAAGAATCTACCTCACCAGAAAAGAACTCTTCATCTTTCAATGACTCAGATAACTGTGGATATGTATTTCATACATCATATACAAGTGACTCCACATGTTGGATTATTGATTCAGGAGCCACAGATCATATGACGTTTGATCCAACTGATTTTCTAAGTACAACTACACCACAACGAACAAGTATTGCCAACGCAAATGGTGTTACTTCTCCTGTGGTTGGTGCTGGAACCATTGGCCTCTCTCCATCTCTTACTCTTCAAAATACTTTGCTTGTTCCATCGTTGTCTAATAAATTGATGTATGTTGGCCAAGCTACTGAGCAACTAAATTGTTGTGTACTCATGTATCCCGACTTCTGTTTATTTCAGGATATTCTCACAAAGGAGATCATTGGTCGTGGTACTAAGAGAGGGGGCTTGTACTATGTGGATGATTTCAGTATGGGAAAGGCACATAGTGTGAAGCACTCATCGACTTGGAAGGATCGACAACTTTGGCTATGGCACCGGCGTTTGGGGCATCCGTCTTTTGGCTATATGAGACATCTATTTCCAGATTTGTTTTCGAGTTCCTCTGGACCACTGATTTCCAATGTGATACTTGTATCTTAGCTAAGAGCCACAAAGTCTCTTATCCATTAAGTACAAATAAAAGCGTTACTCCATTTGCTTTGATACATTCTGATGTTTGGGGTCCTTCACCTATCTCTACAACTTCTGGCTTCCGGTGGTTTATTACATTTGTAGATGATTGTACCCGCATGACTTGGCTCTTCATGATGAAAAATAAAACTGATGTGTTCCCTATATTTCAGTCATTTCACAAGCAAATTGAAACTCAATTCTCTACCAAGATTCAAGTCCTTCGTTCTAACAATGGGGGGAATATATCAACCATGATTTTCAGACTTACTTCAAAATGCATGGCATCATCCATGAGACCACTTGTCCTCAAACTCCCCAACAAAATAGTGTTGCGGAACGAAAAAACCGACACCTCCTTGAAACAGCACGAGCCCTTTGGATTGGTTCCTCGCCACTATTGGAATGATGCTATAGTTACCGCAGTCTACCTCATCAATCGAATGCCCTCCAAAGTTTTAGACTTTCAGACTCCATTACAATCACTTGCCCAACATTGGCCCTTGCCCTCCGTTCAGATGCTTCCACCCCGAGTCTTTGGTTGTGTGGCATTCGTCCACCTCCATAAGAATCAATGTGGCAAACTTGATCCATGTGCTCTTAGATGTGTTTTCGTAGGCTATGCCGCTCATCAGAAAGGATACCGGTGTTATCATGTCACACCCCAATTTGTTTACTTAATTATTGAGGGTATGAGGTAAAAGAAAAACTAAAATTTAAAAATTTAGATAGCAAGAAACATGAGAATTAAACATAAAACTTCTATTTAAACCGAAGTAATTTACATTGTAATTTTACAAGCAAAATTTCAGGAAAATACAGATTCTTAACAAAATATCCAAAATTATCTGCAACTTATTCTTCTTGTTTCCTTGTCACAACTAAACTTCAGATTCAAAACCTGCAATAAATGCATTAAGGGGTGAGCATTACATGCTCAGTAGGGGCCCTATATGATTAGTGAGATTTTTAATGTACAATTTATGCAATGTATGAATGAACTTCAATTCTACCCAACCCGTTAATCTATATAATAGGGCAAGCAAATCTGCATGTCCCATACCATGCATTTTACCACTGTGATTCCGAATGCCCCATTATATAAACTAACACCCATTTCAATCATCCCATAATTCCCCTTTTGCTAGTCATCTTGTCCATACCATTGATCTCCAAGCCCAAATCACCCAATCGACAATTATACCGCCGATTTCCTAATCTACTGTGCACACGGGCTCGCCTGAACTTGGTCCCTACAATGGTTAGACTCAACTACACAAAAGATTCTTCCCATTATCCTCATTCCCATAATTTATTTATCAACCCAAAAATTCCAACCACCACCGACAACATATGAACATGTCAATATTAATCAAATTATAATGATAATTGACAATCATGTAAACACCCAATATCAAGGATAATAATCAAACAATATTACCAAGCATAATATAGTGTTCACAATATTTAATTAAATCAATTTATGCAAAACTTCCCCAAGAAAGAACCCCTACCTCAAATCCAAAGCTATTGTATAACTCCCAGTTGTAAGCTTAAATACTTTGAACTTCTCCAAAATCTCACCTCACTTCACTCTTTCTTTCTTCCGTCTAGGATTTTTAGGAGACTAACATACTTGAAGTACCTAGGATCAATGAACTATTGAGTAGACCTATTTATAGTATGCTAGAGTCGGTTAGAAGGAACTTAATATTGTGCCACTTAATCATTCCACAAGTTCCTAGAATCCCAAAGCCTTTTGCGTTGGCTTGGTAGAGTGCTTTGTGTGCACTCTCCTAACAGGTTTTTATATGTAGGAATAACTACTATCATTACACCTCAAGCTTTAATGGATTTTGAGGACACCATCAAGCAACACGTTAGTTTTTTTACAATGCTTAGTAAGCATATATGTTTTTCTAATAGTTTTTGTAAAGTAAGTATATATAATAATAATGATGAATAGTGCTGAAATGAATAAAACCATGCAATAACGTTTGAATGGCTATTAGTTAATAGCTATCTTCACGTAACTTGCTATACAATTAATATATATATATATATATATTATTAATTATATAATTTTTGGAGATTGATAAATGTAATTATTTAATTTATGAAATATGAAGAATAGGGGGTTTCACATATCATCCCTCTAGCCGTCGTACGTATGTCACTTTGGATGTCACCTTTATGGAGTCTGAGCTGTTCTTCCATGATCCGATGAATAGGGAGGCTCTGGAAATTCAAGGACCTGAAGATTGGAGCAAAACAAACCAAAGCACTGAAGTTGAGTTTCAGAATTGGAGCCAAGTGACCGGTCGCAGGAGCCAAGCGACCAGTCGCTGCAGCAAGTCCTGAAGCAGAATTTCGAAACCTCTCCGAAAAGCGACCGGTCCCAGGAGCCCAGCGACCGGTCGCCATCAAGGCCTGAAGCTGAATTTCAATTCTGCCTGAAAGCGACCGGTCGCCAGGTGCCCGCGACCGGTCGTCATCAAGGCCTAAAGCTGAATTTCAATTCTGCCCAAAAGCGACCGATCGCCAAGAGCCCAGCGCAGGTCGCCATCAAGGCCTGAAGCTGAATTTCAATTCTGCCAAAAGCGACCGATCATCAAGAGCCCAGAGATCGGTCGTCGAGAAAATTCTGAAGCTGGAGTTAGAACCTCCCAGCGCGACCGGTCGCGGCCCCCAAGAACACGATATTTGTTCCTATTTTGCCAACGAGACTGATGAAGACCCCCCCTCACATCTCAGGTACCCTCTGACCAATCTCTTGAGAATACTCATGAGGTAAGTGATTCTATTACATCTACTGCTTTAGCTGATGAAACTGTTAAATATCAATTACCTTTAGATAGAACTGTGGAAAACCACCAATTCGGTACTCACCGGATGGTGGCAAGGCATCAAAATATCCAATTGCCAACTATGTGTCTCCTGAAAAAATATCTGAACCCCTCCAGGGCTTTGTACATCAGTTATTTGCAATTCATATTCCAACAAAAGTAAGTGAAGCACTGAAGGATCCAAAATGGGTTCAAGCAATGAAGGAGGAGATGCAAGCTCTGGAGAAAAATCACACATGGACACTGGAGACCTTACCTCAAGGAAAGGGGACTGTGGGATGCAGATGGGTTTACACCTTGAAATATAATGTTGATGGGTCAATCGAACGTTACAAAGCAAGGCTTGTGGCAAAGGGATACACACAAACTTATGGTATTGACTACGAAGAAACATTTGCCCCTGTTGCAAAACTTAACACTGTTCGAGTGCTATTGTCCATTGCAGCAAATCTTGATTGCCCTCTCCACCAATTTGATGTAAAAAATGCCTTCTTGCATGGAGAACTCTCAGAAGAAGTATACATGGATATCCCACCAGGATATGTTACATCCACTCATGGTAATGTGGTGTGTAGATTACGAAAGGCATTATATGGATTGAAGAGGTCTCCCGGGCATGGTTTGGGCGTTTTACTTTGGCTATGAAGACTTATGGTTTTAAGCAGAGTAACTTTGACCATACTCTGTTCTTAAAACACCAAGGAGGGAAGGTAACGGCTCTAATAATTTATGTTGATGATATGATTATTCCTGGGAATGATACGCAGGAAATCTCTCAACTACAAAAATGTTTGGCAAAGGAATTTGAAATGAAGAACCTTGGTGGACTCAAGTACTTCTTGGGCATTGAAGTTGCTAGATCACAGCAAGACATATTTCTCTCCAGAGAAAGTACGTTCTAGATTTATTGGCAAAAACATGGATGCTAGATTGCAAACCTGGACACTCCAATCGTTCAGAATCACCACCTTGGGGAATATCCCAATCAGATACCCACTAACATAGAAAGATATCAAAGGTTAGTGGGGCGATTGATCTACTTGTCCCATACCGGCCGACATCGCATATGCTGTAAGTGTTGCTAGTCAGTTTATGCATTGTCCAAGTGAAGATCATATGGATGCAGTTCTTCGGATTCTTAAATATTTGAAATCAGCACCAGGAAAAGGACTTATGTTCTCTAGAAATGGTCATCTGAATATCAGTGGCTATACCGATGCGGATTGGGCGGGAAATGTCACTGATAGACGATCAACATCAGGTTACTTCACATTTGTGGGCGGTAACTTGGTTACTTGGAGAAGCAAGAAACAGAAAGTTGTTGCCTTGTCTAGTGCAGAAGCTGAATTTCGAGGAATGACCAAAGGAATTTGCGAACTCCTTTGGTTAAAACAATTGCTTACAGAGATTGGATTTGCACCTACATTAGGAGTGCATCTACTGTGTGATAATAAGGCTGCCATATCCATTGCCCATAATCCAGTTCAGCATGATCGTACTAAACATGTTGAAGCGGATCGACACTTCATTAAAGAGAAACTTGAAAACAAAGAGATTCAGCTTCCGTTTGTCAAGTCCGAAGACCAGCTGGCCGATATATTGACAAAAGCAGTTTCTAGCAGAGTATTCCACAACTCACTGGTCAAGTTGGGCATTGGCGACATCTACGCACCAACTTGAGGGGGAGTGTTAGCTTGTAATAGATTAGTTAGTTGGTTACCTTTTCTATCTTGTCATCTTGTGTGTGAAACACAAAATCCTTATTTTATGGTTACCTTGTTTTAGGGAACTTTGCTTTCTTGTCTTAGGGAAACTTTGTTTTCTTGTCCTAGGGATACCTTGTCTACCTCTTGGTTTGTAGTTATAAATGTATTGTAAGTAATACAAAGAGAAACACGTTGAAATCTAAAAATATGTTTCAGCTCCAATTCTCTCTACATTCTCCACTTCCTCAAGTTAATCTTCTCTATATTTGACACATATGTCCTAAAAATTAAAAAAGTTTAATTGGACTGGGGTGGTTCAGCTCTTGCCTCTTGGTGTTACTTTTCCTGTTATTTATTTATTATTTTTCATTGTGTGTCTATTTTCAATTGGTTACATGTTCATTTCAGGATAAGTTCCTCCTCATTTTTCAAGAGCCAATCATATTCATTTATAACCTCCTAAAATCGAGAAACATACTAAACGTATTAGAGCATCTGTATTTTTGGGGTAGTTAATAAACCCGACTCCATGCTTTATATTCATCTTTTTTAAATAAAAAAAAATCTCTAAAAGTTATTATAGGAACTCTCTAAAAAATTTCAATTCCAACAATACCCTAATTTGGAGAGTGCTTTACTTTTTTTTTTCTTCATAAATACTTTACTTCTTTTTAAATTTATTTCTTTTTTGGTTGGTTGATTGTGTTTGCAACTCTTCGTTTATAAATTGATTGGCCATGCCATCCATTGAATGTTGATTATCATTGCCATCATTAAAATACTAATTGTTACAATTCAAATCTCCACCCAAAAGATTGAAGAAATCACCACTTTGAGAATCCATCTAACCATAGAAAAGAGACCCAACAAAAAACACTATAGCAAGCGAATGAACATCCAATATAAATAGCTAAATTCCAAGAGTTGTTGGTCTTTGGTTGTGCAATTCAATTTTGATATCCTATAGTTTTTGTGTTTTAAAAGTGTTTGTGTTTTGCAAAATACCTACAGGGAAAAGACCTATAACAAAAAAAAAAAAAAAAAAAAAAAGAAAAAAGAAAAAGGTGTTTGTGTGCTGCAAAATGTCTATAGTGAAAAGAATCAGAAAAACAAAATTTGCTTGTGTTTTGCAAAACACCTACAACAAAAAGAATAGTAAACATAAAAAATGTGCTGCAACTACAGCAAAAAGAAATGATACAATTGTTAAAGTTATATGCTTGTGTTTTGCAATGTGGAAAGGTGATTAAAAATATAAAATGCAAAAAAAAGAAGATAAAATTAAAGACATTATTAAATAAATGTTTAAAATAATAATAAAATATAATAGCATTTAATTATAGGGAGTCACGAGGATCCCTTTCTCTCTCCTCAGATTTAGGAGCTCCTAGAAGTCTCCCTATTTTAGGAGCTAGATAGGGAGCATGATTGGAGGTGGGTTTTTTCAATTCCTTCCTAAATTTTAGCTAAGGAGATAGTTTAGGGAATCTATTGTAAACGCTCTAAGCGCTCCTAAATATGAGAATAGACATAGAATTTCTAGTGTCTCCTTATAACTAAATGATGCTTTACTTTAATGATATTTTAAACATTGCCAACGGTCTAGCCCAGTGAAAAAGTGTCTTGACTTGCAGACAAGATGTCTCAAATTCAAAACCCCATGACATCTTAGTTGTGTGTGAGAAACCCTTCTTCCATTTAGTTTAGACTATCATATGTACTTAAAAAAAAAATGATATTTGAAAATTTTATTTAATATTGACTATTTTTTGCCATTATTTCATATAGAGAGGGAGAATTCATGCTCATTTAAATGAATTAAAGCAGCCAACGAAGTCTGGCATGGTGGAAAAGGGCATTGACTTGCATATTAGAGGTCTAAGTCCGAACCCCCATGACATCTTGATTGTGTGTGTATGTGTGTGAGAGAAATTCCATCAACTGTAGTTTAGACTATTGATTGTACTAAAAAAATGAATTAAACCATAGGAAAAAGCTCCCAACCCTAGCCCCTTCTCTTCTAGTGCCACCGAGGGGGGAAGTGGTCACCGACCCTTCTCCCCTCCCCTTTTTGCCTCCCTTTTTCCTCCCTTCACCCCTCTCCTCCCTCTTTTTGGGTCTTTTTTTTGCTTTTTTCTCCCTCTTCTCCCTCTTTCTTTCTTCTCTGGTTCCGTCTCCCCCTCTCTCCTTCGTCCCCCCTCCTCTCCTCCCTTTTTTTTCTTCTCTTTTCCTGCTCTCTACCTCCACGTTGAGCCTCAACAATTGAATCCAAACTATGGTCAATACTAGTCAACTTTAGTTTTCCATCAACAAAGATGTAGAAGGACATAAAAGACAACTCTTTGTGATATAGTTTTTTATCATGCATACAAGAAATAGCACCCAACATTTCGCTAATGAAGTTGATCCAAAAACCACTTAGACAACTCCTACCTTCATCATGCACATTAAACTTCGAATCACTATTTAGACTAGAATATTCACTATATTCATAAAGTGTTTTTTCAAAGTTATCATAATAAAGTCCAAACCAACCCTTCAACATATGCTTCTCACGGAGGATGACGTTAGTATCAGTCATGCCATCCATGCGCTTCTGTTTGCAAAACGCAAACATCCACGGGGAAAGAACAGTTGGATTATGTACACGATTAGTATATAATCGTAACTACGTGTTGCCCTTTCTTGCTAAGTACTAAAATCCCCATTGGTCACCTATGTAAGTGGGAAAGCAAAAGCTGATGAGATTGCTAATGCTCTGAAGCAAGTCTCTAAATCTATTGCTGGAATGTGAGTTGTGGTATGATTAATATCCAATGTTCGTCCATTGTGATGCCTCCAACTCTCTCCCGATCTCTCTATGTACATGTATCTCTTCCGTTCTTTCTCAATAGCAACCCCCAAATTGCACTTCCATTGAAATGAGAGATAGATCATGGGTTCATTATGTTCACTCTTGTGTTTTGCACAGGTTGCTTAAAATTTCTGCTGAGTTCACTTGTGGCAGGTCATGGATTGATTTTAAACAATTTTTTCCCTTCAAATTAGGTCCTTGTGGTTTTCTGGATTTTCATCATCTGCATGAGAGAAAATTTGCAGAAGTATATGTATTCCTAATAATTGTGATAAAGTCAAGTGAAACAATTCATTGAAGAGAAGGGTGTGGAAGCTGCCTTAAAAATCCAAGAACAAACAAAGTTCAACAAAGAAAGATCAGTACACACTTCTCTCACTTAGTAGATCTCATAATGGAACAATGATTTCAAATTCAACTTAAATACAACCAAAGTAAGATTCACAGATATTAGAACCATTTCTTTTCTCATACTTTGTTCTAGCCAAATGAGCTCCCTTAGACTGTTGCTCCAAGCAACGACACTAACCTCCTTACCCCAACTATTTAGTCTGAAAAGAGCTTCTCCATCATAGAAAGACCTGTCACTCCAAAAATCAATGTTAAACTTGAAGTAGTAGACATTTGATCCCATAACCACAATCCTTGAATTATGATTATAATCTATATAATATATTGTATGAACGACTATTCACTTTCCATTTCCTGAATTAACAAGGATACGTTAGCTTCCACTGAACCTTGCAACAACACTTTTAATGACACTAAATCAATTGTAATTTCATCTTAATTGTGCTACATTTACACTTATTGTAAATACATTATTGCAACTCACAACTTGAAAAAGTAAACCTTAGCTCAAAACCATATAATTTCACAAGAAGTATACATATAAATTATAGTGTCAAACAACACAAATTTCTGGTGGAGGTGGAGGTGGAGGTGAAGCTAGAGGTCAAGGTGGAGGTGAAGTTGGTGGTGAAGGTGGAGTTGAAGATGGACCTGGAGCTGGAGGTGAATGTGGCGGTGGTGATGGAGGTAGAGGTGAGAGCTACAAGTACATACATATAATCAAACATCACTTACTCATTTCAGCCATTTGGGAGAGGGAGAAAGAGAAACATCACACAAACAGAGAGTTTCAAGAGAGACAGAGAGACTGCTAGTCTTAATAAGTGAAAGAATAGAAGAGGGTACCATGAAAGCTTTATAGCTGAGCTCCAAAGCCATGTGCCGACTCTAACGAGATATCTTTATTTTAATTTTCTTTTAAAGTATCTTCCTTGTGTAAAAAGGCAGATATGAGTAGGTGGTGAAAGACACAACTCATTTGGAACCTTTACTATGCAAGGTGAAGTTTGTGAGTTGTGTGGGTCTCCACGGAATGTTTGAATATTTTGGGCATTAGTGGAAACAACGGTTGAATTCTTTTTTGGCCTTTTGTTTTCTTTTTTTAGGGGAAGGATTTTATTTTTGTTGATCCAACCATAATACTACAATCTCTGAATGTATGATATATGAAACTGATTGTTCTTGCGGTGATCAAATTATGTAATTATAAATCTTATATTGGTATTTTTATAGTATTTATTGATCAGTGGAACCACGATGTCCTATCTGTATGCAACAAGCTAGTGTCGAGGCACACACATAGGAGCTTTGATGGGATGGAGGCAAATGTGAATATGTTAAGAGTTTTGCAATATTAATGAATTATTTATTGTTTTGCTAATTTAATTTGCAAATAAAAGTGCTTCCCTTTCATATAATTACAAAATTCTGTATAACAAAAATTTAATCTCATCAAATTATACAAATTCTGGAGTATCAACTTTTATTTATTTATTTATCATTTGATGGTTTGGATTTAACTTTAGATATTTTTCAGCATTATGAAAGGGAAATGCTGCTAGACACTAGAAAATTTTAATATTGACTATGCATATAATAAACGGAGCATATCTTTGTTATTGGTCCATCAAATTTTGGTCATATTTTGCGTTCAAGAAATCAACGGAGCAGGTAGATAGTGCATGCTGTGATTGTAATCATATCAAGTAGTAATTCGAAAAGAGTTCACTAAAAAGGGAGGCTGGAATCCAATAACTATTCAATAATTTAAAAGCGCATCACCAAATATTGTGCAGAAAGCAACCCTAAAATGAGAGCAAATCCTAAACTACTAGAAAAAGGCTCAACAGGGACTCTTTTATTAAAGACTGAAAAAATAAAAATGTCTCTATAGAATGCTATTAGAAAATGAAAATAGAAACAATCTCTATAAAATAATATTAGGGACTGATTTAATAATTTTCCATGACTAGTATGAACTCCGTGCCTTTAGTATTAAAATAATTATATATAACACTTTCTTGTCATATATGTTAGAAAAGAGTAATGCTAGATATACCAAATTTGTGTATCAAATTTGAATCTTGACACCATACCAATTTAAATTAATAAAACTGTCACATGTCAATAGTTAATAATTTTTTTTCTAAAAAAAAAAAAAAAAAAAAACATTCTATCGAATTAATTAACCCTACAGTCCCAAATCACACACATAGCCTTGTTGCCGACGCCGAAGTTCACCAGGAACCACCACGTAGCCTTCCTTTCAGTTCATTGCCCAGCTTAAACCATTTAGATCCAAAGTAACCTAATGTCCCCAAAGCCAATTAATTACCATTAGGGGTTTCTCTCTCATGTACAAAGGGGCTATGCGCAGACGGTCATCCCATGAATATGGATTCAAATTCTGGGTGGAATTGAGTAAGCAAAATCCTCCCATTTTGCGCTTGTCTCCTGTCCAATGTGTTGTGTACCTACCACAACTTACTAAAGCTGACCTGCTGAGTACAAATGGTCTTTTACCAGTCACATCGAGTAAGGTCTTGTCTCCTGTCCAATGTGTTGAGCAAGCAAAAAGTCTTATCAAAAACAACACAAGAAGACTCTCAAATGCAAGCAAATTTTTTATTTTTATTTTTGTGATTCTCTTCTTCTCCAACACTGAGTTGGAAAACAATCCTTCACAAGACCAGACTAGTGCCTTTGATTAAAATAGTAGGCACTCCTAACTTCCACAGCTTCAGGTTACAAGTAGTAAAAACACACCGAAAATAAAATATATTTTCTCCATTAAAAACAGTATAGGCGTCTGTTTCCTACTTGATATTGATACTTGAACAAATAAAGATTCCCAATTGGATTAGGATTAGGATTAGGATTAGGATTATTCTAGTTGGATTTGTTTCATCGTTCATCTATATATCTATATGATCCTTTATCTAAGAAGATAAAGATAAAATTTCAAAACACAATTACTTCATGTTAGAGAGACAAATGCGTACAACACTAATCCATTTGAATGCAAATAATTAAAAACAAAAAGAAAATATTTATTTTCTATGGATAAGGATAAAATAAAAGTTGGAACAAAGAAGGCCTATCTTTCCTTCCTTATTTCAGGCAGCAATAAGATTATATTTTGTCCAAGGATAAACAACACAAAAGGGTAATAATCAAGACAATAATTTTTTCTATTTCTTCATTATCCATGCGGAACCAACTCTGCAACTCTCAACTGCTAAATATTTACCAATGCATATACATAATTGGTGAAAAATGGAAACTTATTTTCTTTTTGGTGGAAATAGTTTACATACATTTCAAGAAAGCATTATAATATGCAAGAAAAGGCACCTAGTATTTTTCTTGGTCGATGAAGGTAATTACCACTATAAATACAAACCAAACTTGATCACCATACTCACAATCACTCTACAACAATTCACCATCTCAGTTAAGAAAAGCAAGTATGCGGGGTTATTATCAAGTTCCAGTGATGGGGTTACAGAAGTTGGGCTGCGGCAGAAGGTGTCCTCGTCCAGGTACGCTTTTCGTTTCAGCACTCGGGGGTGAACGTTGGGCAGGACCAGCCTACCTGAACTCACCCCCACCACAATCACTTCCCATGCCCCATTTCTTATCAACATCCCCTTCCCAATCCCCGTCCCCAGCTGGGGAGTGCCCACCTCCCACACCAAACCACTCTGTTGAGTCTGCGACAATGGAGCTGCGTCGCATACTCAACATTGAGGTTGGTAAGTAGTATGCATGTAAGGAGTCGACATCCCCGGCCTGAGCTTGAGACCATGGGTGTCCAAACATCGGTGGGCTGAGTTATGATATTTCTATTACTGGTTGTGTTCTTATTCAATGTGTTTCTTAGTTTTTTTAAAAAAATATTTCTTAAAAACATTTGATAGGTCTCTGAGAATTACAAAATTCCATTAAACACTTTGGAATCAATGAGCTAAGCTGCATTCTAGAACTAGTTTGGTCATAGGCTTGTGAAAGTGTGAGGGGGTGTATTTTTGATTTAGTCAGCATTAAAGTTCTTCTTTTTAGTCTTGTAATAGACTCTAGATTGACCAATAGAGTAAACCCTTCCAAGTCTTGTAAAAAGACTCTCGATTGACCACCAATGTTACGTTTTAAGGAGGGTTTATGTATAGAGAAGGCTGCATGTAGGGGACGTGTGAAGCTGCCATTTAGGTGGGTGCGCACTTAATCTCTAATGGGGAGGGCTACCATCCTAATGGTGTGAAAGCTACCTATACAAAATAGGTGTACACAATAAATTAGGAGAAGGCTACCTATTAGGGTTGAGTGAAAGCTAATGTTGAGATAGGTGGGTGTATATGCTTCATTTCTAACAGAGATGGCTACCACCCTAAAAGAGTGAAAGCTACCACATTAACGGCTTCCTATTTTGTGAAGCTAGTACACCATTTAGTAAACATGGAGAGGGCTACCCATGAGGACTGTGTGAAAGCTACCATTAGAGTAGGTGCGCACTTAATTTCTAATGGAGAGGGCTACCGCCCTTATAGTGTGAAAGCCGCTATACAAACGTCCTTTTAAAAAAGAAAAACCTTTGTATTGACATTGAGTTAGAGTTCACTCTATTTGACTTCAAGTGCAGAGGCTTGAATAAGACTAAATAGGACTTCATCAGTGTACTTGACTTATTGGGAATGCCTCGCCTCTCACAATTTTCATTCACCAAAACAAGCCCTATACCATACTAGTTACAGTAACTCTTAGCTTGTTGATTCATAAGTACTTATATTATTTATATGTTGTCATTGATTGATTCACATTTCAGTTTGGTTCATTGTTTAAATATGAAACATGCAGTGAAAATGTGTTGTTCAGATGTTTGGATTGGAGAATTCTTTTATGGGGAGGAAGAGTTTCGATCGGAATTTAATTTGATTTTATTTCACTACCCCTCTGATGATTTCCAAGTCTTAGAACGGACAATGGGCAGAGGGGTAAAACAAACCTATTAATTTGGGTTTATTTCCTTGTAGATATATATGCAGGTGAAATAGGTGCAGATCATCAGGCTAGCCATGAAGCATATTAATTTGGACATGGTAATGTATATTTTGTTTGGCTCCTTTGTTTATTTGAATTTGTATTAATCAAGGTATGGTTAAATGATTGAGGGATTACTACTACCTACTGCTACATGCATGTCGTGTGTCAGTTCTAAGTTTAAGCTGCTGTATATTTACTGAATTTTTGTTGTATTATTCAGAAGTTATGTTTATTCAATGTTCTCAATTTTTTTTCTTCTTTTGGGGATGATCTTGAATGATTGTGCTTTTCTGTTTAGGTTGATATTTGTCGGAGTATACTGAACACTTCATCATTCTGGTTCAACAAATTTCTTTTATACTGTTGCATTTCCCCCTCCAGATTTCTTCCCTACACTTTCAGTTTTTGGCAAAGTGCCGTTTGACAATTTGATATATCTTATGTCATATTTCTGATAATAATAAAAAATTGATTTGTTCAACAGATAAAATGATGAAGGCCATTAAAATAGAGTCTGTGGAGTTGACTTCAGATCCGTGCAATCAGAAAATCATTCCACAAATAATGAGTGATTTGCTGACATCAATATGAGTGATGTACTGGTTTTTGGTAGAAATGTACTGGTTTTTGGTTTTTGGAGTTGACATCAATATGAGTGATTTGCTGTATTGGTTTTTGGTTCAGTGTATGGGTTGGGGTAACTGGTTGAAGTGCAATCTGACAAGTGTATGTCATTTCATTTTTTACTGTGTTTTATTATAAAAATAAAAATGTTCCAACATTACAGGTGATGTATAAAACATGTATTCCAGGGGAGCCATAAATCTGAATGGTATGTAACTTATTGTTCTCTCTAGAAGAGTGTTAATTTTCACTAGTATCAATACTTCAGCTCCAAGTTAAAATCTGCTCCTATAAGAATGGATAATCTGGAAATCTCTACCGTGATGAATCGCTTATTGCTGTCAAAGCTGGCCCTGATATCTGAGTGTCCCCCCTTCAAGTTTGCTCCCTTAGTAATGTTCAATGCATACCCTTCCAATCCATCAACCTTTTCCAACCCAATGATGGTAACTTTATCAATGATCCATTTTTGGCTTAAAGCAAATCCTCCATTGACAACCGTTGATCTTACAGATACACTTCCATTTCCTGTTCCACCATAAAATCTGACTAAACTCCACTTGCCTCCCTCTCCTCCCATTTCCACTTCCTGTCCATCATCCAAGAAAATTTCTCCGGTGCTCTGTCCACTGCTGCTAACAACCAAAAGTTTGAACGCAGTCTTTCGGGCTGCTTCTGTTGTCAAGGCCTTTCCTTGTAAGGCCAAAATGTTTCCTTCGCAGACATGTATGTTGATATGATCAGGTGGTGCTTCCAGTGTAACGTGCTCTCCCGATTCTACACTTACTGAGTTTGAGTAGTTGAAGAGATCAAACCAGTTTCCTGCAGGAAAATATGCATCAACTGAACTTACTCCTGGCTTCAACACAGGGGACACCATTACACCTCGGCCAATCAGAAACTGAGTGTTGATCTCATAAGTTCTGATATCTTTAGGAAATGAGAAGAGAAAGGGGTCTTGCAATGGTGATGGGGATCGGGGTCTGGACATAGGTCACCAACCACACACACGAGCACCGAAATCTAGGGCTAGTGCAAACTCACATATATCGTAGCAAATCCTATGCCACAAATAAACTATTTCATTAATCATCAACATAAACTCCCCGACAACTATTACATTAGCCTTATTTATAGGCTTTACAAGACTTGGGCACCAAGGCTACTTGGTCCAAAAGTAAACTAATTAATTATAAAATCACACATAAATAATAAAAGATATCCTAAAACTACCTAAATAAGAAAATACCAATATATCATGAAATAACTAATTAAATGGTAAATATCTATCTTGATCCACCCCTATGCTCCTGCATCAAATGGGGGTCCCCTTTTTATGTGCCTCATACACTGATGTGTAAAACAAGGGGAGCAACCGATAGCACAGGCCAAGCACCTTCCTTGCAGTTGCAGCCACCGAGTCCCAAAGATAGAGCTCTTGACGGATTGTAAACTTCTCTGAGTGATCTCTTGCAAAAGGGTAAAAGGCCCCTAGCTACATAGAGACGTAGCATCGTTAAGTTAGTTGCACATGTTCTGATGATTATAATTGACAGCATAGCAAAGTTCTAGGTAAAACAAGATGTATAATGTGGTCAAGTTTTTTTGGTAGTGTTCAATTTGAAGGCTTATAAGTTACCTGAATCCACCGCCTGCAGAGTTCTTCATTTGTATCTCCTATGAATCCACATATATCAGCTCCAACCATCGGAACTCCGAAGAGTCCAAAATTCAGAATTGCTGGAATTGTGTATGCCAGATCACTCCATTCTGCAGAATTGTCTCCAGTCCAGTGTGCTGTGTACGTACTAGAGCTTACAAAAGTGGATGTAGACTAAGGCCTTGTTTGTTGCTTTGGATTCCAAGAGTCCATATAAGTTATGAGCATCATATTCTGTGATGTTACCGAAGTGTAGCGATGATGCTGGAACAGTATTGTTATTGATGGGACGCAGGACCCCGGCATTGTTAATCTTGCAAGGAGGGTCATCAAGTGTAGAAGATGGAGTGGGAGGGGACGTGATGAAATTGGATAGCTCATTCATATCAAGCCAAAGACCATGGAAAGGCAAAGCATCTTGAAATATTTTTATCTCATTAGCCCAAAATTTTTCACTTTGTGGATGTGCAAAGTCAGGGAAATAGACAGGGCCAGGCCAAACACTTCCCAGATAAGGAATTCCGTTCAGCCCTCTGTTGTAGGTTCCATAACTCTCATTCACACTGACACCTGTGAGAGTCATATTTTCTGCCTCATCAGACAAACTGCATGTAACAATGTAACATCAATTTTGCAGCAGAGAGAACATACCAGGGTCCAAGATGAGCACATATTTCTGATCATTTTGGTGAAGGGTGTTGACAAATTTCTTCATCTTATCCAATGGGAAGTTGATGGGATCAAGAGTGAAATCCTTGTATGCATCCATGTAATCAATGTCTGTCCACATAACTTCAAGAGGGATAGCGGCTTTTGCATAGCCAGTAACCACACCCTCAAGATCGGAAACATTCTTGTAACCCCATCGACACTGGTGGAATCCTTCAGCAGAGAATAAGTGAACAAAGTCAATGTGATTCCAAACAAGATGAAAATTGCAAGCATACTATGCTAGTAGGACCGTGCTAATATCAAACAAGGACTATATATGCACATTTCAATCGAAGAACAAAACTATTTGAACCATTTCAACTGGTCATGTGACATAGCGCCTGTCTACTAATAAGTGCCGACACAAAAACATGATTAGTTGAGATGGTACGAATGACATATATACTCTTAGTCATAATAATTGATGTCACTGCGATTTGAGAAATGTGATAATATATAGTACCTGCCTAAGAAAAGTGGAATTTACAATATTTGAGTGCAAACAAACTTACCAAAAGACCAATAGGGCATAGGGGTAGGGCGACCAATGAGCTCTATATGTGAACATAGTTATAATTTGAATACGGCGGTTGAATTTTAGCCATACTCTCCATGACTGCAAGTACGGCGGCCAATTCAATGCTCAAAAGAAAGCCACATCGAGCTTCAACAGTGACGCTCTCATGGGAGAAAGAGCCAGCCAAAAAATATCTTCCGTCCCCCAACAATTCCAATGAAAGGCAAAACCAGCTGGTTGGATTTTTCTCATCGTAGAGTTTTCCCTCTCTCTGCTACGCCAACGAAGTCGCGCAATTGATTGGGAACTTCGGTTCCCACGAAGCGAAGAAAACATAGCTGGAGGGCATAATGGCCAATTCACTGCCCATAAGTCAACTCAAGAAAGCAGATTATAACTTAAGCGGGGGCAAAAACGTAATTTCACTATTCCTAATGAACAGCTTAGAAACAGTGAGTTTGGGAAACAGTGAGTTTGGATTCAGTTTTAGTGCATATATAATTTGTGTGGCTAATATTGTGAAGTGAAATGCTAATTGGGTTTTTGGTCAACAAGGGAATCAAATGGTCAACCCCCAATGACTAATGAGAATTACAAAAAAATGAAAACGCGAGATTATAAACTAATCTAAGATTAATAAATTGAGAATGGTTAATTACGAAGTACCTGGCGTGAAGGTTGAGATTTGGGATGTCAGGTCCGTAGAGGGAGGATTTCTTGATGAGGCCAAGATTAGCAGTCAATGAGTTCCCAGAAGAATCAGGGAAGAAGGAGGAGCTAGCATTCTGGTTATATTGTGCAACTGAATCCCAGAGATCAAGCTTGTCCTGACGAGTTGCTTACATTGTTTTAATTGTAGCAAAGTCCAGCTATATAGTATTAGTATTCAGCACAAAATAAAAAAATAAATTACTATAAGGATAAGTCTGGAACGAGCAATTTTGGTGGATGAGGGATGGGCGTATTCTTTTGTCTGCTATGGTTAAACTTAAAATTTTTATTAAAAAAAAATAGTGTTCTTAAAAAACAAATAAAAAAAAGCATAGCATGGGTTTTAATTTCTAAAATTAGAAGAGGGCCTACTTGATACGAGTGATACTAAATGAGGTTTAAATTAATATTACTATCATATATGTAAAAATTTCAATAAGTATTTTTTGAGAAGAATGTTTCATTCATAAGCCAAATCGGCATACAAAGACTAACATGAATAAAGTAGCCTTATTAAAACATTCCTAAGAAAACTACTTGGGATAAACCAAGGACTAACAATAGAGTATGACCCACACCACAAAAGAAGAAAACTAACTAAACACTAACATAGTAGACCCACAAAGAGAACCGCATCACATCCCAATTGTCAAAATAGGCATTCTATGAGAAAAAATGCACAGTCCTTTGACAGCCAACAAATTGCAAAAAACACACCAATGGCAGAAACCCAAGAGGGCACACATAATGAGACGTGATTTAGTTTCCTGTTTTATTTGTATTTATTTCATTGATTTGCTATTTATATTCCTTGTCTCTCAAGGACTTGATTCTTGCCTGAAATAGGAAATCCTTTGTGCAGACACCAAGCAAAGCATTGTATATAATTATCACACGATTGTTCAATGAAAATCATCGAGAATATTCAAAACCTTTCATGGTATCAAGAGCCTGAGACTCATAGTCCTCAAACCTTAATTTTCTTGTTCCCTGTGTTTTTTTAGCACCCATGGCTTCTTCCTCCTCTATTGATTTTCCTAGCATTCATCATGTTATCTCCATTCTTCCCGAGCATGATAATTATCCGGCATGGCTTGCTCAAATTGTTCCTGTCCTTCGCAGCCGCCGCTTGCTCGGCTTTGTTGACAACACTTCTCTGTGTATTTTTTTGACCATCCTTGACCCAAAGGCTAAGGCCATTGAATATGCTTCTCCGTCTCTCATCCCCAACCCAGAGTATGATGATTGGGTTCAGAAAGATCAGCTTGTTCTCTCTGTCATCAACGGTTCTCTTCACCATAAAGTTCTCACCACCGTAACTTCCAAGACCACCGCCCGTAACACTTGGGTGGCTCTTGAAAATCGTTTTGCTTCTCCGAATTAGAATCGTCTTCTTCAACTTCGCTGTGACTTGTTTTGCACAACCCGTGGTGACTCTTCCATCACTGATTTCCTTGATCGTATTAACTCGATTGCCGATAACTTGGCTATGGCAGGTGCTTCAGTTGTTGACTATGATCTCCTTGTTGTGGTTATGAACAATGTTGGTCCTCTTTATAAAAATCCCGTTGCCGCTGCTCAAGCTCGTGAGAAACCCATCAGTATGCTTGATCTTGAGGCTCTCATCTTGTTTGCCGAACGTCGCTTGCAATCCTTTTCTTCTCTGGTCATCTCTTCTAGTGTGATGGCTTTGGTAGCTTTCCGTGATGGTCGCAGTGGCCGCGGTTTGGCCATCGCGTGGATTTGCTAGTCGTGGTTCAGATCATCGCAGCTTCTTCTCTCCCTCACGACCTGGTTTTTCTCCTAGTCGCGATTCCCCTGGTGCTTCCTATGGCACCTCTCGTCCTGCCTCACATCAACATCGTTTTGGCAGCACTTTTGGGCCGGGTGTTCTTGGCCCACCTCCTTTTGGCTCTCCTGCTTCCTCTTTTGGGCCTCATTCAGCTCGTGGGCCTCTCAATGTTTCAATTGTCATGGTTTTGGCCACTTCACAGATGTCTGTCACTCTAAGGTGTCCTCTGTGCCTCCTCCTTCTCATCTTCAAGGCATGACTGCTCAATATCCTTCGCATGGTGGCCATCAACAGTGGGTTGCTAATACCGGTGTGAACACTCATATTACTAACGACTTGAGCCACTTATCCCTTACTAGAGAGTATCATGGTTCTGAAAATGTTGGAGGTGTACTTGGTGGAACAGGTTTGTCTATAAAAAATATTGTTCACTCTCGTTTCTCTTACCTTAATTCTTCTTTTCATCTTAATGATGTTCTTCATTGTCTAGATGCCTCTCTTCATATCTTATCCGTTCATAAATTTGCTCCTGACAACCATTGTTTCTTCACTTTTTTCATGATTGTTATTTTATCCAGGATTTGGCGACGGGGAAACATTTTTCTCGGGCAAGAGTAGCAATGGCCTATATCCCTTTTTATTTACACCGAATGAGTTTTTTCACGTTTTGCCTAATCGTGTTGCTTTACTAGGTGTCCGTGTTGACCGCTCCTTGTGGCACTCTGGCCTTGGTCATCCTGCTTCGTCTACTTTGTAATTGTTGTTATCTCATAATAAACTGCCATCTTCTGGCTCTCGGTCTATTTCTTTTTGTCAATCATGTCCGTTGGGTAAAAGTGTTAAATTACCCTTAGTCATTCTTTTTCTATCTCTTCTTCTCTGCTGGAACTTATTCACTCTGATGTATGGAGTTCTTCAAATAAATCTATTTCTGGTTTTAATTATTATGTTTTATTTGTTGATGGTTTTTCTCGTTATTCTTGGATTTTTCCAATGAAATTGAAATCAGAAGTTTTCTCTCACTTCGTTAAATTTAAGGCTTTGGTTGAAAATATGTTTTCCACTACGATTAAGGCATTTCAATCCGATGGGGGTGGGGAATACACTAGTCATCAATTTACGGATTTTTTATTATCTCATCATGGCATTCATCATCGTCTTTCTTGTCCACATCATCCTAAGCAAAATGGTTTAGCCAAAGTAAGCATCGTCACATTGTTGACACCGGGCTCACTCTTTTAGCCCATGCATCTATGCTTCCTTCCTATTGGGTCAAGGCCATGCATATCGCTATTTATTTAATTAACCGTCTTCCTTTTAAGTTGCTTTAGCACAAATCACCCTATGAATTATTGTTTCACAAAGAACCGAGTTATTCGTTTTAAAAAACTTTTGGGTGCTCATGTCTTCCTTATTTACAACCATATAATAATAATAAATTACAATCGGTCTTCCAAATGTGTGTTTCTTGGTTATTCTTTGAACCATCAGGGTTATTGATGTTTGGATCTTGTTTCTAATCGTGTTTTTTTATCGTGTCATGTGCTATTTGATGAATTTTCTTTTCCGTTTAACAAGGCCCATGCTGCTCCTTCTCCAGACCATTCTCCGTCGTTGGAACTGCCTATCATCCTCTCTGGCCCAAGTTTGTCTTCCTGCAGCCCACGCCTTCTAGTGTCACAGCCTTTGCCTAGTTCCCTTTGTCCAGCGTATCGACAATTTTAGAGATAATAGCTATTTGCTCCTGCATATCGAGAATTTCAGAGATTCTTTTGCCCGAGAAAGTATTGACAACCCATGAAATGAATTATTTATAAGAACAAAAGAACCTTCCACAAAAGAACCCATGAAATGAATTATATATATACACAAAGAGCTTTTATTGGGAGATACATTTTTTCGGCCCACTCCGCATTTTATTTTACTAATCCAATTCAAAGATCATTTCTACAAAAAAATCACTTGAATTCGATATCATTTGACCGATCAATTGAGTTAGTGAAATTTTAGTACTTTCTTAATTTCATTCATTTTGTACAACACAATTGGATGTCGAAACGGTTTCGATTTGGCTAATTTTTTGTAAGGATGATCTATAAATGTATACTTAAAAAAATAGATAGTTTGGATCGTTGAAAAAAAATTTCGTAGGAGACCTTAAAGGGTGTCCCTCAAAAGTTAGTGACATCCTGCATTGATTTTAATTTTTACAGTATTATAGAAACCCGATCTCACTAACTTGTTTTAGTTTACTAAATGGAAAACCTAGAAGAAGCCTATAGTGTTAAACACAAAATAAAATAATTTTTGTAGGTGGCAAAAGCAAGTGAATCTTAAAAACAAAATAAAATAATTTAAACAATTAACAGAGGGAACATAAATTAGAATGTTGTTTTTCATATGAAAACTTCCTACGTGGGGTTGAAGATAGACCACGTGTTCGTTTGTTTAAAGGGGTCCCTAAACCGGTGTCGTTTGCTGGTCCAAGAGAAAGAAGGCATAAAATTAGCCGCGAACAACCAAAACCGCTCCTAAACCCCGAGTTTCAGACTTCAGAGTTGAGAGAGAAATGTTTCGGAGCCGAGTCGTAGCGTTGTTTGTGAAGAACAACAGCAAAGCTCTGTACAATCTCAGGGGAATGACGCCGTCTAGGGTTCAGAACGAGGAATCTTATCGATTATTCTCTGCTGGAGCCACACGCAAATGCCTGGATGGCTTTCGATCTTTCTCTAAGGTTCCTCTCTCTTTGTTTTTTTAAATTCTTTTGAATTCATTTTTGGAAAGTAAATTCGAAAAAAGTATATTAAAGTTCATTGCTTTAGATTTTGGATGGTGGATTGTGAATGCGGAATTAGGGAAGCTTTTCAGAACTGGGACAAGCTTTGCAGTTTCATTCCAGCTGTGGAATTTTCATTTGAGTAGTATTTTTTCTGATAATCAAAACCATTCAGTTAAGAATTTTGAGATTT
Organism: Prunus fruticosa; assembly: GCA_018703695.1. Taxonomy (NCBI): domain Eukaryota; kingdom Viridiplantae; phylum Streptophyta; class Magnoliopsida; order Rosales; family Rosaceae; genus Prunus; species Prunus fruticosa. Next base: position 28,278,937 of record CM031924.1, read on the forward strand.
AATAATGAAATAATGGATTTTGAGTTTCATTTTGCTATTGTAACCAATGGGAAAAAGATATAGATTGGAATTAGAGAATCAGAGAACTACGGGTTTTCAGTTGTAGCATACTATCAATTTTTGAAGTAACTCCTTTTCCTATGATGAATAAATGCACAAAATGCACCCAAAACAAATTTTTGCAATTTAACTAGTTAGGCTGGGATGTGTTGTCAAATAATAAATAAAAAGGAAGTTTCTTATGCCATTTTCAGGGTAACTATGTACCATCTATAAGGAATATGTCCACTGTTGCTTCTGTAGGCATCGGAAATAAGGAGGGATTGAAGCTTCTTGTAAATGGAGGACCTCATGCTCAGAAAATGGTTGGCATTTGGCTTTTTGGCTCTGCTGCATGGGTGTTTAGTATGGTGATACTTGGCGGTATTACACGACTAACGCGATCTGGTCTTTCGATGACTGATTGGAAATTTACTGGGGGGCTTCCTCCTCTCTCAGATGAGGATTGGTTGCTTGAGTTTGAGAAGTACAAGCAGTCCCCTGAGTATAAGCGGTTAGTGCAAAGTGGAAACAGCACTGTACATTTTTGCAGCAATAGTTTTAGTTTTCATTTTAAGCACTTTGTAGTTCATAGTGATCTGCCTCTAAACTTGAAATTACGTTAAAAGTCTTCCAGAATTGCTTAAGTTTGATTACAAATGCAATCCTCTATTGGCTGGAAGCAAAACAGAATATATGTGCTTTGAACTGAATGACTATATGAGTGATGATAATTTTACTGTTCATCTGTCTATCTAGCTTTTTGTACTTTACTTTAACCCAGATTTGTAGGATTGACGAATTACATATTTGATATTACATTGTTGCTTTCAATGGGAGTTGAAGTTCTTTTGGACCCTTATAATGTTACCTGGTTCTTGATCTCATGTAGTGTAAATCGAGGGATGAGTATTGAAGATTTCAAATTCATCTATTGGATGGAATATGCACATCGAATGTGGGGAAGGGGACTGGGAATTATGTTTGCGTTGCCCTTCTCATATTTTCTCCGCAAGGGGTATATTACCGTGCAACTTGGACTGAGACTCTCTGCTCTTTTTGGTCTTGGTGCTGGGCAGGGTTTAATTGGCTGGTGGATGGTTAAAAGTGGTTTAGAGGTCAGATATGGTTTCTCTTGTCGTAGTTTTGATTTAAATTTAATAAAAGCGATGGATTTTTGAAATAATTCTCTCTCACAGGAGCCGGCATCTGAATATGCTCAGCCAAGAGTAAGCCCTTACCGTCTTGCAGCCCATCTTACTTCAGCCTTTGCTATATACTGTGGCCTTTTATGGACAGGTCTTTCTGTTGTAATGCCTGAACCACCTTCTGAATCACTAGCGTGGGTTCGTGGGGCAGCAAAGGTGAAGCGACTTGCCCTTCCTGTAAGTTTACTTGTCGGAGTAACTGCTGTCTCAGGAGCATTTGTTGCCGGGAATGATGCTGTATGTAATTTTTGTTTTCCTTCTTGCCTTTCACAATGAACTGAATGGATGGTATGTGGCATTTCCTAAGTAGGAGATTATAAATATTCTTGTGTGTGAAAATTCCAGGGGCATGCTTATAATACTTTTCCAAAGATGGGGGATACATGGATCCCAGAGGATGTTTTTGACATGATTCCACTAATCCGGAACTTCTTTGAGAATACATCTACTGTGCAGGTATCTTTCTGACCAAAGAATATATTTTATTTTAGTTTTTTGCGACTTAATGTTGCTATATGTTAGCTCTAAGGTTGTTTTTATGATGACAAGGGAAATATTACAAAAAAAGGAGTTAAAAATTGGAAGGATGTCTTATTGTAAGTTTCTTCCTTCACTAAAAAAACATCTGTTTTCGGTAGGAACAAATGAAATGTGATATCATCTTTACAGAAAAGTTATTGTTTTGAAGGCCATTGAAATGTGTTTCCGCTAGCAGCAGTTTCTGTGTCTTCTTTGAGCTTGCACTGTAATTTCTTGTGATGAAAACCATTTTCTTTAGGCGACTATGCTTTTGTGAAATTATAGAATTGTTAAATCTTCTACTGCGTATTACCTTGTTCTGTAATCTTTTCAAATTTCAAACATGAAATTGGGTTGTGATTAATTATTGTTCTTCTTGTTTGTAGCTTGATCATCGTATCCTTGCAACTGCAACTTTATTTTCAATTGGTGCTTTGTGGTGGTCTACAAGGAAGTTTGAGATACATCCTGCAGTTCGGTCTTTGATTGGAAGTGCTGTAGGCATGGCTGGCCTTCAGGTATATATGGTTTCCAACTTTTCATTCCTTTTTTTTTTCTCTTCTCCTTCGAATTATTTCATTAGTTTGACCAGGTTGATTTTAATTGCTTTGCACAATTCGTTGTGTTATTGTTGCAGGTCACGCTGGGAATATCTACACTGCTGTCATATGTGCCTGTAGATCTTGGTACAGCACATCAAGCTGGGGCTTTGACTCTCCTGACACTGATGATCCTTCTCAATCACACTTTGCGTAGGCCATCACCATCTCTTCTTAAATCTCTACCTCAAGTTGCAAAGACAATCTAGATGACTTTGTAGTACAAATTTGGAACTATTTCACATTTTAATTGGATGAAACAAAAAGATTTATTGGATTCTTGTGCTCTATGTATATATCGCTGGCGATCAAGCTGGGAGTTATTTTATAGATGTGCAGAGACGTGCTTGTAGTTCAGACTATTATTCCATTGTTATCGAGTGACCACCACTTCTTCAGCTTACCGAGGACACCTTTGAGTGGTAAGTGGGAATTCTTGATTCTGAGATGAAAACTATGATTGGTTCATATCAGGCCCATAAGTTTGCCCACCTCTCAAGGGATTTAATCCATATTGACGACAGTGTCGAACTACTTGACAGAGAGAGAGAGTTGGGCTGATTAAATCAAATGCAAATAATAAGATTAGAGATGGGTCTTTCTGCTGGTGATTAATGTAACGCAGCTCGTTAATAATTTGTTTGTTGTAATTAAATTTAATGAAGATTGGGCTAAATAACTGCAAGCTAGCCCTTGGGTAAGAGTTGGAAGCTGAAGAGGAAGAGCAATGTGTGTGGTTGTCATCACCGGCCGCTTTGAGGGTAACTGGTTTTCTCCGACCGCCAAAGGAAATGACCCACCCACCAGCTTTCATTTCAAGTGGCAGCTAGAGAATGTCATCCCTGCCGGCAAAAATCAAATTCAAATATTGTGTAGAGTAGCCAAAGTAAGGTTGGGCTTGGGCCTCTATACCCAAAGTTGTTGATTTTATAAGAATTCTATAGTGATCTAGCCCTTATATGATGCCTTTTGTTTTTTAACTGTTGGATCAAATTGGTTAGTTTGATCAAACGGCTAAGAGATAGAGCCTTATAAGGCCCTCAATATAGACCCATTGATTTTAGGATCGAAAACTGAATGGGGTTTTGGACTGGTTGTATTTTCATTTATGTGCTACATCGGGATATTGGATTGACACTGTTTATTTTATTTTATGAATTGTTTGGTTGTAGGGCTGGTTATATTAGGGAGTAGAAGAATTACTTCTATATAGATAAAGGGTGAGATTTCACTGATTCATATAAGGTTTTTACAAAGAATCATTACCAATTTGAAATTTGTTTAAACAAAAGGTAAGTGATTTGATTTGTACTAATACATACACAAACCATTGTGCCTTGATCTGACACGTATGTATATAACAGACACAAAAGCCATATACTTATTTGTGGCTTAATTATAGAGCCAGCTATACTTTATGTATCATATCAATATTCATTGGCAGTGGCGGATCCAGGATTATATGGTCAAGGGAGCTTAGTGTAAAAGTTTCAATATATAGTATCACTATAAATTTATTAATATAAATTTTGTCATGCTTACTTGTAGTTGAAAAAAAGGGCTGCAGACGGCGGCACAAGGTGGTGGTTATCGGCACTGGGTCACCGGGCGAATAGTTGATGGAGGTTGGGAGGTTAGGGTTTGAGAGGGTTGGAAGAGTTGTGAAATTTGGACTAAAGGTTTGGAGAGAAGTTGTGCAGAGTTGGGCTCGGGTAAGTAGTGCTGTTGTTAATTTTTTTTTTGTTTTTTTAAATTTGGCCCAAAACGACGTCGTTTTGAGGCCAGGTCAATTAAAAAAAATTGATTGAGCCTTGGACCAAATGACATCGTTTGGCAAGACTCGTTTAAAAAAAAAATAGATGCGCAGGAGCGCAATAGAGGAAAAGACTTTCGTCGAGCACTTGGTGTGCATACAAAGGGGCTTCCAGCAACTGTCCAAAGGGGCTTTCATGAAGTCTCTTGCCAACTTTCCAGCCTTCCAAGGAGTCGTCCGATCCCTCTTGTCCCAACGTGCGTCCGCCCCTGTTCATTGGTAAGCACAATTCAGGTTTTGTGCCATTTTTTCTCAACAGAAAATAGAAACTTTCTATACAATATTACTGGAAAATTTTCCCAGTTCCTTGTTTTGGAATTGATCATCGTCGATTTCATGACATGCAATGCCAATGAAATTGTCAAATAAGCGATTGTGTGGGTCAAAAGTTTTCACTAATCCCACTAAACGTTTCAATGACCCACTAAAAGGATGGTAAATTGATTGATGTGGGGCCCTGTTCGTCCTCCACTTTACACGCCCCCAAACCGCCTCAGATTTTGGTTGAAGCGTTACCCATTTCCAGTTTTAACAAATAAATAAGGCTTAAATGTCAAAATGGCCCATGTGTTTTATCTTATCGGCCAATTTAATCATCGTGTTATTAATTTGGCCAATTTAGTCCATGTGTTTATATATGTTAGCAAATATGATCATTTCCATCAAAATTTTGTTAAAACTGGAAGAAAAAAATTTAAAATTAATTTTAAAAACAGTAATTAATTATTAAATATCCAAATTCAATCTAAAAATGGAATTAATAAAAAAACAATTGCCTCCCCCCAATTTCACACTAAGACCTCAACCATCTCCTAAACCCATAGCCACTCTCACTACACCCATTTCAACCCCCAAAAAATACACATTATGTGCTGGTATTAGAGAAGGAAGATGATTGCAACAAGAAAATACGATTGACTCAGTAACTATCTTTGCTACAGAGAATGCAAGAACATGGCTTTTAATAATTAGGTTTTTATTATTATTTGAATTTGAATATTTATAATCAATTTAAATATTTTTTTTTCTTCTGTTTCAACTGAATTTTGACGAAAAGGACCACATTTTCTAAAATATACAAACACAAGGACTAAATTGGCCAAATTAATAACACGGGGACCAAATTGGCTGACGAGGTAAAACACAAGGACCATTTCAACATTTAAAGGATTTTCTCCCACGTTGTCAATGGATTTCTCATAACTGAAGGGGAAGTGCCCGGCAAGCGATTGCCCAACAATGACGTTTTCTATTTAACATTACATTTAGAGATATTTAGTCATATATGATATACCCATTCTCAAGGACGGTCCTACGCCTAGGGCAAGGTAGGGTGTTGCCTACCCCAAAATTTTCAAAAATAAAAAATACCCATATATAATAGGCCAACTTATGTGAAAATACAAAATTATGCCCACCCAAAAAGCAACCCACATGTATTCATAACCTAAAATTTCTCTCTTCTTTAATTATCTCCTCTTTAATTACCTAACCCCAAATTTTAAGATGTTGTATATGACAACATTGAATCTAATATATTTTAAATAGGTTAGAATTATGTGTTCTAATCTATTCTAGTGTTTACTTAAGAATGAATTATAATTTGCTGACTTTGTTGAAATTAATTAGGTCTTTGATTTTTGGAATTTTGTTGAGATGTTTGATTTTTTGTTGGTATGTTAAGTTTGATCAAAGGCATTGATGTTATTATGAGAATTTATTTGATTTTTTGTTGGGATGTTGGATTAAATAGGTTATCTTTTGTTATGTTCGGATCACAATCTGAAACCCCAAGAAAACAAAGAATTTGTTGGAATTTTTTTTTTCCAGAAAAATAATAGTTTTTTTTGTTGCTAAACTTTTATTTATGTATAGAAATGCATTTGAGGGTAATGCTTATTATGTCCTCCTACTAGGTGTATATTTTTATGTTTATTAATGAGATTCACTCATAACGTTGAGTTTTTAATGTAAGTTTAGCCTAGTCGGATTTCGAATCCTGGATCCGCCATTGCCCATTCTTAAGCCTAGAACTATAAATAAACCATACATCATTTAATTTCTATAAACAAATCCAAAAAAAACCCAAAAAATGACAGCTGACTCTATTGAATTTAATTTTGATTATTAAATTACTTTGATGCCCTGTTGAGTGTTTTGGGCTTTTTTTTATGAGGTTTTAGGGTTGTGTTTGTTTTAAGAAATCAATGGCAATTTTGTAATTCAAAAGAAGTTAAAAAGCCTTTTTGTTCTGTTGTAAATGAATTTTGGGTGTGTTTCTAAAGTCCATTTCATATATGATTTTTTTTTTTTATAATTTGGGCTCTTATATTGGGTATAATTGTGAATCTTCCTTAAATTTATAAGCTTATCATCATCATCATTCTTTTTACAATTTAAAATTCAAGTGATTTCCTTGAACATCAGGCGCAATCGATGAAGCCATTGATACATGCAAGCCAAACCGTTTATAGTGGAAAACGGAAAACAATGTAAATAATTATTAAATGGGCATTTAGCCAAATTACCTCTTGAACTTGTATCTAATTATTAATTTACCTCATGACTTATTTTTTAGAAAATTAATGACTTCGAACTAAATTTTATTATCAATTTTCCTCATGCCATTCAAATTCTCAACATTTCATCTAATTTTATGTTAAATTATTGAAAAAAAAAGAGAAAAAAAAAAAGAAGAAAAAACCTCCCCACAGCCGTAGCCGTCTTCCCTTTCGAAACCCACCCCAAGACCCAAGACCATCCATATCCCCACTGTCGCGGAATCCCCTTTGGCAACCCAACCCCAGACCCAAGACCACCCCCTTTGTTTGTACATGTGATTGAAAAACAAAATGTTGAGTGATTGATAAAAAATAAATTATAACAAACAGAAAATGAGAAATACATTATTTGTTTGGTCTGCAAATGAAATATAAGTACGCACAAATGTTAAAATTTTAAAATTAAAAGGAAAGGAAAACAATAACAAACAACGTACGCATAAATGTTATTGCATGCTCATATATATAGTGAGAACGTGCACATGGCCTATGCCTTTTCACGTTATACAATGCATGCTTTTTTGGCGCAATTAATGAAGCCAATATTAATACATCAGGCGCAATTACTATCACATAATAATTAATGTGGAGGGGGCCCCATGCTATCGCTCATGTTGAACTAGGCCTGAGCATGGATCGATTTGGAACAATAGAGGGCTCTTCCGTTAACCAAATCAAAGCTTTCGGTAGACTAATTTCTCTTACGTTAACCAACCATTAGAATGGTTAATCAGTTAACCACTTATTTTTGGTTCAAATTAATTCAGTAGACCTATTGTACCATTTAACCAAAAACCTACTAATTTACGCAATAAAAATGCTATGTATAATTATTGACATAACTATGGCTGCAATTAATTGTTTGGTTAAATAATAATCTCAAATAATAAGTACCAAAAACTCTTGAGAACAAAAATATTTACTACTAATGCTAGTTGACTACAAATAAGAAGTCACGTTGTTTTCTCCACATCACATCTTCGTGTAACGAATTATGGAAACAGCTTTTAGTTAAAAGGCCTTGGCACTTTAGGATTTGGTCTCATTTTAGGGTTGTTTTCAGAATAATATTTGGTGGGATGCTTTTTTATTTATTCGCTTTAGATTATTGAATACTTATTGGATGAACTCTTTTCGAATAATTACTTGATATGATTACAATCACAGCAGCCTGCAGTCTCTACCTGCTCCCATCCATCCGTTTGTTCCGTTGATTTCGTGAATGTAAAATTGGCCAAAATTTGGTTTACCAATAACAAAAAGATGAGAAGATCCTAAACAAAGAAAACCTACACATGATTATTCATGAATGCCAATAGCTAAGTTGAAACTTGTGACCATGATTATTCATAAAATCTACTATTTTCGACCACAAAAAAAAAAGACTGTAAAATCTACTACGATAATGAGCAGAAATTAAACCACACATGACCTGAGTTTCTTTTATGAGATATTATAATGAAATGCTTTTGGTTGAAGAAATTTCACAGATAAAGCCAAACTCTTGCTTTGCCAGATTTGCATGCGTGGAAGTGAAGCCCACATATCAGATTGTAGTGATGAAAACGTAGGAAAACACTTGAAGACACGACATTCCAAATAAGAAGGGTCAAATGAAAAATCATAAAATCATCGAAAAAAAAGAAACGGGAAAAAGGAAAAGGAAAAACGCTACTTGGGGGTCAAGGCTATGATTTAGTCTTAATTGGTTTTTGGGCTTTTTGTTTCATATAGGCAACTAATAAGTGTTGTTGACTGGGTTTTCTTTGATAGGAAAATGTTGAATCCTTTAAGCAAAAGAACCAACAATGTTAATCAAAAGTTTTAAGGTACATACACACCGAATTAAGCAAAACGTTCGAGAGGTTGAATTCAAATCTATATAATGAGTGATTCTGTACTATTATGGAGAAAGGCCAATCATTTTGCTGTGCAATATAGGTCAAGTGTTAAGAGCAAATACTTTTTCACTTTAGGTCCCCTCCCGTAGTGTTGCTTGTCCAAAAAAAACAAAACAAAACAAAACAAAACAAAAACAAAAAAACAATCAAAATATTAAAATTTGGGAGAGGCTCATGTTAGACTCAGTGAAGATCCTCCTTCGCCCCCACCACCCCACACCCCCTCCTTCTCCATTGGAAGGCATGTATGCATGCTCTCCTTAATCAGGGCAAACGTGCTTCCCCTGGTAGACTTTTTGAAGCTTCAAAGCTCTTCTACTGTTCTTTTTATTTTGTGGACATGGCTAAAATTACGGAGTTGAAGTATGCGAATTCATTATAAATTTGTGTTTTGACCGTTGGATCTGCACCAATTGCATATCTCATCCTCTCTTTTTTTAAATTCCATTTCCTCTTCTCTCTCTTTCCTCCCGTTTGTCCCCTCTTTCGGATTTGTGTTTTGACCATTAGATCTGCACCAATTGCATATGGGTCATGCTAGGGAGACCAACTTGTGTGCCAACTCTCTAATAGAGGTGGAGCCCACCAATACAATCAATACAATGGGTCACACGCTCTATTAGAGAGTTGGTATCCCAAGTTGGTCTCCTTAGCATTTTCCATTGCATATCTCACCCTCTCTTTTTTTAATTCCATCTCTCTCTCTCTGAGAGCTCTGTTCTCCTCGTCCAAAACAAGATATAATAATGCTGAAATATCCCAAATTTGAATTCACACCACCAAATGATAAATAAAAAAAATGTTGATACTCCAGAATTTGTATAATTTGATGAGATTAATTTTTTTTTAATTATTATAAAGAATTTGTAAATGTATGCATGGATTATCATCACTTTCTTCTACGATTAACCATCGCACCAAACTCATGTAGCAAATGAGGTGTACAACCATATCAATTAAAACTAATTTAACATTTTCTTTCTTTGGACCTCAAGTACAAAGCTCCCATTGTACCCTCCTTTGCTCTTTCACAAAGACTAACAGTTTCTCTATCTCTCTTGAAACTCGCTGTTTGTGTGACGTTTAAAACTAATTTAACATTTTCTTTTCTTTTATGATTTATTGATATTTTTTAATTGATGTGGTTGTATACCTCATCTGCCACATAAGATTGTATGAGAATGTGATATATAAATGTGGTAAGAATAGCATTATTCTATATTACTATCACATAATAATTAATGTGAGGCCCCACTTTCAGGGCCCCCATGTTATAGCTCATGTTGAACTAGGCCTCAGTACGGATCGGTTCAAAACAATAGAAGGCTCTTCCATTAACCAAACCAAAATTTTTGTTAGACCAATTTCTCTTACTTTAACCAACTATTAGAATCTTTAATCGTTTGGATCGATCAACCACTTATTTTCGATTCAAATTAACTTGGTATTCTGATAGTACCATTTAATAAAAAAAACCTACTAAATATGCAATAAAAATGCTATGTATAATTATTGACATAAGTATGCTTTCTGAACAATATTTGGGTGGGATGCTGAAAATGATACTTAGGTGACGAGGGGTAATTTTAACTAAACAAACAAGACACAACAACTCAACAATCAAGAGAACACACAGAGTATGCCACAGAGTACCTGCAGTCCTAGAAGATTACTAGTGACAACCTAGGCACTCAGAAGGACCCATCAATCTAGGCATCCCCTGTGCTAGCAACAACTATGGTGAAAGTGAGTGAAGTCATCAATATCAATTAAACAGCAAACAACAGATATAGATGACTAGTCAACCACCAAGAACAGAAACCCAGATAAATTTACAGATATGCAAAACAGGTTTTGTTTACCCAGAAACCCACCATTGGGAAAAAACTGGGAGTCATCAACCGACTAGGCAATCCACTAAGTAGAAAAAGATTCTTACAAAGGAATACAAGCAAGCTCAAGCAAAACCTAGATCTATTTAGGAAGATGAGCTTTATGATGAGCACAAAATTAATACAAGTTTTATCCTTAAATTTATATTTGTTAGTATTTTCTTTTGTATTATGTAAATCTATTAGAGTATTTGTATTGGTTATTTCCAATCTTTATTTTTGTATTTAATGAGTGGTTGTTTGTAGATATTAATTGTCTTCCACCAATGGCATGAGAAGGAAGAGAAATAGGCAATGTGTTGCAAAAATAGAGAAGAACTCAAGTTGGATTTGATGACTTTGCCTTTTACAGCTCATGCTGTACAGTCCATTTGCAGACCTGAAAACCGAACTCTCCCATGCTCAAATGAATACATATCCTTCATGAAATTTGTTCATTAAGATGTCGACTAAGACATATCCAAAAATTGGAGCAATTGGATAAAAACTCAATCCACAGGCTGTCACACACCAAGACAGGTTCTAGAACTTTGCCTTTTACAGCTCATGCTGTACAGTCCATTTGCAGGCCTGAAAACCGAATTTGCCCATGCTCAAATGAATAAATATCCTTCATGAAATTTGTTCATTAAGATGTCGACTAAGACATATCCAAAAATTGGAGCAATTGGATAAAAACTCAATCCACAGGCTGTCACACACCAAGACAGGTTCTAGATGACAGCTTGCACATGTAGCTGGAATGAAAGGGACTTCATGCTTCTATAAATAGGCAACAACTCAAGAGGGTAGGAGATCAGAAATTCAGAGGAGACACAAGGGAAAGAGAAGGAAAGAAAGAAAGGAAGAGAAAGAGAGAGAGAAAGTGAGAAAGAAAGAGAACAAGGATGGAAAGGAAAGAACCGAGAGCTAATAACTCTCTTAAAATTGTTCTTCACCTTTCTTAGTTCTCATTTAATTCATGTATTTTAGTTTCTTTGTTTTGTTTTAATTATTAATTATGTCTAGCTAAATTACTTAACTAAGGTTGGATGAAACACCATTATTAAATACAATTCTAGTTTTTATCTTCAATTCTCAAATATTGTGGTGTTCAATGATTATAATTTTCACTTCACATGATTAATAGATTAATCTTCTTTTCACCACTTCTATCATGTATTGTGACATATAACATGTATTTGTGGTAGTTAAGAGTTTGGATTAATCTATTAATTCATCCTTGGTTTATATTTCTAGTTTACAAATTTCTTTGATATTTTGTTATTCAAATAAACTTTTTCACATAGGATGCTTAGGAAACGTTGATCCTTTGTAGTTAAATAATTTTGTTTACATTTTATGCTTAGAATTTGTACTTGTGAAGGGAAGGAAAATTTACTTATGATCTAAATTACAAACTTAATTGATAAATCTTGAGAAAGCATTAGATTGATTTCTAGATTGCTACTCCGTGAGAATTGAAAGATAATTAATTAGGATCTTATGGAATAATGGTGTGGATTCTAATACCTTAGTTATTTTTCTTATAAATTTAAATCTTAATTTCAGTTTATTGTCATTTCCATATTTGTTTCATGCTTTATTAAATTTTCTTTATCAACAAACAAATCACCATTTGAATCAACTAGGTTGGAAATGAAATTAACTTGGGTATAATTGGTTTTCTATCTTTACACGCAATCCCTTGGGTACGATCTCGGTCTTACACGCTTATACTATATTCGATTCGTGCGCTTGCGAGTTTATAAATTTTAAAACACCTCTTTTGAGGAACAACAAGTTTTTGGCGCCGTTGCCGGGGATTGCAACGGAAAACTAATCAAATTTTGGTTAATTAAATTCTTCCACTAGTTATAATTTAGTTTTGTAATATATATAAAACTTAAAAAAAAACGAAATTATAAAATATATAATAATAAAAAATATTTAGATTTTGTCAATTCTCTTGTTTTTATTGTAATATCATTCTGTATTAATTTTTCATTTCTTTGTTTCAGTTGTATCATCAAAGCTTCTTTTGGTGCAGCTTTGGACTTGGAAGAAGTTTCATATTTTATTTTAAGAAAGTTCATTTCTTTTTTTCTTTATGTCAATTTGTGTGCTTGTTTCTATTGCTTGAACTTATTTGTGTGCTTGTTTTTACAGGTATCATAAGATTTTATTGGAGGAGTGAAATTAAAGGTGCGTCTTGGACACCTGGTAAGAAAATTCTAACCCTTCTTTTAATTTCTTGCTTGAATTTTCTTTTTGTTTTATTTTTTATATTGTTTTTCTCGCATATAAATAATTAGTAAATTTAAAATTTATAGCCCTTCTTGAAAGACGTTAACTTGTGGTAACTTCAGTGAATAACTTCTAAACATTACAGTGTCTAGGAAAGTTCTTTAAGGAGGCACCTTCGGTGTTTAAGAAGGACTGGGTTTTAAGTGGGACCATTGTGACCCCTCCACCCTTCCCGGAAAAGACCTGGCTGTGATTTTTGGAAGCCTTTCACTAGTCATCCTTAAGTTTGCTCTTAAGAGAAGGATTTGTTTAGAGCTTTAAAATAAAAAATAAAATAAAAAAACCTATAATTTTTGCTTATTTGTGTGGTCATTTTTGTATTTTCTTGTATATTTTAATTTTTGCTTATTTATTTGTGTGTTTATTTTTGTATTTTCTTGTTTATTTTATGTTTGGTCGTCGTTCTCAAAATTTAGACTTAGAGCCTTTCGACCCAGAAATTGAAAGGACGCTTAGGGAAGAACGAAAACCTAGGATTGTGATAACCAACCCTCTGTTTGAAATGGCAGCAATTGAGCCAGAAAGAACTCTGTTGGAGTGCTTTGCTCCTGTCACCACTAATTCCCCATCTTGCATAGTGTTACCTAACACCAATGCAACCAGCTTTGAGTTGAGAACTCAAGTCATTCAACTTTTGCCCAATTTCCATGGTTTAGACCGAGAGGATCCTTACCTGCATGTCAAAGATTTTCTTGAAATTTGTTCAACATTCAAATTTCAGAACTTTTCTGATGAAAGTGTCCGACTCCGTCTCTTCCCATTCTCTTTGAAAGATAAGGCCAAGTCATGGCTCAATTCCCTTCCTTCTGGTTCCATAACTTCTTGGGACCAACTTGTACAAAAATTATTGGCAAAATTTTTCCCCATGTCTAAAACCGATGGGCTTAGGAGAGAAATTTCTGAGTTTAGACAAAAGGAAAGCGAACAATTTTACGAAAGTTGGGAAAGGTTCAAAGACCTTATTCTTAAATGCCCCCACCATGGTTTTGAAAAATGGCGTTTGGTTCAATCCTTCTACAATGGGCTAACTCAGACTAGTCGCAATATGATTGAATCTATGAATAAAGGAGCTTTCTTACAACTTAGGGAAGCTGCAGCTTATGAATTCCTTGAGAACTTATCCGTGAATTCTCAACAATGGGATTTTTCCAACACCCCTGATAAGGAAATTAGGGAACCTAGGAAAGGAGGGATGTATGAAGTCAGAAGCGATTCTGATCTCGAGATTAAAATAGAGAGTTTGACCCGTAAAGTTGAGGCTATAGCATTGAGCCAAAACATGAACTCTGTCAACAAAGTCCACACTGAGATTTGCTCTATGTGTTGTAGCCCAACGCATTCAGAACAAACATGTCCTTCTAGTCATGGTTATGCTGAGAACAATGAACAGGCAAATGCACTCAATTATTATAGGAACCAGTTTCCTAGTCCATTTTCTGAAACATACAACCCAAATTGGAGGAATCACCCAAATTTCTCTTGGAGGTCAAATCAACCTCAAAATTCTGGAGGAAACCCATCTCAAAATAATCAGTTTTCGTCAACCTCCTGTCCCTCAGCCCACTGCACAGTTTGTTGCGACACAGCAACAACAATCATCTTCTTTGGAGGATTCAATCCAAAAGTTCATGCAATTAACTGGTCAGGCTATTAATGATGTCAAAGCTTCCACCCAACAAAATACTCAAGCCATTTCGAAGTTAGAACAACAAATGGGCCAGTTAGCAACTGTTGTGGGGAGAGAGAAAAGGGTAAGTTTCCTAGCCAGCCTATTCCAAATCCGAAGGGTCAATTTGTGATTAATAACCCATCAAGTTCTCCAAATTCTAATGAACATGTTCAGTCCGTCACCACTCTTAGATCTGGGAAACAAATTGATAATCGGGATTTAGAGCCACACTTGAGGGATAAGAATGAGTTAAAAGATGTAGAAACACAAAAGTCTAATGAGAGTCATCCTCATGCATTATCATCAACTCCATCTGATCCTCCTTGGAATTTCATTCCAAAAGCTCCATTTCCTCACCGGTTAGCAAATTCAAAGAAGAGAGCACAATTTGGTGATATCCTAGAGGTGTTTAAGCAAGTTCAAATCAACATCCCATTCCTAGATGCAATCAATCAAATTCCTTCCTATGCTAAGTTCTTAAAAGATCTTTGTACATTTAAGAGGAAGACAAATGTTCCAAAGAAAGCCTTTCTAACTGAGCATATCAATTCCATCATTGAGAATAGGATTCCTATCAAGTACAAGGACCCGGTTGTCCTACCATTGCTTGCATGATAGGTGATCACCATATTGAAACAGCTTTGTTAGACTTAGGGGCAAGTGTGAATTTATTGCCATACTCAATATATAAGCAATTAGGCTTAGGAGAGATTAAACCAACTCGGGTATCTCTCTCTCTTCAGCTGACGGTCTCTGAAAATCCCTAGAGGCATTGTTGAAGATGTTTTGATCAAGGTTGATAAATTCTACTTTCCTGTAGATTTCATTGTCCTAGATACACAACCTGTTCCTTCAGGACAAAAACAAATTCCAGTCATCTTAGGCCGTCCATTCCTTGCCACATGTAATGCAAATATTAATTGTAGGAATGGACTCATGAATATCTCATTTGGCAACATGACTGTTGAGTTTAATATTTTCAACATCAGCAAGCAACCATCAGATGATGAAGAGATTGGAAGATTCTTTTCATTACTCTAGCATTAAGGACCCATTAGAAGCATGCTTAGCTCATTTTGGGGCTAACTTTGATTTCGAAAAATCTTTTGATGAAGTCAATGCATTGTTAGATTCTGTTCCGTATATTGAAACGCCCACTTGGAAACTTAAGGTTGAACCTCTTCCTCTTTCCACGTCACCCCCACTTCCTTCCATCATAGAGCCCCCTAAGCTGGACTTAAAGCCATTACCTGATACTCTCAAGTATGTGTTCTTAGAGTCTTCTGAAATCTTGCCTGTAATCATAGCTTCGGACCTTAATAACAAACAGGAAGGTAAACTTGTCAAAATGCTTAAAGAAAATAAGGAAGCCATAGGGTGGTCTATTGCTGACATTAAGGGTATTGCTCATTCTGTTGTCATGCATAGAATTCACTTAGAGGACAATGCCAAGAATTCCCGAGAACCACAAAGGCGGTTGAATCCTTCCATGAAGGATGTTGTTAGAGATGAAATATTAAAGCTTTTAGATGTTGGGGTGATATACCCAATTTCTGACAGGTAAGTGGGTGAGTCCTGTGCAAGTAGTGCCAAAAAAGTCTAGTATCACAGTTGTCAAAAATGAGAAAAATGAGCTCATTCCTACACGAGTCCGAACTGGATGGCGTGTATGCATCGACTATCGAAAGTTGAATTCTGTCACGAGGAAAGACCATTTTCCTCTACCTTTCATTGACCAGATGTTGGAGAGGTTAGCTGGTCATGCATATTACTGTTTCTTGGATGGTTATTCTGGTTATAACCAAATTCCTATTGCACCAGAGGATCAAGAAAAAACCACATTCACATGCCCTTTTGGAACATTTGCCTACAGACGCATGCCCTTTGGGTTGTGTAATGCACCTGCTACATTTCAGCGGTGTATGGTCTCTATATTCTCTGATATGGTAGAACGATTCTTAGAGGTTTTCATGGACGATTTTTCAGTATATGGATCATCGTTTGATGAATGTTTGCACCATCTTTCTCTGGTATTAATTCGTTGCAAAGAGAAGAATCTTGTGCTTAACTGGGAGAAATGTCATTTCATGGTGAAAAAAGGGATAGTGTTAGGACATGTAATTTCTTCTGATGGTATAGAAGTTGACAAAGCCAAGGTAGATTTGATTTCAAATCTTCCACCTCCACGAACAGTGAGAGAAATTAGATCATTCCTAGGCCATGCTGGATTTTACCGTAGGTTCATCAAAGATTTTAGCAAAATCTCTCGTCCTTTGTGTAGCTTGCTTGCCAAAGATTTTGCTTTTGTCTTCAGTGATGATTGCAACCATGCTTTTGAAAAACTCAAGGCACTTTTGACTTCTGCACCTATCATTCGTCCTCCAGATTAGAGTGTTCCTTTCGAAATCATGTGTGATGCTTCTGATTATGCGATAGGTGCTGTCTTGGGACAACGAATTTCCAAGCTTCCCCATGTCATTTACTACTCTAGTAGAACTCTTTCTGATACCCAACTCAATTATTCTACCACTAGAAAGAACTGCTAGCAGTTGTCTTTGCCTTAGACAAGTTTAGATCTTATCTTTTAGGATCTAAAGTCATTATCTACTAGACCATGCAGCGCTGAAGTACCTTTTGTCTAAAAAGGATGCTAAACCTCGTCTTATCCGTTGGGTTCTTTTGCTTCAAGAATTTGACATTGAAATTCGGGATAAAAAAGGTTCTGAGAATGTTGTAGCAGACCACTTGTCTAGACTAATTGTTGAGTCTAGTGAGGATTCCATTCCAATCACTGAAACATTTCCTGACGAGCAGCTTATGCATGTCTCATCCATTCCTTGGTTTGCTGATATTGTAAATTATCTTGTTACTAGTGAGATGCCCTCTCATTGGTCAAAACAAGATAAATCAAAGTTTTTAGCCATGGTCAAACATTTCTTCTGGGATGATCCTTATTTATTTAAGTATTGCCCCGAAATCAGATCATAAGGAGATGCATTCCAGAATATGATCAGACCAATATCCTATCCTTTTGTCATGACCAAGCTTGTGGAGGTCACTTTAGTGCCAAGAAAACTGCCGCTAAGATCCTACAATGTGGATTTTACTGGCCTTCTCTTTTTCGTGATGCTTATTCATATTGCAAAGCTTGTCAGCGTTGTCAACAATTAGGGAGTCTTTCTAGAAGAAACATGATGCCATTGAACCCTATCCTCATTGTTGATGTATTTGATGTTTGGGGTATTGACTTTATGGGACCATTTCCTAACTCTTTCGGTAATTTGTACATTCTTGTTGGAGTTGATTATGTGTCTAAATGGATTGAGGCAGTTGCATGCAAAACAAATGATCATAAGGTTGTGGTCCGTTTCTTGAAAGAGAATATATTTTCTCGTTTTGGTTCACCTCGTGCTATTATTAGTGATGGAGGTAAACATTTCTGTAATAGGCCATTTGAGCAATTAATGAAACAATATGGTATTACACATCGAGTTGCAACTCCCTATCACCCCCAAACGAGTGGTCAAGTTGAAGTGTCAAATAGGGAGATCAAACATATTTTAGAAAAAGACAGTTAATCCTAGTAGGAAAGATTGGTCTTTAAGACTCACTGATGCTTTGTGGGCTTACCGTACATCATTCAAAACTCCCATAGGAATGTCCTCGTACAGACTTGTGTATGGAAAGGCATGTCATTTACCTGTTGAGTTAGAGCATCGAGCCTCCTGGGCTGTGAAGCAACTTAATTTTTTCTCTAGATAAAGCAGGAATTCAAAGAAAACTCCAACTCAATGAATTAGAAGAAATTCGAAATGATGCATATGATTGTGCTAAATCATATAAAGCCCGGATGAAGGCGTTTCATGACAAACAAATTTTGCGAAAAATGTTTGAGAATGGTCAGAAAGTCCTTCTGTATAATTCTCGTTTGCATCTTTTCCCTGGTAAACTAAAATCTCGTTGGTCGGGCCCTTTCATTGTTCGTACTGTTTACCCTCATGGAGCTATTGAGATTGAAAATCCCAAAAATGGAGACATATTCAAAGTGAATGGTCAAAGACTGAAACCATTTTTTGAGTTGAAATCCCCAGAAGTAGAGGGGATATTTCTTGATAAACCTGTTTATCACTTAACTATTATTCTGTCGTGTCTGGATAAATTTTAGTTTTCTTTTTGTGTGTTTTAATTCATTTTGGTCTTTATTTATTTTTGCTTGGATTTTTTTTTTATATATTTATTGTCTTTTATTCTGCAATGGATAAATACCAAAGGGATTGGCACACATATTTTTCAGGTATTATCTTTCTATTTCATTTACCCTCTTATTTCATACATTTGCTATGCTTTTATTTCCGAATTTCTTGTTTCGCTTTGCTTTTATTACTGTAATTCTTTCTTTCTTTTACTTGTTTATGTATTTAATTTGTTGTTAAGTTTGGGAAGTAGATTGCTTAATGATTGCACACACGGAAATTTGGCTCAAAATACTTATTCATTTCATAAACATGTGATTACATACACAAATGTGAAAATGCATACATAAAATTCTCAATCACATGTTTGTTTCCAGATTCTGAGCAACCTGAGGCATCATGCTAATTGCCTCTACTTGCTCTTACTTGTAGAACCTGCAAAAGTTCGACATGATCATTATTTCTCTTCTGCAGTGCTTCTACATTCTGGTTGGCCAAGTATAGCCGTTTCTGGAGTCCGCCACCAGAGCTTTCAAGGAGGCCACCTCCTCACTATGTCCTGAACACTCCCGTGTTCTCGCCAGGAAGCGCAAGCCCAGATTTGTGGCCGAGACCGCTTGGAGCGCGGTATAAGTGTGGGACTCATCCACTGCCACCTTGTCAGACCTGTGTGCTATATGCCAATGATCTGCCGGTGTGAGCTTGGTGCCAATCATGCCTCCCAGGAGCACTGCTCTGTTCGGCCTTGCCTCAGCAAAGTTCGGTATTGCCTCAGCAAAGTTTGAGGCCGTGCCATGATGATATGTAGAGTTTGGGAAGACAGGGTTTGGAGGAGCCCTTATCTGCGCATTCGGAGGTGCAAGGGACAATTCCAGGTTGAGATCATCAAGGTGAGCGCATGAGGATGCCATTGCTTCGTTTCTGAATTATTTGATGGTTTTTCTTGAGTTTGCAGGAAGAAATGAAGGGTACTCCAACACTTAACCAATGCACGGTTTAAATAAACATCTCCTGATGAGGGAGCCGACATCCACTTTGGATCTCCAGATTGCTATCCAGCCGTTGCCCTTTTTTCTCGGATCCCTACGCTTCACGAGGATTTTGCGGACGCATGCATTTAGAAGGGAGCATTTCTACTTTCACTTTACTTTTCTTTTTACCTCCGTGTTTTTCTGGTGTTTTATGTTTTTACCCGTTACTTTAATTTTCTGGTGTTTTGTGTTTTTGAGCTTTACTTTCACTTTACTTTTCTTTTTACCTCCGTGTTTTCTGGTGTTTTATGTTTTTGCCCGTTATTTTCATTTTCTGGTGCTTTTCGTGTTTTGCTTTGTTTTATTTTAAGTTTGGAAAGTGTGTTTTCCCTTTCGGCTGTCATCTTTGTTTTATTTCAAAGTTTGGGAAGTGTGCTTACTTTTTCTTTTGCAACTTAATTTCTTTTATTTCCGAAAAAAAAGAGTGAAACAAAATGAAAATGAAAAATACAAGGGAAATGGCGAAACAAGCAGGCACACCAATAATACATTAGAAATTATTTTTTCACAGTGCTTGGTGTCTCGACCATAGGAGCTTTGAGTTTGGCCCTCTGGATTTCCTCTCCAGGGTCTTCACCCACAGCCTCTTGGGGCTCATCACTTGAGCTCCCAAAGATCGCAATCTTCGCTTCAGCATAACTACTCTCGCGATCTGGTTGCTTGCGTTTCCTCGGTCGGTCTAGGTCCTCCAGTTGCTTTCGCATGTCTCGAGAGTACAACTCTACCATCTTTGATAGATTTTTATTCTCGTCCCGCAATACTTCTAGCTGGTGTCGATTCACCTCCACTATCCTTGACCTCTCCCTTTTCAAGCTTTTTATAACACTCTGACAATCTTTAACCATACTTCGCTCCGCCGCCAATTGACCTTTCAGCACCTCTATCTCATGGGACTTCGCAAGTAGGCGATGACCCAAACTTGCGACACATGTTGTACTCTGCACGCTTAGTGCCATGGCGTGGCTCACGACCCGATTGTCCTCCCTTGTGCCCAGCACACGTATATCTTTAGGAGTCACTAGATTTCTTGCAACTCCACTGGCAACATCGTTGTCCAGGAGTATTGAGTCATTTACCTGTTACAGGCCCCGTGCGGAGGCAAAATAGGGCATCCATATTGGTGCCACTGCTTGGCCCCGAGTCTGAGTCGGTGGAGCTAAGTTAAGATCCAACGAAAATGGATAGGAAGAGGCCATTTTGATTTTTCACTCTCTTTTCTTCTTTCTTTTCTCTTTTGTGTGTTTAGGAGTTTGTGTTTTTCATGTTTTTCTTTGCCTTTAATAGACTTAATTTTTTCTAAACCCTAGCCGCTGCGCTTCTGAGTTTCGCGCTCCCCTATGGCTTATCTCCATCTGCCGCACCCGTCCCCTAACCCTTTTAATTGTATTTCTGCCTTTCAGCGCTTTCAAGAAACAAAAAGTCGTCGCGCCTTCCTACGAAGCCAATAATTCTGGCTTGGGGGATGTGAAAGCGGCCTCTGCACGCTGACACGTCTCTCACCTCTTTTGGCCCGTGACCTATCAGGAACGAGACATCCGACCCCCTTCTCTCTTTTCAGAAATATTGTTCCTTGCGCTTCTAACAACACTTCTTTGTTTTCTTTAATTTTTAATAATAATAAATAAAAATCATAAATAAAAGAAGTGTTTGGGCTTTCGTTTGGGTTGGGTTTTTCAATTGATTTGAACGTTCTCATGGGCTGGATTTATGCGTGCGTAGAACTGTTGTTAGGGCTTACTGTTGTATTTGGTTTTGGTTTGTTCCGTTTGATTTTATTTTGTTTTTGCAACTAAATTGTAGTTTTAATTGGTTTTGTTTCGTTTGATTTTGTTTTATTTAATTGTTGATGCCTCAATTCTTCAACATTGAGGACAATGTTTGGTTTAGGTTTGGGGGTAAGGTCTAGAAGTTTTGTTTTTAAATTTTTAGGGTAGTTTTGTTTTTATTTTTATTTTATTTCAAAAAAAAAATGGTGTTATCTCTAGATTTTTATGCTTACTATCATCAAATCAGATTTAACACTCATGAATGATTTTTACGATTGGAAACATATGATTAAATTTTAAACCCATAATTTTAGTTTTTTCACTTATTTCTATTTAGTGGATAATTCATGAGTTATACTTTGAACTCTCACATGCACATCAACACTTTAGTGAGAATGAAAGAAAAGATCAATTATAGTTAACTTTGTTGTTTTTAGCAGAGTTAGATGACATTGCTCTTAATTGACCCTGGCATAAATAAATAAATAAAATAAAATAATAATAATAATAATAATGTTAATTTATCCAGAGTTTTACTTAGTAACCGGGCCTCTTGCCTAAACAGCAGCGAGTGTTCGCGTCAAACGGTAAAGTTTTAGGGTAAATACATTTTGTGACTAGTTTAGTTCTGTAGCCTTTTTAACTTCGAGTTAATAAGCCCTTAAGGGTGTTTCTACACCTAATGCCTTAAAACCTTTGGTTTGAGAGTCGTTGGCCTAAATCTCGCTACATGGGTTAATTAGAAAGCTTAATGGAACTAAACATTGCACAGTCACATTCCAAAAAAAAAAAAAAAAAAAAAAAAAGAGAAATTATATATATGCCTTGGTTAGTTATTTGCACTGAATTTTGATAATAATTGAAATAATGAGGTTACTGTGATTGAAATTGACTTTTGTCTCTAAAATGTGTTGGTTCACTTAAACACCAAAGGAAACAAATGAAAAATTTACTAAATGATTATAAGTGATCAAGACTTTATGTGGGGATTAATTTGAAGCGTGTTTGCTCTTTTAAAAATTGTTCATGAATTTTCAATCCAGATAGCTTTGATGATGGTTAAGCATTTGTTTAAATTTTCAATTTTGTTGTAGCATAATTTTTAATCTCTCATTTCGATGTTTGTGGGTATCATCATGAAAGCCCTCACGAGACTATACTCGTCCACTAGGGTAACCTAGGGGTTTAAAGGCTTATTGCATATGCTAAATGCAATCGAGATCCCTGCGAAAGTGGCTTAGTTTTCTCTTTCTACTTAGTTTTTATTTTCTTTTGCTCGAGGACTAGCAAAATATAGGTTTGGGGGTATTTGATGAGCACAAAATTAATACAAGTTTTATCCTTAAATTTATATTTGTTAGTATTTTCTTTTGTATTATGTAAATCTATTAGAGTATTTGTATTGGTTATTTCCAATCTTTATTTTTGTATTTAATGAGTGGTTGTTTGTAGATATTAATTGTCTTCCACCAATGGCATGAGAAGGAGGAGAAATAGGCAATGTGTTGCAAAAATAGAGAAGAACTCAAGTTGGATTTGATGACTTTGCCTTTTACAGCTCATGCTGTACAGTCCATTTGCAGACCTGAAAACCGAACTCTCCCATGCTCAAATGAATAAATATCCTTCATGAAATTTGTTCATTAAGATGTCGACTAAGACATATCCAAAAATTGGAGCAATTGGATAAAAACTCAATCCACAGGCTGTCACACACCAAGACAGGTTCTAGATGACAGCTTGCACATGTAGCTGGAATGAAAGGGACTTCATGCTTCTATAAATAGGCAACAACTCAAGAGGGTAGGAGATCAGAAATTCAGAGGAGACACAAGGGAAAGAGAAGGAAAGAAAGAAAGGAAGAGAAAGAGAGAGAGAAAGTGAGAAAGAAAGAGAACAAGGATGGAAAGGAAAGAACAGAGAGCTAATAACTCTCTTAAAATTGTTCTTCACCTTTCTTAGTTCTCATTTAATTCATGTATTTTAGTTTCTTTGTTTTGTTTTAATTATTAATTATGTCTAGCTAAATTACTTAACTAAGGTTGGATGAAACACCATTATTAAATACAATTCTAGTTTTTATCTTCAATTCTCAAATATTGTGGTGTTCAATGATTATAATTTTCACTTCACATGATTAATAGATTAATCTTCTTTTCACCACTTCTATCATGTATTGTGACATATAACATGTATTTGTGGTAGTTAAGAGTTTGGATTAATCTATTAATTCATCCTTGGTTTATATTTCTAGTTTACAAATTTCTTTGATATTTTGTTATTCAAATAAACTTTTTCACATAGGATGCTTAGGAAACGTTGATCCTTTGTAGTTAAATAATTTTGTTTACATTTTATGCTTAGAATTTGTACTTGTGAAGGGAAGGAAAATTTACTTATGATCTAAATTACAAACTTAATTGATAAATCTTGAGAAAGCATTAGATTGATTTCTAGATTGCTACTCCGTGAGAATTGAAAGATAATTAATTAGGATCTTATGGAATAATGGTGTGGATTCTAATACCTTAGTTATTTTTCTTATAAATTTAAATCTTAATTTCAGTTTATTGTCATTTCCATATTTGTTTCATGCTTTATTAAATTTTCTTTATCAACAAACAAATCACCATTTGAATCAACTAGGTTGGAAATGAAATTAACTTGGGTATAATTGGTTTTCTATCTTTACACGCAATCCCTTGGGTACGATCTCGGTCTTACACGCTTATACTATATTTCGATTCGTGCGCTTGCGAGTTTATAAATTTTAAAACACCTCTTTTGAGGAACAACACTTTACCTCATTTGTACAATCTTCTTCTCCAACTTAGCAAAGCTCGAAGCTCAGTTCTTCATGGCAATGGCAGCTCCTTCTTCAGCTCGTTCATCCCATGACACTAGCTTACAAGCTCCAACTCAAACCGAAACCAACTTTGGATTCAAGGGAGAAAAGACCAACTTCTTCAAGAAACCATACTCTTGAAGAAATCAGTCACAAATCCGATCTAGATCTATATGAGAGAATGATTTAAAAAGGCTAGATGCAGATTCATATTTCAAAAGCAGTTTTTCAAAAAGAAATCAATTAGAAAAACTCATAGATGAAATAAATGGTTTACTCTTGAGGAAGAATAAGAGAAGGATGGCAAGCCAATCTTTCCAAAACTTTCCTACAAAAGAGACGGCTTCCAAATGAGGGATTTCTTTGCTTTTACAGACAGAAGATTCCCTTATGTCAGACTGACACATGGCAGCAGAGAGAGAAATAGAATAGGACAAAACAGATGGTTAACCAAGCTGGAAATCGCACTGAGCAAAGATGACTAGTCAACTTTTATGAAAACAGTTTTAATGCATGATATGCAATGCATGATTTACCTTTGTCAAATTGCTTGAACCTCCATAGGATAGATGAGATTTAAGAACACTTAGAGATGCTAATCTTAATCTATCATTGAGCTTTGATAAATACATATAAAAGTCATATTACAAAAATATCAAGGGAAGCCAAAAGAATTAATCAAAATTCATACATTAACAAATGCTTTTTTATTTAATTCTCTTTAGATTATTGAATAATTATTGTATGAACTCTTTTCTAATTGGTTTTTGAAATTTTTTAACACTCTAAGACCAATTAAAAAAAGATAAGTGACTAATTTTGGAGTTTTTCCTCCAAATAGACTGTATATGAATAATTATATAATATGTCATGTTAAAATGAACTTTTTAATTAAAAGCCCATTAATAGATTATGTTCTATAGACTTCCCACTATAAAATCTACTTCGATAATGAGCACAAACTAAACCATACATGACCTGAGTTTCTTTTATTAATGAAATGCTTTTGGTTGAAGACATTCCAAATAAGAAGGGTCATATGCGAAGGGTCAAATGAAAAATCATAAAATCATCGCTTTAATTAAAAAAAGAAGAAAAGAAAAAAAGAAAACCCCAACTTGGGGGTCAAGGCTATGATTTAGTCTTAATTGGTTTTTGGGCTTTTTGTTTCTTATAAGCAACTAATAAAGTGTTGTTGACAGGGTCCCCCTCTTTTTCCATATCTGGTTTGTGGTCTCTCCGGAAATCAGGGCAAACGTGGCTTTTTGAAGCTTCAAAGCTCTTCTACTGTTCTTTTTCTCGAAAGTTACAAAGTGGAGTGGATATGATCCATGGTTCTTTCATAATGCTGAAATATCCAAAATTTGAATTCACACCACCAAATGATAAATAAATAAAAATATTGATAGTCCAGAATTTGTATAATTTGATGAGATTAAATTTTTTAATTCTAAAGAATTTGTAATTGTGTGCATGGATTATCATCATTCTCTTTTATGATTAACTATCAGATAGTTATATTGAAGCACTTTTATTTGCAAATTAAATTAGAAAAATAATAATTAATTAATTAATATTGCACAACTCTAGCACTTTTATTTTGCAAATTAAATTAGCAAAACAATAAATAAATAAATAATATTGCAAAATTCTTAACGTATTCACATTTGCCTAAACACTAGGGAAAGTGAGAAAAGTGTCTGAGTTGATTTTATTAGCATAAAGAATGCACACAAAAAAGTTGTCCGTACATTAGTAAAATAAGGACATCTGCATTAGAACTCATTTGTTATTATTGATAGGATATAAAGGCACTTGTACCTATTATAAGGTGACAAGTGTCATGTCGTGATTTGTTGAGTTAGTTCGGTTGCTTAGTCGAGAAGATTACAATGTAATAACAATACATAAGAAACATGTAAGCTTGTAATTTATCGATTTAGTAAGAAACAGAAATAGAAAACAAAATATTTTTCTTCAATTCTCTCAGATTCTTCTCATTCTCTTTAATGTTTACAATTATTATAATCTAATATATACATCTTATATATTGGTGGGCATGAGATTATTATTATTATTATTTTAAATAAACCAAAGGATTTGGTGAGATTAACTCCTAGTATCGGTCATCAAATGCAATCCATCACCCTAAAAAGGGGAACCAACACTCCGGAAGCCCCCCACGCTTCCCCTTGATCATACTTTATTAATAAGAAACAAAAAAGAAATACAAGAACAACAAGGAGGGACCGAACCAAACCATGCAGAAGAAAAAGACAATGACAAAAATGCACAACAACATGTTGACCTAAGAGACCAAAACTCTGAAAGAGTAAACAAAAGAAAGCCCCCCGTTTGGTAAATTAAGGATACATCGGGATGACTTAGGAGGTGTTTTTGGTAAATTAAGGATACATCGGGATGACTTTTTTTTTTTTTGGATAGCCAAAGCAATTTAATTAAAAAAAAAGCCCCCCGTTTGGTTCATGGAACGGATTTGAGGGAAATCATTTTCCAATGGATGGGAAATGAAATATTCATTCCCATGTTTGGTAATGTTTGCAAAGTAACTGGGAAATATCATTTTATTTCCATTTTCATGTTTATTTTGAGTAGGAATGGATAACAAAGTGTGTATAATTTTTCCATTATACCCATATTAAATATATATAAAAAAAGAGTTTTCTACAGTTTTGCCCTATGAACTATTCGTATATTGTCAATTTAGCCACTTATCAATTTTTTCGATCAATTAAGGACTCGAATTTTTTTTAAAATGGCCAGTTAGATTCTTAAGACTCCCATCCATTTTGCTGTCAATTTTTACACGTAAGAGTCACGTGACATTTTGAACTATGATTTAGAATGAAGGAGCCAAAAATATGAGAATTTCATAATTAGAAAAGAAAGGGATGAGTGGTTGAAGGCCAAAGCTTGCAGAAATTTTAAAAAAACCTATGTATGGGGCAGGGCAAAAACATTACACACAAAACTGTATGCGAGAGACCGCTTTCTTATATTGGGCTACATGAAAACCAAGTTGCTTAGGAAAACAAATGTTACTATTATTATATTAATTATAATATTAATATATTGCCTTTGAAAAACAAAAAAGAAAGAGAAAAGACGAGTGAAAAGGCAAAAAAAAAAAAAAAAAAAAAGAAAAGAGAAGAAACAAATGAAACGAAAAGTTGATAATTTGTGCAATGTACCAGACAACATGCACTGAAAAATCTTAACAGTATTAGAAAAGAAAAGGCAGAAGTACATATTATGTCCAACGCAAAATGATCTTAAGAAAAAAATCAAAAACAAAATAGCTTTATGGCTTTATGTAACACAATATTTCTTTTGGATTCTTAGGTATGGTCTAGCATTTTCTTCTGTTGGATCTAGATTTGCTCCGATTGTGTGAAAGGGCTGGGAAAAAAAAAAAATAAACATAACACATTAAAGCAGCAAAACTTTAAAACTAAATTTTATACAAACAGAGAAAAAATTATAATCACAGTAAGATAGATAAAACACCCCTCTTAAAGTTAGTGAAAACAGAAAGAAAAGAACTAAAAACATTATCTACAAACAGAGTAAATACCCTTGTTGTGCCTCTCTCTCTTCTCTCCATTATCTGTCTCCTATCTCAATAACTTTTAGTTGCAGAGAATAAAAGAAAGAATAAGAGAGAGAGAGAGAGAGGAAGAAGAAAGATGAGAAAATGGAGGAAACTTCCGGGAATACATAAAGGAAAGAGAAAGTGACCTAGAAAACTGCATCCTTCTCATTTCAAACTCAGCATTTAAAAATATATTTTCGACCAGAGAAAAATATTTAATATATATTATGCTTGTATTATGGTTGTATTATATTTAATATATATATTTTATGGTCTATCATTAACAATCAACTTCAGATATCATACACACAAAGATTGTATTATGGTTGGATCAACAGAAATGAAATGCTTGCCCTAAAAAAAAAAAAACAGAAAGCCGAAAAAGAATTCGAACGTGGTTCCACTCAAAACCCAAATATTCAAACATTGTCTGGAGAGAGCTTGACTTTTTACCACCTATTCATATCTGAGTTCAATTTTCACTTGGCTTTGGACCTCTGCTTTTGAAAGTCCTCAGCCCTTCCCTCTTACTTCTCTACGACTTATTTCTCTTGAAATTCGTTGTTTGTGTGACGCTTCTCTCTCTTGCTCTCCCAAATGACACAAATGGGTCAGTGATATTTTGATTATATGTCTGAACTTCGTGTTGTTGGTTTTTCCTGGGTTTTCTTTACTTCCCTTTATGTTTTGTAAAAAGATTTTCTTTGAGCTTTCATGATTTTTTTAATTTTGGTTTCTGGAACTGGGTTTTTGGTTCTCACAGAGTTACAGCTCCTCTTCTTTTCTTTTGATTTATGATCTTATTGCTCTTTCTGACCATGATCTCATAAGGCTCTTATTCAGCTAGGTTCCCATACTTTTACCACCCATCCATCACCACCGCCGCCTTCACCTCCACTTCTTTCTGACCATGATCTCAAATGGCTCTTTCTGAGCATCATCTCATATCTCTCTTTGAACATGATTGCTTGGCTCTCCCTCAGTACTAGTTTTCTTTTCTTTTGATCTATGATCTCATGGCTCTTTCATGGCTCTTTCTGACCATGATCTCATATGGCTCTTTCTCAGCTAGGTTTCCATACTTTTACCACCAATCCATCACCACCACCACCTTCACCTCCACCTCCTGACCATGATCTCGATTGGCTCTTTCTGAGCATCATCTCATATGGCTCTTTGAACATGTTTGCTTGGCTCTCCCTCAGTACTAGTTTTCTTTTCTTTTGATTTATGATCTCATGGCTCTTTCTCAGCTAGGTTCCCATACTTTTACCACCAATCCATCACCACCACCACCTTCACCTCCACCTCTTTCTGACCATGATCTCAAATGGCTCTTTCTGATCATCATCTCATCTGGCTCTTTGAACATGATTGCTAGGATCTCCCTCAGTACTAGTTTTCTTTTCTGTTGATTTATGATCTCATGGCTCTTTCTGACCATTATCTCATATGGCTCTATCTCAGCTAGGTTCCCATACTTTTACCACCAATCCATCACCACCACCACCGCCACACCTTCCACCACCTCCACCTCCACCAATTTCTGACCTTGATCTCAAATGGCTCTTTCTGAGCATCATCTCATATGGATCTTTGAACATGATTCCATGGCTCTCTCTCAGTACTAGTTTTCTTTTCTTTTGATTTACGATCTCATGGGACTTGGTGTTTGCTTTATGACAATTGAGTTGGTTCCCAAGCTTTTCCCTATGGGTTTGAACTTGTAGTTGACGGTGGTTCAGAGCCCGCCTAAGGAAGAAAAGGCTGTGGTTCTCATGTTTTCATCTCTTTTGATATATTTATAGGGTGTGGAAAAGTTGATATAATTTTAGCTTATGACCCCTCCACCACTTTTTACCAAAACTTTATTCCTCATCAAATGGGCCAAAATTATATAATTAAATTGTGTTTCATATTGGCTCCACCTCTATGATGAATGCTTATTTTTCTTGGGTGATTCTTGTTAGGTTAGCCTATATCCCCTCTCAAATCTATTAGTCTGTTGATTTTATGAGATGTTAAAGAAAATGGTGAAACGGAGTTGCCGTCAGTCCATATAATTAAATTTTATAGTTGGTGTATGATTAATTTATCGTTTCTTTATTGAAGATTTAACTGATGTCATTTGTTGTTTTTTTATTTTATAAACTCAATTCAGAAATGACTTATCAGTTTGATGAGGACTCTGTATTCTGCGACTACTGTGACATTCCATTCAACAATCATGCTCAGGTGTTAGAGCATATCAAGGACAACCATCCCGGGGCTCTTAAGGCCAAAGCTGAATATGTGGAAAGAGGAGAGATTATCATATGCAATCTCTGTTCTAATGGACACATAAATGCAAAAGAATTTAAGAATAACAATGGATTGATATATCATCAGAAAATGGTCCACAGGGGATCGAAGTCGAAGTTCATTGTGTGCAACAAACCAAAATGTCACAGGAAGTTCAGTAACATATCTGAATTTCAGGACCACAAGCCCAGATGTGGGAAAATTCTCAAGGCTTAGGTAAATTACATTTGAATTTGATTGTAGTTTTGTCGCTCTATTTATTTTCCCGTCATGTTTTGCTATTCTTTCTTTAGTAGAAGTAGTCTATCCAATCACAGATAGAGACGAATCACAGATATGAAGTAGTTTTCCAGCATGAATCAAATCTCAAATCTGCAAAAGAAACAAATGTTTGATATGCATTTTCTCCTCCTACCATTGACGGCTATTTCTTGGCACCTTCCCTTCACCACCATCTTCAGCGCCTCGACCACACAAGGGTGTCCTTTCCTTGGTGACTCTTATGCAGTTGGGGTTGCTTTTAAAGTGCTTATGTCACTTATTGCTTGGATTATGGTAGCGCTCTTTGTAGCTTTGGTGACTTGTCCACCACCATTTTCTATCTCGAGCATTGGTTACTGGTTTCTATTCGGTGGGTGTGGGCTTGTGATGGACTTAGGGCTGGTTTGGGGTTGCTTAACTTAAAAAATAAGCAGCTTTGAAAAAAAGTTTTGGAGATTTGGGTGTTTGGTAAAACAAATCCAAGCTGCTTATTTAATAAGTTGCTGTCATTCAAAGCTAAAAAACAGAAGCAGCTCACAACATGCTTCTAAAAACTGCTGCGTGGAGAAGCATGCGGAGGGTTTAATAAAATTTTCATATTACCCATATTGCCCTTATTTGTTTCAAACAATTACAGGCTTTTATCCTCGTTATCCCAGTTTCGAGCCTCCCAGGAGTTGTTCCTCTTGGATTTTTTCGTAGTTGTTTTGTTTTCTCTCTGCAACTTGCTCACCTCATCCTCTCTCTGCAACTTTTTCCCTTCCTCAATCTCTCAAAGCTACCAACTCAACCCAAAACCCCACCAACCTAGCTTCCTATTTTACAAACCTAGAAGATTTGCGACTTGGAAGGGAATGAAGATAGACTCTGATGGGGAAAATAAAGAGAGATCGGAAGGGAGAGAGAGACAAGGATAGATAAACTTTTGCATTTGGGCATTTTTTGGATTGGGACTGATTATATTGGAATTGGTTTTGATTGAAAACTTCAGGTGTCTGTATAACATGAATTTGTATGAAATCACAACAAAAACAAGTTTTGTCTTGAAGATTTTGGATGAGGAAGATGACGAAAAAAAAAAAAAGGGGGGTGGGGGTGGGAAGGAAGAAGAAAAGAGAGAAGGAGAGAAGAGGGAGAGGAAAACAAATTGGGGTCCGTGAAGGAAGAAGAAAAGAGAAAGCAGAGGAGGGAGAAAGAAAAAAAAAAGGGGAATGGGGCCTGGAAAGGAAGAAGAAAGGAAGAAACAAAAGGGAGAAAAAACTATACATTTTTTATTTCTTATGATAATTTTAGGTTTTAAAAAAAATTTCATCATTTATTGTCATTATACACTCTCACAGCACTTCTATAAAAAAGTTTACCAAACATTATAAGACTGCTTTTTATACTCACTGCACTTTTACAAATATAGATTACCAAACACTTTGCTGCTTCACTTCACAGCTGTTTGTTTTCACAGCACAACAGAAACATTTTTTTTTTAAAAACACAGCAATACCAAACTAAGCCTTAGTAGGTTTGATCATAAGATCACTAAAATAAGCAAGTTTGTGTTGAGATGACTTTTAAGTTAACCCCATCTCGTCAATGAGTATGTGTTGAGATGACTTTTGAATAAAATGATTTCTCTTTTTTCTTTTTTTCTTTTGACTTTTGACCTCGTCAATGAGTATGTGTTGAGATGACTTATAAATAAAATGAATTTTTTTTAAAATAGTTATTTTTAAAGCTGTTATAGCTAACCACTTGTTTAATTTTCTAATTTTAGGGTTGGAGCTTGCAGTACCCGTACTTTAAGAAGGATTTGGGAGTGTTTATCCAGAAATTCCAATGAAGGCAATCAAATCTTAGTTTCTTTAAATGACTTATGGCTTGATGTTATAAGAATTATGCAGACCTACGTATATGCTTATGTTGTTCCTCGATTTGGTGCTTGCAATTTCAAGTTTGTTTGGCTTAGAATGAATGTTTTTTGATTTAATGATTGTGTGAATTTTTTACACGTATGAGCACATGCATTATTCTAGGGTTTTATTTATTTAATATTTTTTATTGGAAAATTTCCTATTTCGTATAGAAAAAATAATAAAAAAGTACTTTATCATGACTATTTTATTGGAAAATTTTCCAAGTTGCTATCATAATATCCGTTAGGAGGTTGATTTCATTAAGAACATTGCTCGGCTCCTGATATATTAGGAGCATTCCTCCTCAACCATGACGTGGGCTCCTTAAAAATCAACATGTGTGTGTTTTTTTTTTTTTTTTCTTTTCCCTCTTTCTTCTACACCAAGTACTTCTAACCCAACCTTTTAGCTGGTTTTAACTGTAGCCTCTCCAAAGCCACCGCCACCCCCTGTTCCAAATCCACCCTTATCACCAACCTCGCCACTGAACCGATAAGGCATCCCACCGACTTTCTTTCTTCTTCTATCTCCCTCTCTCATTTCTCCACCACTTCTGTTTTGGCTGCAAATTTAAAAACCAAAAATTGAAAGCACATAATGATTTCAATCCAGGGTCTTAAGCTCCAAAACTGGCCGGAGGTTAACATGGCGAGGTTGGTGATGAGGGTGGATTCGGAACATGGGTGGCGGTGGCTTTGGGGAGGCTATAGTTAAAACCAGCCAAAAGGTTGGGTTAAAAGTGTTGGGGGAAGAGGAAAGAGGAAAAAAAAAGACACACACACATGTTGGTTTTTTAAAGAGCCCACGTCATAGATGAGGAGGAATGGCTCCTGGTGTCCTTTGAGTAAAGGGCCTCAAAGAAAGGTACTGGAATATTTAATTAAAGGGTCCTTGATCTCTCACATAATTCTCTCTCCGTATGCGTTACTGTACCTTACTTAGACAGAATGAGACATCGGTTACCTTACCTAGACTGAATTAAGATTAAAAAAGATTTGTAATATTTTTGGGGCCCTCTTAAGAGCATGTGCAACGCTACAGCCCTGCCATGGCAACAGGCCCCCCAAGGCCCCTATTCCACCTCCAGCGCAGAAAGGCCAGCCCGGGCAATCCCAGGCAAAAATGGACTAGGCTGTTGCCGTAGGTTGCTGATGTTAGAGCCTAAATTTTTTTTAAAATATATCAAAAAATTCTGGAAATTTTTTTTATAAATACCTACCAATATTATTCACTTTCCACACCAAATCTTCATACAAATTCATCTCCTTCCAATATTTTTCACTTTCCATATACTAAATTTTCTACTACAAAATTCTATTTGAAAATTTTAATTTAATAAATATGGACACGTGGCAACCAAAAATCTTATCCGAAAATTTAATTTGAAAATTTGATCCGAAAATGTTATCTGAAATTTTATGTGAGAATTTTATAATAAATAGTGACAAGTGGCAACCGAAAATATTATCTAAAAAGTTATCAAAATTAATAGTTAAGTATAAAAAATAAAAAAAATAAAGTAAAGTGAATAGTATTTGCCCTTGCCCTTTCTCTTTGGGGTAGAACCAAAAAAGGCAAGGCTAATACTATTCACATGAATAGTGTCAAACTTTGCATTGCCTTTGCCTTTCCCTTACCTTTTGGGGTGGAGGTTTCACCTGGGCTTCAGCCCAAGGGCGGTGACGTCAGCGTGCGGTAATTCAAATTTTTTTTACCGTTGGCGCGTGTAGGAGCGTGAATTACACGCACCAACGGTAAAAAAATTTGACTTCGCGCGCGCTGGACGTAGCCTCTAGCAGACTCCAACGGGCATGTGAAACGTGTCGCAACTGGGACTCTCCAATCGGTTTTTTTTCCAGAAATCCAACGGTCCTCTTTTTTGGCTAAAAAAATTGCAAAAAAAATTGAAAAAATTCTGAATTTTTTTTATAAAAAAAATACCAAAAAATTATTTATTTTTTCCCTATAAATACCTAACCATTTTATTTACTTTCCACACTAAATCTTCATACAATTTCTTCTCCATCCAATATTTTTTACTCTCCACTCACATTATTCACTATCCACAGCAATTCTCCATACAAACTCTTCTCTTTCCAATATTTTTTACTCTCCACTCACATTTTTCTACTACTTTCCATTTGTATATAAAAAAAAAAAACAAATGGCATCTTCTGTCGAAGCCAGAGGCTCGTGGGCAACTCAGGAAGATATTGTGTTGTGTCAGTCTTGGGTGAACGTTAGTCATGACCCTATCACGGACAATGAGATGAAGTTCCATCATATGTGGAGCAAAATTCATGGAGAATTTTGTCAAAGATCGGGTTCCATTCGGACCGAAATGGCTTTGTTTAGTAGATGGAAAATTCTGAATAAGGAGTTAGAGAAATAGAGAAATGCTTGACAAAAGCAAGGGAGAACATTCGAAGCGGTCAAAATCTATCCGATGAGGTAAAATATTTATAATTGTCATTTTAATCAATTTAATGTAACTCTTTTTTTATGGCATATTATATTTCTTTTTCTTACATAATCTTTTTTTTTCTTTTTGCATTTCCAATTTGTCTATATTTTCTTGCATAATCAATTTTATTCTTGCATTTCAAAATAGTTTATATTTTCCTGTATAATAATTTTTTTTTTCTTGCGCTTCCAATTATTTATTTTTAATAGATCATACAAGCACAAATGTGGTTCGGTGTCACGAGGCAAGGCAAAAAAAGTTTCGTGCATTTTCAATGTTGGGAAGTTGTGAAGGATTGTTCGAGATTCAAAATTATTCCCACCGTTCTGCCGGTTGTGTTGAATGAGACGCCGCTCCACAATTCGCTATTGGACTCCGCAATGGAAACGGAGTCACCACTCCCACGTCCGCGAGACCTATTGGAAGAAAGGCGGCAAAGGCCAAGAGAGGTGGCACTTCAAACAATGAATGTGTACAATTATTGGAGCAAATAGCTAAGAACATCTCACTAAGAATTGAGAAAGACTTGAAAAGAGATGAATTGGACATGGCACGAGAGGAAGCATTTGCAATTCAATAGCAACAGGCACAAGAAAAAGACATGGAGGATAGAGAGATGAAAATCATGGCCATGGATACGAGCCATATGTCTCCTGAAACAAAGGCCTATTGGAAGCCAAGACGAAGGGATGTGATGAGAAGAAAACTTTTCCAAAATGACCTAGCAATACGGATTGGTTAAATGATGAAAACCATTAGGTTGTATTGAAACACCTTTGCCATATGTTGTATTGTTGTATTGTTGTATTATCCTTTAATTTGTTGTATTGTTTCCTTTTTATTCAATAAAAAAAGCATTAAATAATATGACTATTTATTAAAAACATTTTAGCATCAAAACAAAGATGAATTAAAAACAAACATTAATTTATTGCAAACAACACACAAAACAAACCATACATAAAAGCATAATAATAAAAACAAGCATAATACCAAAAAACACCACACACAAAATAAAGCATAATTAAAAACAAAGCATAATTCCAAACAAAGCACTAATCTTGATTTCATCCATTGTGATTGCCTTTCATCTCCCACAAGTGCTCGATCAAGTCAACTTGATGTCTCTCGTGAACATATGAAGATTGCATTTCTTGATAACGATCAATCATGGGGTTGTTGAATCGACTATCCCGAAGTAACGGTTCGGGCTCCATTGGTAGTCCATTTGGTCCCATCGGCCTTTCATATATTCTTGTCAACGCCGTGTTCATGGGATCGGGTTCAAACACCTCTGGAGCATCGTAGTCATACTCATCCTCCATAATCATGTTGTGGAGGATGCAAGTCATCATAATACTCCGTAACACCTCCTCATCTAGCATCCGAGCAGCACCTCTCATAATTGCCTAACGAGCTTGCAAAATACCAAAACACCTCTCCACATATTTCCTGTAACCTTCTTAAAAGGAAGCAAAGCTTTTTTCCTTCTCGGATTGGGGCTTCGGAATTATTTTCACGAATGTCATCCACCTAGGATAAATTTCGTCGGCAAGGTAGTACGCACCAGAGTATACGATATTGTTGATTTGGTACGTGACCTGAGGGGAATGACCTCGCAATACCTCGTCGAACACAAGGGGATAGACCAAGGACATTGAGGTCATTTTGATATTCGAAAACCCCGAAGAAGGCATTCCAAACACAACAATCGAATGAAGCTATGGCCTCCAAAATTATACTTTTTTGGCACTTCCAATTCCCGTACTCTCCTTGCCAAGTAGTAGGACAATTCTTCTACTACAAGTGCATGCAATCGATGCTTCCCATCATTCCTGGGAAACCTCGATCCGTGCCTTTTTGTAGAAGCCTTTACAAGTCCCTCGACGTGGGTTTGTGAAGGTACTCTCTCGTGTACAAATTTTCCACTGCATCACAGAATCTCACCAAGCACTTTAGGATAGTAGATTTTCCCATCCTTGAAATCTCATCCACCTGCCTCCTGAGATGCCCCATAAGCAAGCATCCACAAAGCAACTGTAAGTTTTTGCTTCGGGATAAGACCCAAAACTCGAACAACATCATGCTTTTGAATGAAGTATGTGTCGTAATTACAAATATCATGCATGAATTTTTTGGAACAAATATAGCTGCATTCTATATCTCTCTCGAAACTTATATTCTGGATATAATGAATTTGGGATAAAGTAATCCTCCAAGAGATTCTTTCCCTGAGACTCCTACGTCTGTCCACATTCTGGGCACGACGACGGTGTTGCCTTGATTGATTAAGCATACACACAGCTCCTGCAAGCATTTGTTCCTCTTCTTCATCTGCGTCCCGATCTTCTTCAGCACGTCTACGCTGGATTTCTTCCCTTTGTTTCTGTTGCCTCTCCAACACCCTCCTCAAGTTTGACATTGAGAGTAGAAAGTGTTTTGTAAAATCTAAGAAATGAAGGAATAGATAAGAGATGGTATGAGATGTATGAGTTGATGGTGTAGTTTTATAGAGGGATTCAGAAGAAGAGAGATGACAAGTGGCACAAATTTAGATGGTGAAAATCTTATCTAAAATATGTGATTATAATTTTTTAAACATATCTGAAAATCTTATCTGACATGGGACACGTGGCACAATTTTAGAGGGTGAAAATCTTATCTGAAATCCGAGCTTATAATTTTTTTAAAAAAATATCTGGAAATCTTATCTGATATGGGACACGTGACACAATTTTAGAGGGTGAAAATCTTATCTGAAATATGAGATTATAATTTTTTTTAATGAATATCCAAAAATTTATCTAGAATCAGACACGTGGCAACTGAGATTCTCATCCAAAAATCTTTTCTGAAAAATAATGGAGATGTGACAACCAAAAATCTTATCCGAAAATTTAATTACAAAAGATTATCAAAATTAATGGTTTAAAGTATAAAAAAATAGGAAATAAAGTACAATGAATAGTATTTACCTTAGACTTGCCCTAGACTTAGCCCTCATGGGTGGAACCACAAATGGCAAGGCTGATACTATTCACATAAATAGTGACAACCCTTTCTTGCCCTTGCCCTAGACTTAGTCTTTATGGGTGGAGATGCTCTAAGGGGGGCCCTGTGCATATTCATGGCACACGAATCGAAATATTGAGAATTTAAGCGGAAGTACTTTGTGTGGAGATATCGAATCCAAAGAATCACTGTCCAACCCTTTGGTATTTTGTAACCTGCAGGCTGCAGGAATTTAAGTACCAATGATTTGATTAAAAACAAGGTCACACTAATTAAGCATGTATGTATTTAACTAATTAACTTTAAAATGGCTAGAGCTTATATGTAATATGCATGATTTTTGGGTTTGCTTTTTCACACGAACGAGAACATCAGGCGCAATTGATGAAGCTATTTATACAATGTCAATAATTATTAAATTTATATTAGGCACGCTACGCTAGGCATATATAGCCAAGCGGCTCATAGAATGACCTGTTGATTTTAGGATCGAAAACTGAATGGGGTTTTGGTTAGATGATTCCACTGATTTGGAATGGTTGTATTTTTATTTATGAGCTACATCGGGATATTGGATTGACACTATTTTTATTTTATTTTATCAATGTTTGGTTGTAGGGCTGGTTTTTATATCGGGAGTAAAAGAATTACTTCTATATAGATAAAGGGTGAGATTTCATTGATTCATATAAGGTTTTTACCTCTTTAAAAGGATGGTAATAATTGTGGAATGCCAATGCTTTTTGTTTTGATATGCAATGCCAATGAAATTGTCAAATAAGCGATTGTGTGGGTCTTTAAAAGGATGGCAATAATTGTGGAACAAAACTATTCAATAATTAATCCCGCTAAAGCGGTAAAGCCGTTGTCTAGAAGCAAAGGTATTTGTTCAGTTCAGTTCAGTTCATTGCCCAGCTTAAACCATTTGGATCCAAAGTACCCTAATGTCCCCAAACCCAATTAATTACCATTAGGGGTTTCTCTCTCATGTACAAAGGAAGCCTCTGAAGACCAAGTAAGAAATCCTGTACTTTTTTTTGGTTGTTAAAGTCTAGCATGTGAACCTACGTTGCACCGATATGGATACGGGTACGCTGATACAGCAATAAAAATAATATAAATATTAAAAGTGGTTTAGATGTCAGCCTGGACTGAGACTGTCTGCTCTTTTTGGTCTTGGTGCTGGGCAGGGTTTAATTGGCTATTGGATGGTTAAAAGTGGTTTAGAGGTCGGATATGGTTTCTCTTGTCGTGGTTATGATTGAAATTTAATAAAAGCGATGGATTTTTGAAATAATTCTCTCTCACAGGAGCCAGCATCTGAATATGCTCAGCCAAGAGTAAGCCCTTACCGTCTTGCAGCCCATCTTACTTCAGCCTTTGCTATATACTGTGGCCTTTTATGGACAGGTCTTTCTGTTGTAATGCCTGAACCACCTTCTGAATCACTAACGTGGGTTCGTGGGGTAGCTAAGGTGAAGCGACTTGCTCTTCCTGTAAGCTTACTTGTCGGAGTAACTGCTGTCTCAGGAGCATTTGTAGCTGGGAATAATGCTGTATGTAATTTTTGTTTTCCTTCTTGCCTTTCTCAATGAACTGAATGGATGGTATGTGGCTTTTCCTGAGTAGGAGATTATAAATATTCTTGTGTGTGAAAATTCCAGGGACATGTTTATAATACTTTTCCAAAGATGGGGGATACATGGATCCCAGAGGATGTTTTTGACATGAAGCCACTAATCCGGAACTTCTTTGAGAATACATCAACTGTGCAGGTATCTTTCTGACCAAAGAATATATTTTATTTTAGTTTTTTGCGACTTAATGTTGCTATATGTTAGCTCTAAGGTTGCTTTTATGATGACAAGGGAAATATTACAACCAAAAAAAAAAAAGGAGTTAAAAATTGGAAAGATGTCTTATTTTAAGTTTCTTCCTTCACTAAAAAAACATCCGTTTTCTGTAGGAACAAATGAAATCTGATTATGTTATCATCTTTACAGAAAAGTTTTTAAGGCCATTGAAATGTGTTTCGGCTAGCAGCACTTTCTGTGTCTTCTTTGAGCTTACACTGTAATTTCTTGTGATGAAAACCATTTTCTTTAGGCGACTATGCTTTTGTGAAATTATAGAATTGTTAAATCTTCTACTGCGTATTACCTTGTTCTGTAATCTTTTCAAATTTCAAACATGAAATTTAGTGTTCTTCCTGTTTGTAGCTTGATCATCGTATCCTTGCAACTGCAACTTTATTTTCAATTGGTGCTTTGTGGTGGTCAACAAGGAAGTTTGACATATATCCTGCAGTTCGGTCTTTGATTGGAAGTGCTGTAGGCATGGCTGGCCTTCAGGTATATATGGTTTCCAACTTTTCATTCCTTTTTTTCTCTTCTCCTTCGAATGATTTCATTGGTTTGACCAGGTTGATTTTAATTGCTTTGCACAATTCGTTGTGTTATCGTTGCAGGTCACACTGGGAATATCTACATTGCTGTCATATGTGCCCGTAGAGCTGGGTACAGCACATCAAGCTGGGGCTTTGACTCTCCTGACACTGATGATCCTTCTCAATCACACTTTGCGTAGGCCATCACCGTCTCTTCTTAAATCTCTACCTCAAGTTGCAAAGACAATCCAGATGACTTTGTAGTACAATTTTGGAACAACTATTCGACATTTTAATTGGATGAAACAAAAAGATTTATTGGATTCTTGTGGTCTATGTATATATCGCTGGCGATCAAGCTGGGAGTTATTTTCTTGATGTGCAGAGATGTGCTTGTAGTTCGGACAATTATTCCATTGTTTTCGAGTGAGCACCAGTTCTTCAGCTTACCGAGGACACCTTTGAGTGGCAAGTGGTAATTCCTGATTATGAGATGGAGCATAGTGAGCCTGAGTTTTTGGGGCAGTTTTGCATTTGGGAAATTTTAATTTGTGATAGATATAGGTTCCGGTAGATACTAGTCTATATCTACGTCAGTAATCCCTGTCTCATTTGAATCATATACCCAAAAAAAAACACGGTGAAAACTATGTCGAACTACTACAGAGAGGGAGAGAGAGAGTTAAATCAAATGCGAATAATAAGATTAGAGATGGGTCTTTCTACTGGTGATTAAAAAATTGGGATATTTGTAGAAATGTCATCTGAACTTAAAAAAAGATTAAATGTAAAAATGGATGGGGGTTAAATTTAAAAAGCCCTGTTTTCCATTTTTAACATATTGGCAAATTTTAAAAATTGATCAGAAAAAGTAGTGATGATGGTGTCTTTCATTTTTTTGATTTTTTAGTTTTATTTTTTTTTTCAATTATTTATTTATTAAGTTAACTCTTATTGATTTATTTATTTTAAATTGTATTCAAATAAAGTGGTGATGGTGGGTGTCGAAGATAAAGAAGGGGGAAGAGAGAAGTTTTTTTTTTCATAATTTTTCTTTTCATTTTTAATTATTTAAAAAATATATAATTTTTTTTATAATGAATTTTCCATTTTAAAATACCCTTAAAAATAGATGGAAAATTGGATGATGTTAAAGTTGGGTGACAAATTATGGATTTTGAAAAATTCAGGTGACATTTCTCTTAAATTTTTTTTTTTAAGGTGACAAATTGAAACTAGGGTAAAAATTTAGGTGACATTTCTACAAATATCCCTAAAAAACTCGATGTAATGTAACGCAGCTCGTTAATAATTTTTTTGTTGTAACTAAGACCTTCTCCAACTCATGAGGAAACCCAAATTTTCCCCCTTCAAAAAGTAACTATTTGGATTTTGCCCGGACTCAAATTGTTTTTTCTCCCAACCGTCCGGACTCAAATTTTAAGTCTACAGCTTTATTAAATTGTTTAAGAATGGTTTAAGTCTAATTTTTTTTTTTTATGGATAACTTTTATTCATTCAGTCTTTTTAAATAACTTCATAATTAAATTTTTTGAACAAATTGACCTAAAAAAATTGAAATTCCACAAATATAATTTGACCTAGATTAATTTAAAATATTGTTTTGACCATTGGATTTAAGTTTCAGCCGTTGGATTTTTTTTTTTACCATTAAAATAGTTTAGATTTAATCTAGATCGTTGATTTAAGTTACATTTAGAATATTTAAAAAAAAAAAAACCAAATAGCAACAGTAGCTTGACAAGTGGCGGGACAAGCAGACAAACTTGAATAGCACAACAGGTCAGCTGGGGCCCACATTAGATTCTGTGCACATGGGACTGTTTTAGGTGCAGTGGGCTCCATTGAATAGTGTTGGGTCAAGGCAATACTTGGACCCATATTTGGATCCAAATTTGGGTTTTCCCAGATTTTGGGTCCTTCATTTTCTTGGATTTGGAGAGAATTTGGGCAATATTTTGGATTTAAGTCCTTGGGTTGGAGATGACCTAAGGGAGGTTATTCAATTGTGATTTTAATGAATTATTTTGAAGCTTAAAAGTAGTAGGAGTATTCAATTAGGATTTTTATGTAATCAATAAAAGTCTGGTGGTACCTAATTAGGATTTTTAAATAATCAATACAAGCCTGGTGGTATTCAATTAGGACTTTAAAAAAAATAAGAAAAAGTACCATGGTATTCAAAAACTTATTGATTTTAAGGTATTTCATTAAATGGTGTATTGTGTGAGATTTTTGAGTGTGTGATATAAATACCAAATCACATAACAAATCACATCTCCATATGCATGATTCTCATATTTGCTCTCATACTTTTTTTCTCCACTATTTTTCTATGCTGTTAAAAAAACTTTTCATAAGAGAGACGATAAAGAAACATTAACAAAAGAGACGGTATTAGCTCTTCTTGAGCTAATGGGCATTTTCCAATGGCTCTTCTTTCCTTGTAGAAAGCTTATTTATAGCAAAATTATATTTTCGATAATTTTTTTCAGAATCTCTTGCTCATTGTAGATATTTCCTCGCAAGGGGGTGCAGACCTCCGCAACTACTCTCCTGGTATGCCCACAAGTTGCTTGGTCTAATGCCTCAAAGAGGCTTTTTTGGTTTGATGCGTAGCTGCAGCACTTACAGCGCACATCGGCTAAATATATTTTCTAATTCCCTGTTCCAAAAAGTTTGGGACACAAAAAAACAAAAAAATTAAAAAAAAATTAAAAAAAAAAAAAAAGAAGCCTTACCCACAACCTAGAAGAAACGTTGAAAAGGTGCAAGGTGTTTTTTCAACTCCACAGTTTTGGTCCAAGCCTTGACAAAAAATTAGGAGTAGTCATGGGTTTGGGCTTAGAGTTTTCATTATGTTTCTTTATTTTGTTTTTATGGTGCTATCAGTTTTGCATCAGGTGTTTGTGGCTTTGGATGTAGCTTCTATCATCTGCTTTCGTATAATTCTATTGTTGGTTGGTTTCTCAATTGTTGTGTTGCTTTTCCCCAAAAAAAAAAAAAAAAAAAAAAAAAGAAAAGAAGAAAAAGTCATGGGGTTGGGCTAGCGTGGGTAACTCGAATCCAATCCACACTTCAGGCAAATATATTTTGGTGAATACGAAAAAGTCCTAAGTGAATTAAAATCATAAGTAAAATTCTATAATTACAATATATTAAAATCATAACTAAAATCTTATAATTACAAATCCAGCTGAAATCCATTACTTTAAAATTTTGTTATTACAATCTATTAAAATCTCAATTGAACACAACCCCTAATTTAATGAAGATTTGGGCTAAAATAACTGTAAGCTAGCCCTTGGGTAAGAGTTGGAAGCTGAAGATGAAGAGGGATGTGTGTGAGGGTAACTTTCATTTCAAGTGGCAGCTAGAGAAAGAGATAGGGCCAGAGAATGTCATCCCCGCGGGCAAAAATCATATTCAAATATTATGTAGAGTAGTCAAACTTAGGTTGGGCTTGGGCCTCTATACCTAAAATTGTTTATTTTATAAGAATTCTACAGTAATTGAAGGCCTTTAGATGATGTCATATTTTTTAACAATTGGATTAAATTGGTTAATTTGATTAAACGGTTAAAGAGATAGAGCCTTATAAAACCCTCACTATAAAATGACCCGTTTATTTTAGGATTGAAAACTGAATGGGATTTTGATCAGACGATTCCACTTATTTGGACTGATGGTATTTTTATCTATGAGCTACATCAGGATATTGGATTGACACTAATTTTATTTTATTTTATCAATGTTTGGTTGTAGGACTGGTGGCAATGCCAATGCCCACTAAAAGGATGGTAATAATGATTGTGTGTGGATCCGACTAAATTGATAAGCTTCATCATCATTCTTTTTACAATCTAAAATTCAGTAATGATGTCAATGTTTTTCGAAGTTTGAAATTTAGAAAAAGAAGAAAGAAAATTTGAAGCAGAGTTTTACAAGTAACAAAAAGTACATTGTGGTTTTTTTAATTTTTATTTATGGTTTTGTAAACTTAATATTATAATCCCTGTTATTTCTTTTCCAATCACTCTAGTCTAAACTTGCACCTTCAGATGTACCATAGTTATATTCAAGTGGGTTATTTCTTGTCTTAACTTGGAGAGAAGAAAAGTTCCTCCATTTTTAGGGTACTTCCAATAAAAGAGTGATGATGAGACAGGGCCTATGACTCAGAGAATTAGAGCTTGTGGCTGGAAAGTTGAAACCACGGTGGTAGGGAAATCATGATTGAGATAACTGATCCATAACATAAGGTGGGGTTGGCCTTTAGGGTCCCCGGAAGTATTCATACATTTTCAGTCAGATTGCATTTTTCAAGGAGGCTTTA
Organism: Prunus fruticosa; assembly: GCA_018703695.1. Taxonomy (NCBI): domain Eukaryota; kingdom Viridiplantae; phylum Streptophyta; class Magnoliopsida; order Rosales; family Rosaceae; genus Prunus; species Prunus fruticosa. The sequence goes on from CM031924.1 coordinate 28,323,560, forward strand.
TTCCTTTGTTCTTTTTTATTTTTGGGAATGGCAACACAGGTAAAGTGGAGGCTGGCTGATTTGCCTTTTCTATGTTCTTCCATGAAAACATGTTCCTGCTATGTAGTGGAAAACGGAAAACAACGTCAATAATTACTAAGCCACAGAAAAAAAACACCAATGGGGTTTTGGTTGTAGGGCTGGTTATATTAGGGAGTAGAACAATTACTTGTATATAGATAAAGGGTGAGATTTCATTGATTCATATAAGGTTTTTACAAAGAATCATTACCACTTTGGACTGAATCATCATCAATTTCATGACATGCAATGCCAATGAAATTGTCAAATAAGCGACTGTGTGGGTCAAAACTTTTCAATAACCCACTAAAAGGATGGCAATAATTGTGGAACAAGTTTCCGCAATTATCTTTGAAAGCAACTTTGAGACCGAAAAACAATCCCGACAGCTCTACTTCCAAAACCTACCAAATCACAAAAAGAAAGATAGAAACAATAGTAAAACGAAAAAGAAAAAAACTCAACTTGGGGGTCAAGGCTATGATTTATGCATTGTCTTAATTGGTTTGTGGTCTCAATGAGGATAAACGTGGCCAATCATTTTGCTTTGCACGTTTGAATTCACACCAAACTCATCCGACAGTGATACTGAAGCACTTTTATTTGCAAATTAAATTAGCAAAACAATAAATAAATAAATAATATTGCAAAACTCTAGCACTTTTATTTTGCAAATTAAATTAGCAAAATTCTTAACGTATTCACATTTGCCTCAACACTAGCTGGTTGCATGTATACAGAGATCATCGTGGGTCCACTGATCAACCGTTGTTTCCACAAGAACCTCCTTTAATTAAGCATGTATGCATTTAGAACCTACTCATATCTGAGTTTAATTATAAACCCAAATATTCAAACATTGTCAGGAGATAGCTTGACTTTTTACCACCTACACTCATATCTGAGTTTAATTTTCCTGTGCCGAATTTGTCCCTCACTCTCAATCCCTAAACAAACACACAAATAAAAACAAAACAACTTTCTCCCTCACTCTCAATCTAAACTAATTTCCAAAAATAAGATGCTTTAAAAGAAAATGAAAACAGAGATATCTATGTAAGAGTCGGCTTTGGACCTCTGCTTATAAAAGTCCCCAGTCCTTGAGCACTTCTCTACTACTAGCAGTCTCTTTATTTCTCTCCCAAATGACACAAATGGGTCAGTGATATTTGATTATATGTCTGAACTTCTTGTTGTTGGTTTTTCCTGGGTTTTTTTTCCATCCCTTTATGTTTTGTAAAAAGATTTTCTTTGAGCTTTCATGATTTTTTTTATTTTGGTTTCTGGAACTGGGTTTTTGGTTCTTACAGAGTTACAGCTTCTCTTCTTTTCTTTTGATTTATGATTTCATGGCTCTTTCTCAGCTTCTCTTCTTTTCTTTTGAATTATATTATTAAATTGTGTTTCATTTTGGCTCCACCTCTGTGATGAATGCTTATTTTTCTTGGGTGATTCTTGTTAGGTTAGCCTATATCCCCTCTCAAATCTATTAGTGTATTGATTTTATGAGATGTTAAAGAAAATGGTGAAATGGAGATGCCGTCAGTGTCTATATAATTAAATTTTGTAGTTGGTGTATGATTAATTTATCGTTTCTTTATTGAAGATTTATCTTATATAATTTGTTGTTTTTTTATTTATTTTATAAATTCAATTCCGAAATGAATTACCAGTTTGATGAGGACTCTATATTCTGCGACTACTGTGACGTTCCATTCAACAATTATGCTCAGTTGCTAGAGCATATCAAGGACAACCATACCTGGGCTCCTGAGGTCAAAGATGAAGATGTGGGAAGAGGAGAGATTATAACATGAAACCTCTGTTCTGATAGAAACATGAACCCAAAAGAATTTGAAAATAACAAAGTCGAAGTTCATTGTGTGCAAGAAACCAAAATGTCGAAGGAAGTTCAGTAACAGATCTGAATTTGAGGACCACAAACCCAGATGTAGCAAAAATCTCAAGGCTTAGGTAAATTACATTTGAATTTGATTGTAGTTTTGTTGTTTTCCCGTCATGTTTCGCTATTCTTTCTTTAGTAGAAGTAGTCTACAATTTATCTCTGCGCTTTTTTGGGTTTAGCTGATATTTGAGAATTGCATGTATCTATGTGCAATTTTATAAGCATGTGTTTCAAGTTGTAATTTCAAGTTTGTGTTGAGATGGACTTGGTGGGTTTGACCATAACATCACTAAAATAATTAAGTTTGTTTGTGTTGAGACGGACATGAATATCCGTTGAGATGACTTTTAACCCCGCCTCGTCAATGAGTATGTGTTGAGATGACTCAGGAATAAAATGATTTTTTTCTTTTTTTATTTGGACTTTTAACCCCACCTCGTCAATTTCTTTCTTGAGTAATGCTATTTAGACACACAACATTGACCACTTTAGCTGACCACCTTAAGTGACAACTGATGTGTCATGTCATGTCAATTAATGAATGTTGTCATAAGTCCACTTACTAGGAGCGTTAAGGTTTTTTAATTGACATGACGACATTTATTAATTGACTTGGCATGACACATCAATTACCACATAAAATGGTCAGCTAAAGTGGTCAATGTTGTGTGTCTAAATAGCATTACTCTTTTTTTATTTGTTTTTTTATAGCTCACTCACTGTTATAGCTAACTACTTGTTTAATTATCTAATTGTAGGGTTGGAGCTTGCAGTACCCGTTAAGAAGGATTTGGCAATCAAATCTTAGTTCCTTTAAAAGACTTATGGCTTAATGTTAATGTTGTTGGTGTTAGAAGAATTATGCAGACCTACGTGTGTATGCTTATGTTTAATTTTCTTGCATGTGTTCCTAGAATGCTGTGTATGTGTATCGATTTGGTACTTGCAATTTCAAGTTTGTTTGGCTTAGAATGAATGTTTTTTTCTTTTTCTTTTTTTGAAATAAATCGATCAATTGCATTGAAGATTAATTGAGGCAACAGTCTTGGGTGAGGAGATCCTGAACCCAAAGGAGCATAAGGGCTAAAGCAAAAGACTGCTTGTTTGAATTTTTAACACGTATGAGCACATCAGCACATGCATATTGTAGGGTTTTATTTATTTAATTTTTTTTATTGGGAAGTTTCCTATTTCGTATAGAAAAAATAATAATAAAGTACTTTATCATGATTATTTTACTGGAAAATTTTCCAAAGAAAGATATTGGAATATTCGATTAAAGGGTCCTTGATCTCCACGAAATTCTCTCTCCGTACAGAATTAGACATCGGTACCTTATCTAGACAGAATTAAATAATATTTTATTAAAAAGGATGAATCTTTGAGCACTTAGACGAGGATGTATAAGATTTAAAAAGATTTGTAATATTTTTGCGGCCCTGTAAGCGGAAAATGCACATTGGGATCATCAAAGTTCTCATAACCATAGGTTCCTACCACAAATAAACCCGAACTATGTTGCACGGACACGGTTACGGCGATACGGGAACCCGACACGGCAACACGGAAAATCTCAAAAAAGTAGGACACGGCGACACCGAAAATCTTAAAATAATAATTAATTCTCAATATTTCAATGTCACATAATTCCATAAAACAAAATAAATAACTCATGTTCATCCATACATAATAATTAATACACCACAAAATAAAACATAAATGATTTAACTCTCAATCTTCTTCAATCATCTATGTCTTCATTGTTGTTATTAGAAAATAACATGCCCTCTAATTCCGGTTCATCAAGTGAAAGGTTTGCAATTTCAAGCACACCCGCATTCTCCAAGTTCATAGTATCAAATCCATCCCCACCAACATCCCACATCTTACTCTCACCTTCGGTATAAACCGACATCTTTCTTGATAAAAGACGGAGATTATTATGCACGAACACCAAAACTTTGGCTCTTTGCGGTGCTATCTTGTTCCTCCTAAAGGAATGTACAATAATGACACTTGAAACTAACGTTTCCTCCAGCTTTATTACTTGATTCAACCTTTGTAACATACTTCCACAATAGAGCACTATCATCAATTGATTGAGCATGAGAGGAATCCCCACTAGAGTTAGCATTAGAGTTACTCATATTTCCCTACAAAAATTCAGCATGGTTCAACTTCACATTCATTAATATCATTATGTCTAATACCCAATTAACAAACCAAATTCAAATATAATCAACAACTAAATTAAAAATTAAAACACATCAAAATAGAGAAACAAAATTAAAAATTTGTGAAGCCTAACCTGTGTTTGCAAGAAGGAATCGTCCTTCTTGGTAACGATTTGCAAGAAAGAATCGTCCTTCTTGTTATGTTTCTCTTCAAACAAAAAACAGAAGAAATAATCTTCACCTCACCACCAAATCTAACTCTTCTACTATTGTGAATAGGGAGATAAGAAAAGAAAATAGAGATAGAGAACATAAATAAAAGAATTTGAAAACAAAGGGAAAAAAAATTGAAAAGATACTTACCTTTGCAAAAGTTGGAGAAGAGGAGGAGCTGCGCAGGAGAAGAGCTGCTGCTGTGTATATGAACTGAAGGCTAAAAACGTGAGTGAGATGAGATTCATTTAGGTTTTAAAAAATCTTTTTCCACTTTTAACCCATATTTTTAAAAATATTTCAAATTAGACACCAAAGTTTCAAAAATCACGTTTAGACCCCAATTTTTATTTTCAAAATTTCAATATGGTCCCTGCCGTGTCTTGACCATGTCGGAGCTGTGTCTTGACCGTGTTGGCGGCGTGTTTTGACCGTGTCCCAGCTATTGACCGTGTCAGAGGCGTGTCAGAAGCGTGTCGCCGTATCGGCGTATTTGGACACTCCAACACTCCAGTAATTTGGCGTGTCGGTGCAACATGTGCCCAAACCAAAAAAAGAAAAAGTCTCTGTAGTATTATTCAAGCTTTTCAGCAATAGAAAAAGGAATCCTGAGGCGGATCCCCTAATGCATAATAAACATGATTTGGGAAAACAGTGAAAGATTCTAACGATTTGTTTGACTTGACAATGATGGTTTCTATTTAGCTGTGGGGAGCGAGCCACGTAGATCTGATTAAGCTTATGATCATCATCATCATTCTTTTTTTACAATTTAAAATTCAGTAACTTATGCTTTTCCAAGACTATAATTTCAACGAACGGGATGATTCAAGGACCTCGCAAAGACTTTCAGCCCCTAATTTTAGGAAGAATGTAAGTACAAGACAAGTGTTATTGCTTGTGCCCTATGCCTTTTCACGTTATACAATGCATGCTTTTTTGGCGCAATTGATGAAGCCAATATTAATACATCAGGCGCAACGCAATTACTATCACGTTATATTAATACATGTTGAACTAGGACTGCGCACGGATCAATTGGGAATAATAGAGGGCTCTTTCGTTAATTAAAGGCTTATTTACTGTAGCACTTCATGAAATTTTGGTCAAATCTCACTTAATCCCCACAAAGTTAAAATGATCCATTTAACCCCCTTGATTGTGGTTTTGTGTTCCACTTTCCCCCATCGTTAACGTCATCTAAAAGATCGTCAAAAAAGCTGATGTGGCAGGGTCATTATGGTAAAAGATATAACAATAAAAATTCAAAAATTCAATAGAAAAAAGAAACAAAAATTTTAAAAATTAAAGTATTAGTATGAAAAAAAAATTAATTAAAATTAAATTATTATTTTAAATACTTATTTAATTAAAAAATTGAAAAATTAATATAAAAAAATTCTCTTCTTCTCCATCTCTCTCTCTTCCCCAGCAACCACCGCACACCAACTCCTCCTACTCCCCACCGCCACCTCCTATATCCATCCCTCCACCATAAAAACCACCATACCCACATACCCAAACATCAAACCTACCATCTAAATCACCATATCCATCATAAAGGATTGAAAATTTTAAGGAATTGTTTTGAAGATCAAGGTATTAGAGCTCCCTGAGTTGGCATATAGAGAATGGAATTTTTCCTCGAAAACCATTAACTTACTCCAATCCTCTACCTCGATCCCACCCACACCCATCCCCCTCCTCAGCCACACTAACCCATTAACCCACCTACCCCAGCCATATCCACCCCACCAACCCAACTTCAAACCTCTCTCTCGCCACCATCACCGTTGCCACACCAGCCAAGAAGCAGGGCAAGCAAAACAACCACTTCCAAGAATGAAGGAAGAAGAAAGCCTCCTCTGCACTCATACCCAATTGGGCCAACCCGAAACCCAAACCCAATTTCTTCACTATTTGGGCAACACCCAGACCCTGTTTTCTCTACAGCGAGTCATCCCATGGGTTTTGCCAGGAAGGAGAACTTCTCCACTGAGATCAAGTATAGGAAAGCCCTTGTTGGGGTTAAGGATGGAATACTTGCCCATTGTTTGGGCTGATCGGGAGGGAGGTGGCTGGTAGAGGGATCGAGCTGTGGATGGGTGAGGAGGCGGCTGGGGGTGCGTGGAGAGGTTGGGGCATTGATTATTTTCTATTGGTTTGTTTTTTTTTCTTTTTAATTTAATTTTGTTATTTAAGTAGTAGTGGAATTTGATTTGGAGAAATCATCGCTGTTGTTTTTTGAATGATGAAATGAGAGTTGAATTGGGCTTAGGTTCTGGGTTTAGCTCAGATTTGAACGATGAGCTCATTGGTGTTAGGAACTGTTGCGTAGATTCAGCTGCACCAAAATGGATTCAGCTGCATCCTCAACTTGTGATACTCGCAAGTGCACGAACCGTTGGTAGTTTAGCGTATGTAAGTGCGAGGTCGATTCCACATGGATTGGTGATTGAATGATCCAATTCAATTTTTCTACACAAAACAAAAATGAAAACAAAAGAAACAAAACAATAAGAAAGAATGTACATTACAAGAAAAATAAATTACAACTAAGAAAACATTAAGTGAACTAGAAGAACTTTGAGGAAGAAAGGAAGTGTTTGGGAAAAGTGTTTGAGGACATGGAGGCTTTTTGGAGAAGAAAGTAGAAGTAGAGAATTGTTTGAGAAAGTGTTTGGAGAATTTGATGAAGAAAGTGTTTGGAAACTTGGAGGATTTTGGAAGAGAAGGTTTGAGAACATTGGGAATTTGGAAGAGAGGAGAGATGTGTTTGAGAAATTGGAGAATGTTTGGAAGAGAATGTGTTTAAGAACTTTGAGAATTTGGAAGAGAGTGGTTGAGAACTTGGAGGAGGTTTGTGAACTTGGAGAATTTGAGAACTTAGGGAAGGGAGAAAAGGGTGTTTGTGAAGTGTTTGAGACATAGAGACTTTAGAGAATTTGAAAGAGAATAGAGAAGTGTTTGGAGAATTTAGAACAAAGAAAATTGAGTAGAATGATATTATTACAACAATTGAGAACTACAAAGGGAAACTAAGAGAATTTGAGGGAGAGAAGGGAAGGGAGCTCTAGAGAAGTGCTTGAGAGCTCCCCCCCTTGGCGTGTGTTTACAAGCATAGAGAACTTCCCTATTTATAGGCCTAGGGGAAGTGAAAAATCTGAATTCAATATGGCTAATGCATACAACACTTGAATTATAAAATCTGAAATGGTTGATGCACTTGTAATAGAAAATCTGAAATGGGTGATGCACTTGTATTAGAAAATCTTGAATTGGTTGATGCACTTCACCACTAAATCCCACCAGCAGCCCTAGCTCATCTTCATGTCACCATGAACAAGCTTCCAACCAGAAATGATAGCTCATGCCTAGCTCACCATGACCAAGCATCCAACCAGCACATGCTGAGGTCAGCATGACCAGAAACTTCAAGGGCTTACGAATTGGGCTAGGCTGAATCAAATGAAGACTTTAAGATGTCCATTGTGAAGTTCAGAATGTCTATGATCCAACTACACAAGTATTGGCCCAATCCAAGCTCGAAGGAGGAAGTTAAGGCCGAAACAAATTGCTAACTCGTTTTGCTCGCTGACAAAATCCATCTTCAGCATGGCTCTGTGTTTGCTAGGTGACGGACTCTAGATTTATCCAATGGGGCTGAATTTTGGATATGTTATAGTACACACCCATTGGAACAACTTTCATGAAGAATGCTGCCTCATCCGAGCTGTGTAGGTTGCTGAAACAAACCTTGCAATATGACCTACGAAACTGGACTGGCAGGGGGCTGTAGCAAAAATGAGTTTGTCTTTAAGCTCTTCTTCCCTTCATCCAAATCAGGCCTTCACATGCTTGGATTGCATCATTTCCTATCCAAAGCCATCATTATTACCTAAATCTCAATTAATTGAAAGATAAACACAAAAAGAATTAAAAGCACAAGTTTAACTCAAAAACATAACCAAATGATAAGCTAGAAGGGTACAAAATGATATGTAAATATGCACCGATCAAATACCCCGAAACCTAGATTTTGCTAGTCTTCGAGCAAAACAACACAAAACAAAGTTAAAAACAAAAGAAGAAGTTAACTAAACCACTTCCGCAGGTAACTCGATTGCATTTAGCGTATGCAACAAGCCTTTAAACCTCTAGGCATCCCTAGGAGGAGGAGTTGTGTCTCCTGAGGGTTTAACAGATATCAGATACCCACAAACGTTTTTCTAACTCTACAAAACAAAATGGTTAGAAAACTTATTAGATTTGTTAGTCCTTAAAATAACAAAAACAAAAATAAAAGCAAAATCAAAAATAAAAATAAAAATAATCACAAAAATAAAAAAAGAACTCAAAATAATCTTTCCGAACATTTCCTAAGAGAAATGACTCATGCACATGACTCAAAAGTTTTAACAATAAAAACTCAATTTAGACATTATTTACAAGGCGGCAAAGTTCAAAACATAATATGCTCAAAGTGTAGTAGTGTGATTACCAAATGCAACAAATTCTCCAATCTTAGTTTTCACACAATTTCAAAAATCATACCAAGCACAAATGCAACTTCAAATCTCACCAAAGTTGTCCTCTCACAAATCAATCACTCAGAAGAGGGCTACAATGCATCACTCAGTTATAAACATGAGATTAGAGTTAAACCATAAGGGACTTAACTCAAAATAGGAAGATGAAAAACTTGCATTAATATGATCTCAAGAAGGATGTCAAACACTTAAAAGTAGAAAATGAATGCAATTCAACCACATGACATTTAAGATCAATTTAGGTCTTTAACATAGGTTGTAATGGGGCCAAGGGTGTAAGGTGAGTAAGAAATGAAAGGTATGGATAATACAAAGTCCAAGGAACTCAAAAATGTAAGAGCATAAAATAATTATTTACAAGACTTCGAATCATCACGATTAGATATTTTCTTTTACATGATCAAAACTCCTTATACCTTCATTTACAATGATTTAAACTCCTTTCCAAACACCAATGAAACCCAAAAATGAAATTTCAATCAACTACTATTTAATCAGAACTTTTCTCTTTTCTTTCACCAATTGTGTGAAGTTCTATTTTTTTTTAATGTAATATCCCTTCCCAAACTTAACATGAAAAACACATCCGAATTAGAGCTCATGAGTTCCTTAGAAAGGTAAATTCTTGTTTTTCGGGCTAAAGCTAGGAATTGCAATTGGTAAAATGAAAGAAAAAGTTTACATGTAGGCTCAAAATGGTTAACAATGGAAAATCATGCTTAAGCATGCATAAGGTTAGCTTGAAAGGCACAAACGATCCAAAGGTGGCCTTAATATCATTTCTTAAATGTCATGAAATTAAATTACAAAAGAATGAATGACTTTTAAGTGTTCAACCAAATCAATGAATAATGAGATCAAACAACAACTTTGATGACAAGAAAATAAGAGTATGTGTATAACACTCATGAAATGAAGCACAAGGCTCAAAAGCTCACATTATATGGTTATATAAGTCTAATTTATGCTTCATACGATTCTTTAGATCATGCAAATCCTTTAATTGGAAAATTGTGAAACAAATGGCAAGTGCAAAGAAGGTTTCGAACATATCATGCTAGAACAATGCCAAATTTATTTATTTTACTTTTTTTTAAAGTTTTTTTTTACAATAAAAAGTTACAAAAAGAAAAAGAATAAATAATAAATAAATAAAATTCAATTTTTATTTAAGTCATGCAACATTTATCCCAATCTCATCATATGTGTTCGGAAAGTGACTCAAAAACAAAACAAAACAAAACAAGACTCAAAATAAAAGAAAAGAAAGCAATAATTTTTTTTTTAAAGACAAACCAAATTTACTTGCTAAACTCCAATACCCCCAAACCTAGAAATGAACATTGTCCTCAATGTTTTAAAAATTAGCCACAAGCAATGTCATAACAAGAAATGAAAAGTACTAAAGTAAATATAAATCACAAATAAAATAAAATAATTACAAAAATAAAAATTACAAAACAAACAAACAAATAAAAAGAAACGAAACAGGTAAAACACTCGAAAAAGAAAGCCCTAAAACAGACAGTCTTAAGCAAACCAAAACCCAAACGATTGAAAATCCAACCCACAAGAAAGTTAACCCACTTTGAAACCTAAACAACGGTGAAAACCCGAAACCCACAATGAAGTCCAAAGTCCACATGTTCAATTTTATTTTATTTTTTAATTTTTAATTTTTTAAATGAAACGTGAATTGGGAGCGCGAAGGCGAGATTTCTAAAAAGAAAGAGTGTGGTCCATGATGCCTTGGTTCCTGGGAAGTCACGGGTAAAAGGGGTGAGGGACGTGTCGGCGCAGCAGAGGCAGCTGTCACATCCCCCAAGCCAGAATTATTGGCCTCGTAGGAAGGCGCGACGACTTTTTCATGTGAAGGTGGTGAAAGGTGAAAATGCAATTAAGGGAGGTTGGGAAACGGGTGCGGCGACATATAGAAATAAGCGGTAAGGGCCGCACAGAACTAGAACCGCAGCGGCTAGGGTTTAGCAGACTAAGTCTATAAAAAGCCAAAAAGAAATGGTGAAAAACACAAACTCAGAAACACACAAAAGAGAAACGAAAGAAAGAAGAAAAGCGAGTGAGAAATCAAATGGCCTCTAACTACCCATTTTCGTTGGATCTCAACCTAGCTCCACCGACTCAAACATGGGGCCAAGCAACGGCACCAGGATGGGTGCCATACTTTGCCTCTGCACGAGGCCTGTGACCGTCAATGACTCAATACTCCTGGACAACGATGTTGCCATTGGAGTGGGCAGAAATCTAGTAACTCCTAAAGATATACGTGTGTTTGGGACAAAGGATGACAACCGGGTCACGAGTGATGCCCTGGCACTGAGCGTGCAGAGTACAGCATGTGTTGCAAGTTTGGGGCATCGCCTACTTGCGAAATCCCATGAGGTAGAGATTCTGAAATGTCAGTTAGCGGCGGAGTGAAGTATGGTTGAAGAGTGTCAGAGTGCTATAAAAAGAGTGAAATGGGAGAGGGCAAGGATAGTGGAGGTGAATCGACACCAGCTAGAAGTATTGCGGGACGAGAATAAAAGCCTATCAAAGATGGTAGAGTTGTATTCTCGCGACATGCGAAAGCAGCTGGAGGACCTAGACCGACCGGGTAAACGCAAGCAAGCAGATCGCGAGAGTAGTTACGCTCAAGCTAAGATTGCGATCTTTGGGGACTCAAGTGGTGAGCCCCAAGAGGCTGTGCGCGAAGCCCCGGAAGAGGACAGCCAGAGGGCCAAACTCAAAGCTCCTATGGTCGAGACACCAAGCACCGAGAAGAAATGACTTCTACTGCATTATTGATGTTTTTATTTTATGTTGTTGTTTTTCTATTTTCGTTATTTTGTTTCGGAAATAAAAGAGGAAGGTTGCAGAAAGAAAAAAAAAAAAAAAAAAAAAGAAAAGGAAGATGAAAAGACACTTCCCAACTAAAATAAACCAAAGACGACAAACGGAAAAAAAACACAGTTCCCTAACTAAAATAAAACAAAGATAGCCGAAAGGAAAAGGCAGAAACACAAAGCACTAGAAAATGAAAGTAACGGGCAAAAACATAAAACACCAGAAAACACGGAAAAAAAGTAAAGTAAAATGAAAGTTAATGTGCTCCCCCTTGAAGCGATTAGGTTCAGCCTCCCCGGGAAACCCGAAATAGTGTTGGCTCTCTCTCATCAGCAGATGCCCTATTTAAACCACACCTCTGCAAGCGGATGATACCCAGCATTTCTTCCTGCAAACTCAAGGAAAAACATCAAAAAATTCAAAAGCAAAACAAATGGCATCCTCATGCACTCACCTTGATGATCTCAACCTTGAGCTATCCCTTGCACCACCAAATGCCCAGATAAGGGCTCCTCCAACCTCTGTCTTCCCAAACTCTTCATATCATCACGGCACTGCCTCAAACTTTGCTGAGGCAATACCGAACCTTTATGAGGCAATGCCGAACAAGTCAGTGCTGCCTGGGAACATTGATTGGCAGTAAGCTAACTCCAGCAGATCATCACCTGCATGTGGCACGTAGGTCTAACAAGATGGCGGTGGATGAGTCCCACGATTTAACTGTGCTCCAAGCGGTCTCGGCTACCAATTTGGGCATGCGACTCCTGGCGAGGACACGGGAGTGTGCCGCTCTGAGCGAGGAAGTGGCTTCCTTGAAGGCTATGGTGGCGGACCTCCAGAAGCGGCTCTATTGTGCCACTCAGCATGTGGAAGCACTGGAGAGGAAAAATGATGACCATGTAGAACTGCTGCAGATCCTACAAGTACGAGACAATAGAGGTAAGCCATGATGATGAAGAAGAAGAAGAAGTTTGTTTTTTTGTTTTTTTAATTTACTTGAATGTTTTTTTTTTGTTTTTTTTTGTTTTGTTTTTAATGCAGTGTTTGAAATAAAATAAAAATGTGTTTCTAACACTCAGAAATAAACTAACTAATCATACCATAAAAACAAAAACAAAATAAAAAATAAAATAAAAACCACGACTAAACAAAATAAATACAAAAACTAACTTAACAAAACAAAAACAAAAACAAAAACAAAATAAAAACAAAGACTAAACAGAAAATAAAACAAAGAAAATAAAAAAAACTTAGTTTAAAAACACACGAATATACAAGCAACTCACGGATGACCAGTTTATGGCATCAAAAAAACACAGCCAGGGGATCCGGGAAGGTTGGAGGGGTCACAATGGTCCCTCTTAAAACCCAAACTTCGCCTAAAGAACTCCTAGACACTGTATTGACGGAAGTGCTTCCTGGAGTTACCATAAGTCAGCTCATATGAAAAATCTTTTTGAATTTTTGAATTTTGAATTTTTAGTTTTTAAGATAAGAGAAAAAAAAATTAAGATAACAAACCATAAATGAAAATGAACTAAGTACTCTAAACAAACTCAAACAAACGACATAAATTGTTGTACTAAAAGAAACAAACCAAGAAATAAACTGAATTTAAAGAAGAGAAAGGATTGAAATGCTCCCCCTTGAAGCGATTAGGTCGAGTATGGATGCATTTGGAGGTCGCGACTTCTCCCACTGCTCCACACTTCTCATTCTTATGATTGAGGTTGCCATCTCTCTCCATTTTTATTAAGCTGTCATAAATTGCTAAAACAAACACACAAACTTGAAACGGAATTAAAAGGATTAGGAAATAAATTTATAAAAAAAAAACTAAAAATGAAAAGGAAAAACCAACACTTCCATGTTTCAAAGTAACAAGCAACAAAGTAAATCAAACTAGTTTATGAAGTTCGTTCTTTCTCAAATATGATTATCCATATGGTGTGTGGTTTTAATCAAGTATTCGGAAAAAGCATTTAGCTATGGTGTTTAGTCTAAACACAAATTCCGAACCCATTAAGAACAAGAAGAACAATAAAGAACCAAGTAGAATTTAAACATGGTGTTTGTCTTCAATATCTACCCATTCATTCACTAATCAGTCCAAGAGTCATATGGTGTTTATGTAAACTTGAACAAGATATTTGATTAAGAGCAAGTGAAGGAAACCATAAACTAGAAATAACCAACATGCTACTTAAACCTCTTGTGTGTTGTGTAAGCTGGGACTCAAACCCAGTTCTCTTGCTTGTCAGGCAATTGTCCTTGTCCGTTGGACTACAAACACAATTTGTCAATTAACGTCATTAACTTTAAAACATGAAACTGTCTAGTTATATACAAAAAATAAATAAAAAGTAGGAAAACCAAATAGAATCAAACAATGTTACCGATCCCGGCAACGGCGCCAAAAACTTGTTGCGTAGATTCAGCTGCACCAAAATGGATTCAGCTGCATCCTCAACTTGTGATACTCGCAAGTGCACGAACCGTTGGTAGTTTAGCGTATGTAAGTGCGAGGTCGATTCCACAGGGATTGGTGATTGGATGATCCAATTCAATTTTCCTACACAAAACAAAAATGAAAACAAAAGAAACAAAACAATAAGAAAGAATGTACATTACAAGAAAAATAAATTACAACTAAGAAAACATTAAGTGAACTATAAGAACTTTGAGGAAGAAAGGAAGTGTTTGGGAAAAGTGTTTGAGGACATGGAGGCTTTTTGGAGAAGAAAGTAGAAGTAGAGAATTGTTTGAGAAAGTGTTTGGAGAATTTGATGAAGAAAGTGTTTGGAAACTTGGAGGATTTTGGAAGAGAAGGTTTGAGAACATTGGGAATTTGGAAGAGAGGAGAGATGTGTTTGAGAAATTGGAGAATGTTTGGAAGAGAATGTGTTTAAGAACTTTGAGAATTTGGAAGAGAGTGGTTGAGAACTTGGAGGAGGTTTGTGAACTTGGAGAATTTGAGAACTTAGGGAAGGGAGAAAATGGTGTTTGTGAAGTGTTTGAGACATAGAGACTTTAGAGAATTTGAAAGAAAATATAGAAGTGTTTGGAGAATTTAGAACAAAGAAAATTGAGTAGAATGATCTTATTACAACAATTGAGAACTACAAAGGGAAACTAAAAGAATTTGAGGGAGAGAAGGGAAGGGAACTCTAGAGAAGTGCTTGAGAGCTCCCCCCCTTGGGGTGTGTTTACAAGCATAGAGAACTTCCCTATTTATAGGCCTAGGGGAAGTGAAAAATCTGAATTCAATATGGCTAATGCATACAACACTTGAATTATAAAATCTGAAATGGTTGATGCACTTGTAATAGAAAATCTGAAATGGGTGATGCACTTGTATTAGAAAATCTTGAATTGGTTGATGCACTTCACCACTAAATCCCACCAGCAGCCCTAGCTCATCTTCATGTCACCATGACCAAGCTTCCAACCAGAAATGATAGCTCATGCCTAGCTCACCATGACCAAGCATCCAACCAGCACATGCTGAGGTCAGCATGACCAGAAACTTCAAGGGCTTACGAATTGGGCTAGGCTGAATCAAATGAAGACTTTAAGATGTCCATTGTGAAGTTCAGAATGTCTATGATCCAACTACACAAGTATTGGCCCAATCCAAGCTCGGAGGAGGAAGTTAAGGCCGAAACAAATTGCTAACTCGTTTTGCTCGCTGACAAAATCCATCTTCAGCATGGCTCTGTGTTTGCTAGGTGACGGACTCCAGATTTCTTCAATGGGGCTGAAATTTGGATATGTTATAGTACACACCCATTGGAACAACTTTCATGAAGAATGCTGCCTCATCCGAGCTGTGTAGGTTGCTGAAACAAACTTTGCAATATGACCTACGGAACTGGACTGGCAGGGGGCTGTAGCAAAAATGAGTTTGTCTTTAAGCTCTTCTTCCCTTCATCCAAATCAGGCCTTCACATGCTTGGATTGTATCATTTCCTATCCAAAGCCATTATTATTACCTAAATCTCAATTAATTGAAAGATAAACACAAAAAGAATTAAAAGCACAAGTTTAACTCAAAAACATAACCAAATCATAAGCTAGAAGGGTACAAAATGATATGTAAATATGCACCGATCAGGAACAATAAAGTGCAAATGGAAGTGCTGTTTATATTCTTCATGTGTGTGATTCTCAAAGTGATGTGGTATTCTTTTGGGTGTCGTTATGTACCATCCTTTGATTACCAGAAAGACCCAACAAAAAAATTATTTGCATTTGGGTTTTACTCAGATTAAAGAACAGAGATGGTTGCGGAGAATGGGGGTGGGGCTGCTAGGTCCAAAGATGGGTGTGGGCGAGGAGAGAGAAAGTGCTGTTGGGGAGGAAGTTGAGGGTTTTTGAGTTTTTTTTAATTATTTAATTTTTAAATTTTTAGTTATTTGAATATTTAATTAATTTTTATCCATATGGAGGTTGGTTCCACTTGCCCCGTCACCCACTCAATTAGTATAATAATTCATGTGTATGAAATTACCACTAAGGCCATTCCACGTCATTAGATTTAACAGAATTTTAGATGAAGTTGACGGCAAGGGGCAATGTGAGTCACAAAATCTCGGCCAAAGTATGAAAGTGGGCCATTTTAAGTTTTGGGGGGTGAAGTGGGATTTTACCGAAGTTTCAGGGGGTGCTACAGTAAATAAGCCTTAATCAAATTAAAACTCTTTTTTTTCGTTGAAATAAACTTTAAAGTTAAGCAACTTAGGGTGTTTGGTAAAAGTAACATATCCTAATTATTTTAAAAGCAGTGACCTTTTGACAGCAGCTTTTAAAAGCATGCTCCGGCTTACTTTTCAAAGTTGTTTTCAAAATAATAGAGATAAACCTTTAATGACTTCTTTTAATTCCCAAAATATAATAATTAATTTTTTAAAATGACACAACCTCCATCTCCGCATCCAACACCACCACCACCACCACAACCTCCATCACCTCTACCATCACCACCACGGTCCACCTCCACCTCCACAACCGCCATCCCCACCACCACCAGTACCACAACCACCACCTCCACCTTTATCACTACCACCACCTCTTTTGCTACCACTTTCACCTCCATCCACTAGCTTGCGCGACGAAAATTAAATTTCGTCGCTCAAAGTCTTACGGGACTAAATTTTGCGCAACGAAACACAAATCGTTACACAAAGTCACTTTGCGCGACGACAAAGCTTCGTCGCGAAAAGTAACTTTTCATATGTAATTTTATATTGAATATGTGAATTTAAATTAAAGTAATCTTAAAAAATAAAATCATACAATTAAATTAAATTTAAAAAGTAAAAATTTGAAGAAATTAATATAATGAAATTGATATAAGAGAAATAATAAAACAAAATGTCAAAAACCTTGCGCTACAAAATATTTCATCAAACTATTAAACTAGTTTATTTTAATTAAAAAAACAAAAATTAAAAAAAATTGAATATTTCGTTGCGCAAAGTAGACAATTTTCGTCGCGCAAAGTAAGTAATATTCGTCACGCAAAGTAATTGATTTCGTCGCGCAAAGTAGTTAGAATTCGTCGCGCAAAGTAATTGATTTCGTCGCGCAAAGTTGTTATCGTTCGTCACGCAAAGTATCTCTGCGCGACAAAAATATTTTTCGTTGCGCAAAACCTTTATTTACAATCTTTGTGCGACCAAAATTTCGTCACGCAAACTTTGCGCGACGAAATTGTACTTTGCGCAACAAAATTATTTCGTCACGCAAAGTGTTTTTTGTAGTAGTGATCTCTTTCACGACCACCACTACCATCACATGATTAACGCATAATACTTTCAACATCATATCTATTTTAGTCATTATTCACAGTTACAATAGTTTTATATTAAAATTTACAACGATTTTGACACTTCTTTTTGTATTAACAACACTTTAGAAATATTATTTGTAAAATATGGAGGTGCTTTACTTTACAACACTTCTTTTTGACACTTCTTCTCTCTCTTTGTGTATATGAACAGTGCATGAAAGATGCTTTTCATTTATTTATTTTTATGAATTTTAAGTTTTAAAAAAATTTAAAAAATATTATATGACTAGCAGTGTCTTCATTTCTCTACGACTAGCTGAGCCCTTCCCTCTTATATCTCTACGACTAGCAGTCTCTTCATTTCTCCTGAAATTTGTTGTTTGTGTGAAGTTTCAATCTCTTCCTCTCCCAAATAGCACAAATGGGTCAGTGATCTTTGAATATATGTCTGAACTTGTAGTTGTTGGTTGAGTTTTCACATATCTCATTTTCACCATACTCTTCTTCCTCTTCTTCTTCTTCTTCTTCTTCCTTGTCTTTGGAAACACCATACTCCTCTTCTTCTTCTTCTTCTTCTTTCTTTTTTTTTTTTTTGGTTTCTGGAACTGGGTTTTTGGTATCTAATATTGGAATAAAGAGTACATAAAGATATCTAATATTGGAATAAAGAGAGTTTTACGTAGAAATATGGTCACAATGCAAGGCATATATACGTCTTTGGTTCTAGAAAAATTTTCACTTTTGGTGTGTACTTTAGAGGAAATGATGTTTCTTCATGACCAAACAATCACAAAACTATTCTTGCTTTTCCACAACAAAGAAAAAGGTTAATATTCTTATGCATACATTCTTATGCTATTTGAAAGAGAAGTTGCATAGTCACTTTGCACGTCCCCAAGAAGAACCGCCTCTGATTTTGGTTGTTAAATTTTAATTGTTATTGTTAGATTTTTAAGATTTAGGGTTTAGTTTTTAAATTTTTTGGATCATATATATTAGTAATTCAGAACAGAATTATCAGTTTGATGAGGACTCTGTATTCTGCGACTACTGTGACATTCCATTCAACAATCATGCTCAGGTGCTAGAGCATATCAAGGACAACCAACCCTGGGCTCCTGAGGCCAAAGCTGAATATGTGGGAAGAATTTTGTAATTGTGTGCATGGATTATCATCATTCTCTTTTACGACCAAACTCATCAGATAGTGATACTTAAGCACGTTTATTTGCAATTTAAATTAATTAATATTGCAAAACAATAATTAATTAATTAATATTGCAAAACTCTAGCACTTTTATTTTGCAAATTAAATTAACAAAACAATAAATAATTAATTAATATTGCAAAATTCTTAACGCATTCACATTGCCTCAACACTAGCTTGTTGCATGTATAAAGAGGACATCGTGGGTCTACTGATCAAGCGTTGTTTCCACTCGCATGTATGTCTTTTTACACAAGGAAGATACTTTAAAAGAAAATTAAAATAGAGATATCTTGTTAGAGTCGGCACATGGCTTTGGAGCACGGTGACACCTACTCACATATGCTGCACGGTGACACCTACTAGCCCGGTAAAGGTTCTAGCCTTGTCACGCCCGAACTTGGGGGTAGGCGGAAACCCTGCGCCCGGTGTGTGAGTAAAATAAAAAAAAAAGAAATACAAAGAAGTGTTTAAAATAAAATTCTCTTATAAAAATAGCTCCCAAAAAATCTTACAACTTTACAATTAATAAAGAAAGCCTTATCACTCTCAACTAATTCAGCCTCATCTGGTTTAGTCATTGTCTTGCCCACTAATTCATCTGAAAAATTAAACCGAGTGAGGGATGAGCAACCACCGCTCAATAGGGACATGAGACCTTACCACAGTAGATTGGTATAACTAAATTCAGTGACATGCAATCACACAGCCAAATATCACATTATTAAGAATAATGAATGAATGAATGTTCTTCATCTAATCCTATTATTTCATATAACTGGACAAGCAGACTTGCACGTCCCATACCATGCTTATACCACTTAGTCCCGAATGCCCATTTATATGAACTAACACCCATTTCAACCGTCCCATAATTCCCCTTTTGTTAGTCATCTTGTCTAACTCCCTTTCGCCAGTCCGAATCACCCAATAAAAACCATGTGCACTGGGGATCCCTAAGATCTGGTACCTGCCAAGAGTTAGACTCAACTACACAAAAGACTATATCCATTACCCTCTTTTCCATCAACCCAAGAATTCCAGCCATCACCGATAACATATGATCATGCCTTTCAAATAATAATAGCATGCATAATATAATGCTCACGAAATTTAATTAGATCAATCCCCGTAAAGGCTCCCAAGAAATCCCTACCTCGTTCCAGGCACTCTCTCTCTCTCTCTCTCTCTCTCTCTCTCTCTCTCTCTCTCTCTCTCTCTCTCTCTCTCTCTCTCTCTCTCTCTCTCTCTCTCTCTCTCTCTCTCTCTCTCTCTCTCTCTCTCTCAACTTGGCTGAAAATGAGCATGAAAACAAAGGAATGGAATGAGCTATATATAGTGTGGTAAAGACGGTAGCTACAGTACATGATATTTATGTAAGAACTTAATCTCCAAGTAAAATATCAATATGGCCTCGCACTCCAAGTTAACAATAGATAAGAAATGAATTGCTAGGAAGACACGTTGGTGACTACAATCCTATTCTAATATCTTCATGGTGAGTTGGCAAGGCCACTAGAATGCCTTGTTGACACCTAACTACCCATTCATGAATCATTTTGCTAACCAATATACAAATAGAATGAGATATATATATATAATACACATATATATATATAAAATAAAGTAAGATATATATATATATAACAATTATTTTTGTTTAATCATTATTTAAGAAAAATGGACTCTCACAATCTACCCTCCTTAAAGAAATTTCGTCCTCGAAATTTACTAGCACTTGATTAAGAAAATCTACTCCTAAAGATCTTTGTCATTAACTTCTTTAAATTCAAACCTATATGCTCACACTAATCTTCTACCACAGTTCCCAAGGGTGTCTAATCCCTATACTCTGATACCATTTTGTCACGCCCCGGACTCGGGGGTAGGCGGAAACCCCGCGCCCGGTGCTTGAGTAAAAAAAAAAAAAAGAAATACAAAGAAGGGTTTAAAATAAACTTCTTTTATAAAAATAGCTCCCAAAAAATCTTACAACTTTACAATTAATAAAGAAAGCTTTATCACTCTCAACTAATTCAGCCTCATCTGGTTTAGTCCTTGTCTTGCCTACTAATTCATCTGAAAAATTAAACCGGGTGAGGGATGAGCAACCACCGCTCAATAGGGACATGAGACCTTACCACAGTAGATTGATATAACTAAATTCAGTGACATGCAATCACACAGCCAAATATCACATTATTAGTAATAATGCATGAATAAATGCTCTTCATCTAATCCCATTATTTCATATAACTGGACAAACAGACCTGCACGTCTCATACCATGCTTATACCACTTGGTCCCGAATGCCCATTTATATGAACTAACACCCATTTCAACCGTCCCATAATTCCCATTTTGTTAGTCATCTTGTCTAACTCCCTTTCGCCAGTCCAGGAATCACCCAATAAAAACCATGTGCACTGTGGGATCCCTAAGATCTGGTACCTGCCAAAAGTTAGACTCAACTACACAAAAGACTATATCCATTACCCTTTTTTCCATCAACCCAAGAATTCCAGCCATCACCGATAACATATGATCATGCCTTTCAAATAATAATAGCATGCATAATATAATGCTCACGGAATTTAATTAGATCAATCCCCGTAAAGGCCCCCAAGAAATCCCTACCTCGATTCCAAGGCATTGCTCCAATTTAAGAAAATACAAGCTAAGCCCTATTCTGAGAATCTATATTCTTAAAAAGTTTTTAAAGAAGATTAAACATTTTTTTTAAAATATATATTGTTCTTACAATACTACTCTAAATAAATAAATTGTACTTGGTATATATATATATATATGAATTATTTTACGTTTACAATACTATTCTAATAATTATTTGTATGTTCAATTGTAGTTGACAACTTTACTTCTCCTTGCATATTAAAGAATTAACTTAGATATTTACTTGCAGCACCCTAAGGTTTACAAGTGTCTTTGTGACTAAGCAAACTTTACCTTGAGTTGTTGTAATTGTAGAATAGATGTCCATGAGCTGTTGTAATTGTAGAGATAGTTATCTATAGTTTAAGCAAGCCAACATGCAGCCAATGAAAGCTTAGGAGACTTGCCGCCATCTCCTTAGTATAAATAGGGTCATAACAATTTGTTTTCAGGCATAGTTGTGCTTGACAAAAGAAAAGAAATTGAAACGAAGAGAGTGAGATAGAAGAGAAGAGAAAAAAAATTAAAGTGAGAAAGAGATAGAAAAGAAGAGAAAGCAAGTGGTGATCAAATTCTCAGGAGAAGTTAGAGGTCGTAGCTTGTGTGTTTTCTTAACTTGGAAACGAGGTAGCGGTTTCTTGGGGGCCTTTTGCAGAGATTGTTTTAATTAAATTTTGTGAACAATATGTTATGTGTGATATGAATATTTATTCTTGTTACAATTGAATGTTATTCTTGGAATGTTAATGTATTCTTGGTTGGTTGAACAATGTTGGTACATTGGTGATATTTTGAATAGCTGCATTGTTGTGGGATATATAGATATGTGGAATGCATAATTATATCATGTCATGGAAATTAGTTGGAGATGTTGGTTGGAGATAATAATGATGGAAAAGAGGGTAATGGATATAGTCTTTTGTGTAGTTGAGTCTAACTCTTGGCAGGTACCAGGTTTCAGGGATCCCACAGTGCACATGGTTTTTATTGGGTGATTCGGGACTGGCGAAAGAGAGTTAGGCAAGATGACTAACAAAAGGGGAAATTATGAGATGATTGAGATGGGTGTTAGTTCATATAAATGGGCATCCGGGACCAAATGGTATAAACATGGTATGGGACGTGGAGGTCTGCTTGTCCAGTTATATGAATTAACGAGATTAGATGAAGAGCATTCATGCATTATTATTAATAATGTGATATTTGGCTGTGTGATTGTTGTCACTTAATTTAATTATATCAATTTCATGTAAAAAGGTTTATGTCCCTACTGAGCTGTGGTTTCGCTCACCCCTAATAGATTTTGCAAGTACCGAACCTGAAATCTAAAGCTTGTGATGATTTTGGCATTATTATAAGAGTGAACTGTGTACCTAGCTTGTGAATAAATAATGAGTTACTCTTTTAGTAAACTCTCCAGGAGTTCTGGCTTGTAAAATAATATAACTATTTCAAGCTTCCAGATGTTGTTTTTGTTTCCAATATTCTATGTGACATATTTACCTTATTTATTTAAAAGTTTCTTCACATTTTAGTTATAGTTTTTTTTTACAAAATTCTACAATTAAGGTGTGAATCACGTCTTAATCCAAAGTTACGTAAACCCGTGGGTTGGGGCGTGACACCTATATTTCCTCCAAGAATTTCATCACCTCTCTCTCTCTCTCTCTCTCTCTCTCTCTCTCTCTCTCTCTCTCTCTCTCTCTCTCTCTCTCTCTCTCTCTCTCTCTCTCTCTCTCTCTCTCTCTCTCTCTCTCTCTCTCTTCGCAACTTGGCTGAAAACAAAGGAATGGAATGAGCTATATATAGTGTGGTAAAGACGGTAGCTACAGTACATGATATTTATGTAAGAACTTAATCTCCAAGTAAAATATCAATATGGCCTTGCACTCCAAGTTAACAATAGATAAGAAATGAATTGCTAGGAAGACACGTTGGTGACTACAATCCTATTCTAATATCTTCATGGTGAGTTGGCAAGGCCACTAGAATGCCTTGTTGACACCTAACTACCCATTCATGAATCATTTTGCTAACCAATATACAAATAGAATGAGATATATATAATACACATATATATATAAAATAAAGTAAGATATATATATAACAATTATTTTTGTTTAATCATTATTTAAGAAAAATGGACTCTCACAAGCCTAGAACCGATTAAATTTATGAGCTTATCATTAGGGTCCCTAAACCATAATATGAATCAGTTGCTAGTACATCAAGTACCTCAAATGGTGTTCGTTCTCATATTAATGACATGATTTCTAAGGAATGCATTGATATTATGAAGGTAAAAAGCTATTTATTTTATTCATAATACATAAACCCTACCACCCTCATTACTCTCTAACACCTTATCCACCATACTATATACAACTTTGTAATTATATACTATAGCTTTTGATATTTATAATGTTTCTTTTTCTTTCTTTTTCTTCTATCTTCTCATCTTTTTTTTTTCTTTTCCTTTTCTCTCTTCTCTCCTCTTTTTTTTTTTCTTTCTTTTCCTTCTCTTTTTTTTTCTTTCTTTTCCTTCTCTTTAGGTTTCTCTCCTCTCTTTTTCTTCTTCTTCTTTTCCTTCTCTCTTCTCTCCTATTTTTTTTCTTTCTTTTCCTTCTCTTTAGTTATGCCCTCTCTCTCTTTTTTCTTTCTTTCTTTCCTTCTCTCTTCTCTCTCTCTATTTTTTTTTTCTTTTCCTTCTCTCTTCTCTCTTCTCTCCTCTCTCTATCTTTTTTTTTTTCTTTTCCTTATATTTTGTCTCCTCTCTTGGTTTTTTATTTATATGTGATTGAAACGAAAAATCCCCCACATCTTATGTGCTCAGATGCCTGATCACTCCCTTACCATCATAAAGTTTAACCGAGTTAGTGTGTAATGTAATGTATTATGTCTGATACAACACACACCAGCCAAGTTAGTATGTAATGTAATGTGTGATACAACACACACTACGCACAAGAAAAAGAGCACAAAAACATGTTGTGTGTCCTATTCCGCATCATTAAGCACAACAATAATTGTGTTATAAAACGTTGTGACAGGACCCGCCCCAAATTCCTTGGAACTCGAGACGAATCCTGTGAAATTCCCGACATCATCCGATGTCGGGCCCACTCACTGAAACTATAACCTCTTTTCCCAAAAAGGATTAAGGACACGAGACTTCCTACCGAAATTTCGGCAGAGTCTCCCCTGTAAATTGAACATTTCCCAAATTTTAACCTGCACAAAATTTACATTTAACAATACCAACCGGCAACATGCACAATATAGTCTCATGCAAATCACATAATAGGCCTCCGGCCTTCAGATAGTTTGAAACATAACCAACAATATTTTCAAATCAATTAATACATAACCCATGAAATTAATGACCTCAAACAACTTCACTAATACCACAGAAATCGTTCAACCGGATTCAAATCCAACAATTACCTCAGAATCCAATCACATACACAGAATCGATCAAACCTTTTAAACACACTAATACTTCGCGGCTGCACCTGGTGAGACCCCAGGCTGCCTACGTACCCTTGGACAAGGGATCAAGCCACACGTAGTTCTCATCTCAACAGTCACAACTCCGATAATAAACAATTATTTATGACAGGACCATCTATACATTTCAGATCTAACACAATCCCAATTCCAACAAAAACACAATGAGCACATTCTCGAATTCTTCCTTTGTAACAGTTCAATTTCGTAACCATACCCTATTCAAGGCGTATGTACATTAAACACATCATCAATTTCTTCCATTTATATCCAATCAATCCCGCAACCATACCCTATTCAAGGCGTATATTGCCGTACAACATTGCCCAAATCCAGGGCTTATACGCTCATACATGTACCGGCTCACAAATCTCAAACCAGAATTAAAACCACATATACATATATGTAATATGTATAACAAGAAAAGAATAATTATATATTTATATATATACATAAATACATCCACATATATCCACCTCTCACCATCATCATGTACCAGGGGAAAACAATCCAACTGGGGATTGTTGACTAGCTCACACTTATCCGGCCCTCAAAAGTCCATGTGGCTAGGGACGAGCCGTCCAACTGGGGGACTAAACTCAACCAGCCCGTACGGACGAAGAATCAAGACCCGTACGTCTGAAAACAGTCATACGCGCGCAGACTACCTAATCAAGGGTCTACAGCGACACCCGTTAAGGTATGCCCCGGGTTCCGTCATATCCAGACCATATCCACAATTTCCATGTATCAGGATCCAAGGGGAGGTACATGTGATGTTGCACATCATGTCCTGGGGGAAACAATCCAACAGGGGATTGTTGACTAGCTCACACTTATCCGGCCCTCAAACGTCCATGTGGCTAGGGATGAGTCGTCCAGCTGGGGGACTGACACTCTAACCCAGCACGTACGGACGAAGAATCAAGACCCGTACGCCTGGAACTGTCCTACGCGCGCAGACTACCCAATCAAGGGTCTACAGCGACACCCGTTAAGGTATGCCCCGGGTTCCGTCATATCCATACCATATCCACAATTTTTCCGGCATCCCACAATTCCGGGACCCATGACCAAATAAGCCCACACGCCCGAAACCCGGCACGTGTGTGAATAGTATATCCAAAACATATCCATATATCCATTTCCATGTATCCCAGTGTCCATATCCACTGTTTCCAAATATCATCATCCAAGGGGGAGGTACGTATGATGGTGGAGTTCGTAATCCTTATATAAATATTATATAAATAATATTCTCATCCTTAGTTCAATTTTTCCCAAAACAAAATACATATTCATAGTAGACAAATAACTCTCAAACATAAAACCCATAACTGGGGAAGTAACTAAGATAGTGTTTTCTCAAATATTATATATATAAACTCCATGACACTATAATATATCAAATCCACAAATATATTACAAATACTCTACAAAATAATAATTTCGACTATTAAATATAAAGTGCATTTCAATAAACCATTTAATTCATATGCATAACATTTTCATCTCAAAACCATGCCATTTATTTGAAAGCAATACTCATTCTCTTCCTAATAATCATAACCGAGTCCCCAGACTCACTTTCACAACTCTACAAATTGAGTATCCCATAACTATTCATTTCATAATTTCAATTATCAAATGATATCCAAGAATCTCATACGATATTATAAACAAGCTCATACTCCCAATATAATCCAAATAACTCAAATAACAATTATGACTCGTTTACAAGGTCATCCTAATACTTTTCGAAGTGTGAAACTACCTCGGAAGACTCACGGTCAACCGAGAGTCAAACTTTCCAAATTTGGTCAACCGGGCCCGCGGGCCCCACGACCTCCATTTTACGATCCGAACATCCCTAAGGGTTCCACAAGGTTTAATAAACCTATCCTTCAAGTTTGGTCCGAATCGGACGGTCGGATCACTCACGATTCGGACGGTTATCGTAAAAATACAAACTTTAACTTATTGAATCGGAACATCCGGGGCTCCGATTCACGATCCGTGAAATCCTACACAATCCTAGGAATGCCTAGATTAACATATATTAAATTGGAAGCGATCCAACGGTTCTAACATATCGAACCCGGAATTCACACAATATGTAAAATCCGTTCGGGGTTCAAACGTTATCCGAATTGAGTTCCGTAAATTCCTACGCGCTCGTGACAACTAGGAGATCATTTTAGAATAAAAATGTCTCTCTGATACAGTGCCCACGCCGCACTCGCCGACAGCACGTGGGTGTCCAAAGCGATAACCACTCGCCGGAAAAACTTAACATCTTGACTCCAAACTCCTACTCTAGGTAATACACCTAATTTGGAGTCACTTTTGTTCTTGGGCATACCCCAAAAAGTGACCGGAAGTGGCCGGAAATTCAAATTGAAATTCGGCTGAAACTAAACTTCGAAAATTAATCTGTAAACTCTCAAAATTCTGGGAAACCTACAACA
The DNA here is from genome assembly GCA_018703695.1 of Prunus fruticosa. Taxonomy (NCBI): domain Eukaryota; kingdom Viridiplantae; phylum Streptophyta; class Magnoliopsida; order Rosales; family Rosaceae; genus Prunus; species Prunus fruticosa. The sequence goes on from CM031924.1 coordinate 28,350,953, forward strand.
GGCAGCTAGAGCACGAAAAGTAGATGAATTTTCATACCTCACTCGTCCAATTTGGTGGAGAATTGAGGGAGAACGAGCGACCCAAAGTTTCTGAAATTTCCGGCCAAAAACAAGCTTTTTCTGGCGAACACCGGCAGTTCCAGCGGCTGCGAAGGGGTGGGGTAGCACGGGGGAGGCTGGCCGGTCAAATTGGGTCCGGTCCGCGACCAACCGTGGCCTGTGGCGGCGACGATGGCCATTGGAGGCCACACGCTGAACTGAAAAATGGAGGGGGAGGGGCTGGTCTGTTCGCACGGGAGGGAGAGAAGGAAGGAGAAGAAGAAAAAAGAAGAAGAAATAATAAAATCGTCGGTTACTGTAGCACAATACTGTTGCTACAGTAACAATTTTAAAAATTTCATTTATGTCCTTTTTTTTTTTCAGACTTTTCCTTCTTCGTTATAAATCGAAATTGGGCATGCCACATGTCTATGAACTCGTATCGACGAGCTCTACGCAACGGTACCACTCATTTTCCCAAATTCCTTCCCGAACTTAAAATGACCTTTTTATCCTTTTTTTATATTAAATAATATTTAAAATTTCAAAAAAACTTAATTAATTCAAATCATTTTATTTTATTGTTTACTCCAATTTATTTTCTCTTAATTTAATTCTTATACTTCTTTTTAGGACCGGGATGTTACACGTTGTGACTTTATCTGACACAAAAGCCATATATGGGCCCAAAGAAAATGCACAGATAGAAAGTTTCATTTTTTTTCTCAAACTTGGAAAATTTTCTTTTCCAAGTCGTTATGATATCATGATGTGGGATGCTTTAGGGTTTTCATGTCCCTTACACGTTTTTTTTTAAATCTTGAAAATCGGGATGGGTTGCTCGAATTCTATGTTACGTGATTTTTTATTTTTGGTAATGCTCAAAATTGAGATTTATTTACTCTTTCTTTGTTTTCTAAAAATAGAGTGTTTTTTTCTTTCTGTTGGAAGAGATACTAAAAATAGAGTTCAGTTGTTTTTGGTTGTCTCTTGTTTTCCCATAAGAAACTTCGAACCAAAGTTATGTCGTTAGTTTCTTTGGCGTTAGTTTTCTCATACAAAAGAGAAAGAGAAAAGTTTCTATTGTAGTAATGCTAGGAAAAGTGAGAAAAGTGTCTGAGTTGATTTTATTAGCATAAAGTGTCTGAGTTGAGTTGAACAAAAGGAATACGCACATTCATATATTGAGACGCGAACATTAATCCCACGACTATGGCCTTAACCTCAGCGCAATTGATGAAGCCAAGATTAAATTAACATTAATTAATGTCGGCCCCTGTGTGCGATCGGTCATGTTGCACCAAAAACCAGCCTCCACGAGTTTTGTTTTTTGTTTTTTGTTGTTTTTGGAAGAGATGCTTTATTAGAAGACGAGTTCTGTTGTCTTGTGTTTTAATTCTCCAGGCTAAATATCTCGTTAAAAAAAAAACATATAATTAAATGTTAAAATTTGAGAGAGGATCATGTTAGGCCGAGCCGAGTGAAGATTTCTCCCATATTTGGGGTCTGTCCATGACGTTGACGTTTTGGAATATTTTCTTATAATATTTTCTCATCTTATGATGTTGTCGTTTTGCCTGTATCGTTTTATTAATGCTGGGTTTACTTAAGAGATAAATATCTTAAGAGAAAGATGTTGAACTCAGTTAACCTAGAGTTACTGACCCCCATCACCCATGATGACCATGATCATGGTTTTTTTTTTACCAAACAAAACTATTAACCCTGGCATGGCATGGCAGGTAAGTTTTTGTTTTATGAATCTTAGGAATTAGCAGAAATGAAATGCTTGCCCTAAAGAAAGAAAACAGAAAGCCAAAAAATAATTCGAACCTGGTTCCACTCAAAACCCAAATATTCAAACATTGCCTGGAGATACCTCGCATTTTTACCACCCACTGATATCTGCCTTTTTACACACGAAAGAGGCTTTAAAATAATATGAAAATAGAGTCGTAGCTTTGGACCTCTGCTTCTAAAAGTTCCCTGCCCTTCCCTCTTATTTCTCTACGACTAGCAGTCTCTTTTTTTCTCCTGAAATTCGCTGTTTGTGTGAAGTCTCTCTCTCTCTCTCTCTCTCTCTCTCTCTCTCCCAAATGGCACAAATGGGTCAGTGATCTTTGAATATATGTCTGAACTTGTAGTTGTTGGTTGAGTTTTCACATATCTCATTTTCTGAATATATGAGACTGCTCAGAAAGAACTGAATATATGTCCAATAATTTCAGACTTGTAGTTGTTGTTGGTTGAGTTTCTCAAAGCTGACTGTTTACCGCCAGTCCATCACCACCACCACCGCCTTCACCTCCACCTCCACCTCTTTCTGATCATGATCTCAAATGGTTCTTTCTGAGCATCATCCCATATGTCTCTTTGAACATGAATGTTTGGCTCTCCCTCAGTAGTGGTTATCTTTTCTTTTGATTTATGATCTCATGGGACTTGGTGTTTGGTTTATGACAATTGAGTCGGTTCCCAAGCTTTTCCCTAGGGGTTTGAGCTTGTAGTTGACGGTGGTTCAGAGCCCGCCGCCTAAGGCAGAAGAGGCTGTGGTTCTCATGTTTTCATCTCTTTTTTTTTACTTTTAACCCCACCTCGTCAATGAGAGTATGTGTTGAGATGACTTTTGAATAAAATGATTTCTTTTTATTTGTTTTTTTATAGCTCACTCACTGTTATAGCTAACTAGTTGTTTAATTTTCTAATTGTAGGGTTGGAGCTTGCAGTACCCGTTAAGAAGGATTTGGGAGTTTCTCCAGAAATTCTAATGAAGGCAATCAAATCTTATTATCTAAAATAATTGTGAAAGACTTGGCTTGATGTTAATGTTGTTGGTGTTAGAAGAATTATGCAGACCTACGTATATGCTTATGTTGTTCCTAGAATGCTGTGTATCAATTTGAAGTTTGTTTGGCTTAGAATGAATGTTTTTGATTTAATGATTGTATGAATTTTTTACACGTATAAGCACATGCATATTCTAGGGTTTTATTTATTTAATATTTTTTCAGTCTATCAGACTTATGGCCCGGTCATACGTATGTAATGTATTGTATTAAGGCACAAGAAAAAGAGCAAAAAATATATATTTCGTATCATTAAGCACAACAATAATCATGTTATATTTTTAGTAATCATCTCATAATTTAACAGAATAATCATGATAAACCCCCAATTCAACGCAAAAAAGATACTTTCTATACAAGTAGAAACTTTCCTATGTCGTATAGAAACAATAATAATAATTATTATTTTATGATAACAACTTGGAATGTCACGTCATTCTCTCTCCGTACCTTTCCGTAGACAGAATCAGACATAGGCATTTATTAAATACTATTTGATTGATGTGGGCTTATTATATTATAATTGTTTGAGACCATGCATGCAACACGCTAGTGGTTAGAACCGGAAAACGACAAAAAGCTGACTGAGATTCTGATGGTCTTTCACCATCAACCAAGCGACCACAGCCCAAGAACTTGAGCTCTCTGCAACTCATCAGACTTTGTTGTGTGCATCTTTATCCCATTATTATTAACCAGCTAAACTCTAGCTATCTTGCGTCCCAAACAATAGCTAGTTTTGGACGCAAGAATTTGGAATTTAGAATTTATTTATGTTTTTCTAACAGCCACATAGAAATTTATAATATTTCTATTTAAGCTTATCATCATCTTTTTTTATAGGAATTTTTATAGAAATGTCACTTTAACTTACACATTAGAAAAAAATTTCTACGCGTTAACCCAAAACACAAAAACAAAGCAATAGCATATAAAAAAAGCCAAAGAACATAAAAGAAAGAAAAAAGGATCTCATGAATCAAATCTCCCATTGTCATATAAAAAGCAAATACTTCAGAGATTCCCAAGTAAAAAGCAAAGCTTTACCGTAGTGCGGAGGTTGCTTAGTCCAGAAGATTACAATGTAACAATACATAAGAAACGTGTAGGCTTGTAATTCATTGATTTAGTAAGAACTGGGTTTTTGGTTCTCACAGAGGCTATGATCTCATGGAACTGGGCTGTGGTTCTCATATTTTCATCTCTTCTTCTTCTTCTTCTTCTTCTTCTTTTTTGATTTCTGGAACTGGGTTTTTGGTTCTCACAGAGGCTATGATCACATGGAACTGGGCTGTGGTTTCTTCTTCTTCTTCTTCTTCTTCTTCTTCTTCTTCTTTCTTCTTTTTTTTTGGGTTTCTGGAACTGGGTTTTTGGTTCTCACAGAGGCTATGATCACATGGAACTGGGCTGTGGTTCTCATATTTTCATCTCTTTTGATATATTTATAGGGTGTGGAAAAGTTGATATAATTTCAGCTCTGTTCTGATGGAAACATGAATGCAAAAGAGTTTAAGAATAACAAGGGATTGAAAAATCATCAGAAAAGGGTCCACAGAGGATCGAAGTGGATGTGCAACAAACCAAAATGTGGAAGGAAGTTCAGTAACAAATCTGAATTTGAGGACCACAAGCCCAGATGTGGCAAAAATCTCAAGGCTCAGGTAAATTACATTTGAATTTGATTGTAGTTTTGTTGCTGCGTTATTTATTTTCCCGTCATGTTTTGCTATTCTTTCTTTAGTAGAAGTAGTCTATAATTTATCTCTGCGCTTTTTTGGGTTTAGCAAGTGTATGCATATATGCATAAGCTCGTGTTTAGCTTCCTTGCATGTATCTATGTGCAATTTTATAAGCATGTGTTGAGATGGACTTGGTGGGTTTGACCATAACATCATAAAATAAGCAAGTTTGTGGTGAGATTACTTAAATGATTTCTTTTTAATTGTTTTTTTTATAGCTCACTCACTGTTATAAAGGTTCCAATCCAAATGAGTTATGTCTTTCACCACCTACTCACATATGCCTTTTTACACAAGGAAGATACTTTAAAACAAATTTAAAATAGAGATATCTTGTTAGAATCGGCACATGCTTTTGATTTAATGAAACAGTAGTTAAAGCTTTCAATTGCAGCACTATTGTTTGTTAGTCTACAACCCAAACCACCAGAAGAATGAATGTAACTCATGATGCACGTGTCTGTTAGGATGGTCACGTGTCTGTTAGTTAGAATGAGCTGGCTAATGAGCTGGCTGGTTGTTATTGTTGTTAATTTGTTTTTAACTTAATTCACTAGTTAGTTAGTAGAAGAGATATATAAGTCTGATTGTAAACTCTGCAAATGAATTGGGAAAGATTTCATGGTCCTTCTCCTTTCCGTGAAGAAAGCTTTCATGGTATCAGAGCATTACCTCTGCATATCTGGTTGATTTCTCTAATTCCGCTGCTCATCTCTTTGCTCGTATCTCTCTAGCTCGTATTTGTGAGGTTCTGCTTTCTTCTCAATTTCTTCGTATCTTTGTCAATTTTCTTCATCTCCATTCTCGATTCTTGTCTCTTCGAATTGGTCTGGCAATACACTCTCTTGCTTCGTTTCTCTCTGAATACAGTTTGAATTTCAGAATTTCTGCACTAGTTGATTGTGTGCCTAAACCCTAGCTTTTGTTGAAAATGGGGAAAAGCTCTCTTTTCACCGATTGATTTGCTTCATAATGCCTCCAATTATATTACTTTGAAATTGGATGATACAAATTACATGCAATGGAGCTATCAAGTTGCGAAATTTCTCAAAGTTTATCGACTTTCTGATTTTCTTGATGGCACCTTACGGTGCCTCCTGATCCTGATGGAGATGATTATCTAGACTGGGAAACAATGGATACTGCTATTTTGAACTTAATTGCTGCGAGCCTCTCAGTTGATGCTTTTTTGAGATGATGAATTGTAAGTCTGCTGCAGAGGCCTGGAAAACACTGCGAGATCGTTATTCTTCGATCTCTAAGCTTAAGATCATGCATCTTAAGAATAATTTGCATGGAATGCAGAAAGGAACTGATTTTGTGGATGTCTATTGGAAGAAGGTTCGTAACTTCGACAGCAATTATCAACGTGCGGTCATTCTATTTCCGAATCAGGATATGATTTTGCTTATTCTCAAAGGCTTACTTGTGGAATACAATCCCTTCAAATCTCATATCCGTGCTCAACGAGTTCGAGTTACTCTTCCAGAGTTGCGTGATTTACTGCTCGAAGAAGAATGTGATTTGGATGCTACTGCTAAGTCCTTTACTTCTCCGATCATGACCGCTATGGTTGCGCAGAAAGGCAACGTATCCTCATCACCACCTGTTGCTCATGGTGATAATGTTCACTCTGGTTTGGTTGATCGTGGAGGTGCTAATCCAAATTGGCAATCTAATTGGAATCGACGCTCGAATTATCGTGGTCGTGGCTCTTGGTCTCGGGGCAGATCATGGAATAATGGTGGCAGAGGCAATACTTGGAATAATAATGGTCCTAACTGGAATGGTGGTAATAATGGTGGTAATAATGGTCAGTGGAATCATGGTGGTCAGTCTGGAAATTCTTATGGTCACTGGAACCAAGGATCTGGTTCGTGGAATAACAATGTTGGTTTCAATAACAATGCTGGTTGCAACAATACTGGTTCATGGCATTCTCCTGGTGGTCCATGGCATCCGGGGGGCAACTTAGGTTCTTCTACTCAGTATTTTGTCTCTCCGAACTCTAGCCCTGGTGTTTTGTCACCCTCACCCACGGCTCCACCAATTTCAACTGCTGCATCTTCTCCAGCTCCTGAAACATGTCAAATCTGTCTCCAGTTTGGTCACACAGCTCCTAATTGCCCACATCGCACCAATTTCTCATATCAAGGCACGCCTCCATCTCCAGCCCTTACAGCTCTTACTGCAACTGCTAATGGCTCATTTCTAGATCCCAACATATGGCGACAGAGGCAGTGGTGCTACTAACCATATGACATCCGATCTTCAGCTGCTCTCCAACGTCACTCCTTCCACTTCCACGGATAATGTTACTATAGGTAATGGTACTGGACTTAGGATTGCTAATGTTGGTAGTTCCTCTCTTGTCTCTGGTCATCAAGTCTTTCATCTCCCTGAGGTCTTGCATGTTCCTACTCTTGCCACTAATATGTTGTTTGTTCATCGGTTTTGTCTTGATAACAACTGCCAGATTTTATATAATGCTTTGTGGTTCCAAATCCAGGATCTGCAGGGGAAAATTCTATATCAAGGACAATACCATAATGGTCTTTATCCACTTCCAACAATGACACCTTCTCTTTTTCCTAGCCTGGCTGCTTTTCATGGTCACAAAGTGTGCCATACTCTGTGGCACTATAGATTAGGTCATCCTTCTCATGATATTACTAGTTCTATGCTAGCCAAAGCTCATATTCCCATTTCTCCTAGTTTGCCACATATGTGTAGCTTTTGTTTACAAGGCAAGATGTGTAAACAACCATTTCCATCTTCACATGTTAGGTCTCAAATCCCTTTTGAAGTGATACACTCAGATGTTTGGGGTCCTACTCCTTATTCCTCTCTGCATGGTCATAGGTACTATGTAATTTTTCTTGATGAGTGTACCAACTTCTGTTGGTTATTTCCATTAATAAAGAAATCAGATTGTTTCCCTACTTTTGTCCATTTTCTTGCCTATATTGAGAATCAGTTTGCCACTTCCATTAAGATTTTCCAATCCGATGGTGGGGGTGAATATGTTAGTAAAGATTTTCAGAACTATCTTGGATCCAAAGGGATTTTACACCATAAATCTTGTCCTTACACCCCTGAGCAAAATGGAAGGGCTGAAAGGAAACATCGCCACTTAGTTGAAACTGCTGTTACACTTCTCACTACTGCTACTCTTCCTTCCAAATATCTTTTTCATGCATTATCCACAGCTAACTATCTCATTAATAGGATGCCTTGCAAGTCTTTAGGTATGCAATCTCCTTTCTCTAAGCTGTTCCACAAAGACCCCAATATTACTCTTTTGAAGGTGTTTGGATGTGCATGCTACCCTTTATTACGACCCTGTACTCAATCTAAGGTGCAACCTAGGTCAGAAAAATGTGTCTTTTTAGGGTATTCTTTGGATTATAAAGGGTATCTTTGTCTGGTACCCAAAACTGATCGCATTTACATCTCTCGCCATGTTGTTTTTGATGAGTCTTGTTTTCATTTTAAGAGTTCTTCTTTTTCCCCAAGACACGCCAAACCACTAGCATTCACACCACTACGCCCTTCACTTTCTCCTAGATCTTATCTACATTCTGCAAGCAGTCCTGGACTTGATGATTTACCAGAAACTTCTTCTTCTACTAACCAATTAGCAAGTCCAGTATCTAATGGAAGGGAAGTTGTACCTTTTGTTGATGTTATTGATTCTTCTCCTGAGTTTGTACAGGATGAGCTGCTGCCACTATAGGATCAGGTACCAACAGAGTCTTCCACTCAATCAGCCCCATTATCTTTTTCTCCTGCGCATGTCTTGGATCAGTTCCCTTCTCTAGATCTGATTGTGGACCTTCCTGCTCCACCTATTAACTCACATCCTATGCAGACTCGCTCCAAGTCTGGAATTATCAAGTCTCGCCATGGTTTCTTGGCTGCCAAGTCCAGAAGTGGTCCTTCTCCTTTCCATGAACCACAAACTTATTCTCAGGCTGCCAAGGTTTTAGAGTGGAATCATGCTATGGTTGATGAGTTTCAGGCTCTTGAAAAGCAGCACACTTGGACTCTTGTTCCTTATCAACCCTCCATGAACATTGTTGGTTGTAAATGGGTGTTCAAACTTAAGAAGAATGCTGATGGTTCCATTTCTCGGCACAAGGCTCGGTTGGTTGCCAAAGGTTTTCATCAAGAAGCTGGTCTTGATTATGATGAAACATTCAGTCCTATTGTCAAGCACTTTACGGTTCGATTGGTCCTTGCTTTGGCTGCCCAATTTCATTGGTCTATTAAACAACTTGATGTGAAGAATGCTTTTCTTCATGGTGTTCTTCATGAGGAAGTATATATGCAACAGCCCCCAGGTTTTGAAGATTCTGCTCATCCTCATCATGTGTGCCGCTTATTGAAGTCACTTTATGGGTTGAAACAAGCTCCTCGAGCTTGGAATAAGCGGTTTACTACTCATTTGCTCACCCTTAGTTTTGTTCAATCCTTGGCTGATACATCTCTGTTTATTCGCGTGTTGGGAGTGATCTTCTTGTTCTCCTCTTGTATGTCGATGATATCATCTTAACTGGGAATAATAGTGTCTTGATTCAGCAAACCATTACAGCTCTCAGTCGTGAATTTGATATGAAGGATCTTGGCCAATTAACCTATTTTTTGGGACTCCAAGTTCAGTATACTTCCACAGGCAATCATGTTAATCAATCCAAATATGACACTGATCTTCTTCTCAAAGCTGGTATGAATCAATGCAAGCCTTATTCTACACCTTGTTTACCTACAGCAAAGTTACTCAAGTTTGATGGCACACCTCTCTCGGATCCTACGCTCTATAGAAGTCTAGTGGGAGGGCTTCAATATCTTACCTTTAGTAGGCCTGATATTGCTTTTGCCGTGAATACTCTCTCCAGTTATGCATACTCCTCCAGATACACATTTTGCTGCGTCAAACGTGTGCTGCGCTATTTGGCTGGTACTCTGACTCACGACATTCATTTCACCTCTGGTGATGTTCATCTGCAAGCCTATTCCGATGCAGACTGGGCAGGTGATGTTAATGATCGTCGGTCCACAATAGGTTATGTTGTCTTTCTCGGTAATAATCCTATCTCTTGGTGTGCTAAGAAGCAGAACACTGTCTCTCGTTCCTCGACTCGAAGCAGAATACAGGGCTCTTGCTCTCACTGCTCCGAGTTATCCTGGCTCCGCCAACTTCTACGTGATCTTCATATCTTTCTTGATCGTCCCCTATTCTTTGGTGTGACAATATTTCGGCTTTAGCCCTTGCTAGCAATCCTGTGTTTCATGCACGCACTAAGCACATTGAGATCGATTTCCACTTTATCCTTGAGCGTGTTACTAGAGGTGATATGTTGGTTTCTCATATTCCTAGTAGTAATCAACTGGCTGATATATTCACTAAAGGGCTGCATACTTCTCAGTTTTCGTATCTTTCGAAACAACCTAATGCTTAGTCCCCCAAGCATTAGCTTGAGGGGGGATGTTAGTCTACAACCCAAACCACCAGAAGAATGAATGTAACTCATGATGCACGTGTTTGTTAGGATGGTCACGTGTCTGTTAGTTAGAATGAGCTGGCTGGTTGTTATTGTTGTTAATCTGTTTTTAACTTAATTCACTAGTTAGTTAGCTAGAAGAGATATATAAGTTTGATTGTAAACTCTGCAAATGAATTAATGAGAAAATTAGTTTGAGCACTCTACTTTTCTCTCTCGTTCTGTTTCACTTTTCTCTCTCTCTCTCTCTCTCTCTCTCTCTCTCAATACTTCTAGTCTGAGAAGCTTGATCAGGTTCATCCATGGCTTCCGTGAAGAAAGCTTTCATTGTTTGCATATCCAATGAGTCTTTGTTCCAAATTAGCTACTTGTCATTTTCTAATTGGTTTTCAAAAGATTTGAACACACTAAGAACCAATTAGAAAATGGCAAATGGCTAGTTTTGGAGTTTTCCCTCTAAATATATTGTATATGAATAATTATATAATATGTCATGTTAAAATGAACTTATTAATAGATTATGTTCTATAAAATCTACTACGATAATGAGCACAAATTAAATTATACATGACCTGGGTTTCTTTTATTAAATTATGTTCTATAGGTTTCTTTTATTAATGAAATGCTTTTGGTTGAAGAAATTTCACATATAAACACATGACATATCAAATAAGAAGGGTCATATGTAAACAGGCGCAGACGGAATATGCTCCGCTTTGGACCCATCGGTTCTTGCCTTTAAACTTAGTGAGGTGCATGTCCTTATAAGAAACAAAAACCCCAAAAACCAATTAAGACAATGCATAAATCATAGCCTTGACCCCCAAGTTGCGTGTTTTGACAAGCAAATAGTGCGAGCTAAAATGCAAGATATATATAATATGTGATTATGGAGTAAAATTATCTGTTTTTATTAGCTTGAAAAGGAAGAGGCAAAAGTCATAAAACCAAGCCAACTTCCTAGCTGGCTTCCGACTCGAGCTGCAAAAAGAAGCTTTCTAAATGGAGTCGACTCATATGGCAGCCAGCTTTCACCAATTTGGGATTGATAATAGACTCCATTTAACAAAAAGTATAATAAGAAAAAGTTTGAATTCATTTTAATTGTATTGGATACTAATGCATGTCTGTCCCATATGTCTTCAATAAGAACTGTTGTGTTAGTAGTTTGCTTAAATTTCTAAAAAACACTCTTATGGATTTGTATCTAATGTATCAGAGGGTAGTGAATGATATTCTAGTGGTTTATCTTTCCCTCCCCCCTCGCAGACCCACTCCTCTCTCCCTCCTCTTCCGCCCTTCTCTTTCTCTCTTTCTCTCTCTCTCTTTGAACAAAGCATGAACACTACTAAGAAAAGGACTAAAAGAGACTGAGGGCAATCAGTCCCTTTTATGGAGTAAAATTATCCGTTTTTATTAGCTTGAAAAGTAAGAGACAAAAGTTCGAATCAAAAGTAAGAGACAAAAGTCATAAACCTAGCCAACTTCCTAGCTAGCGTGTGACAGTGGTCCCCTGACAGATTCACTCTTATTTTTCTCTCTCTCTGTCTCTCTCTCTTTGTGTATATGAACAGTGCATGAAAGATATTTAAAAATATTAAAAAAAAATTTAAGTTGCCTCTCTCTCTGTCTCTCTCTTTGTGTATATTCGAACCTGATATCTGCCTTTTTTACACACGAAAGAGGCTTTAAAATAATATGGAAATAGAGTCGTGGCACGCTTGGAATTTGGACCTCTGCTGCCTATAAAAGTTCCCTGCCCTTCCCTATTATTTGTCTACGACTAGCAGTCTCTTCATTTCTGCTAAGAAGTTTCTCTCTCTCCCTCTCCCAAATGGCACAAATGGGTCAGTGATCTTTGAATTTATGTCTGAAATTGTAGTTTTTGGTTGAGTTTTCACATATCTCATTTTCTGAAGTCTAATAGAAAAAATTATTGGAAACCATACTCTTTCTCAAAGCTGTTTGTTTCTTAGTTTCACTGGCTTTTAAGTTGGTTTTTTTATGGCTCAAACTTTTTAAGCTTGTTTTTCGTGGGTTTTCTTTTCCTTCCCTTTATGTTTTGTAAAAGGATTTTCTTTGAGCTTTCATGAATTTTTTTTTTTTAGGGTTTCTAGAACTGGGTTTTTGGTTCTCACAGAGTTACAGCTCCTCTTCTTTTCTTTTGATTTATGATCTCATGGCTCTTTCATGGCTCTTTCTGACCATGATCTCATATGGCTCTTTCTCAGCTAGGTTCCCATACTATTACCACCAATCCATCACCACCACCACCACCGCCTTCACCTCCACCTCTTTCTGACCATGATCTCAAATGGCTCTTTCTGAGCATCATCTCATATGGCTCTTTGAACATGATTGTTTGGCTCTCCCTCAGTACTAGTTTTCTTTTCTTTTGATTTATGATCTCACATGGGACTTGGTGTTTGGTTTATGACAATTGAGTCGGTTCCCAAGCTTTTCCCTATGGGTTTGAGATTGTAGTTGACGGTGGTTCAGAGTCCGCCTAAGGCAGAAGAGGCTGTGGTTCTCATGTTTTCATCTCTTTTGATATATTTATAGGGTGTAATTTCAGCTTATGATCCCTCCACCACTTTTTACCAAAACTTTATTCGTCATCAAACTTTATTAGAATATATGTTTTTTTATTTAATGATTGTGTGAATTTTTTCATACATATTCTAGGGTTTTATTTATTTAATAAAGTTTCCTATTTCGTATAGGAAAAAATAATAATAAAGTACTTTATCATGATTATTTTATTGGAAAATTTTTCAATATCCGTTAGGAGGTTCATTTGATTGGATGGCTCTGAAAGAAAGGTACTGGAAATGGAAAGTGGACTAGAGTTTGGTCGGTTATGCTTTTTCAAGACAAAAATTTCAACAAATGATTCAGGGACCTGACAAGAATTTCTTGTCTTCCCATCGGAAGTATATATAATAATTATTCTTGCGGCCCCTCACAACAAAGAAAAAGGTTCTCTTTGTAAGTACAAGAATATTGGGATTTTAATTTGCACACCCTCTTAAGTGGGGTCCTGTGCTGTGCATAGTCACTTTGCCCGTCCCCCAAGAAGAACCGCCTCTGATTTTGATTTTGGTTGTTAAATTTTAATTCTTATTGTTTAGATTTGTAAGATTTAGGGTTTAGTTGTTAAATTTTTAAAAGAGAAGAATTAGCCCACTTTATACAAAATTCTTTTTAAAATAGAAGAGCCGCATCTGATTTAAAAGAGAAGTTGCTTCTCTGCTTGAGGTTTCACTCTTGGTGTGTACTTTAGAGGAAATGATGTTTCTTTATGAGACCAAACAATCACAAAACTATTCTTGCTTTTTCCACAACAAAGAAAAAGGTTAATATTCTTATGCTATTTGAAAGAGAAGTTGCATAATCACTTTGCACGTCCCGAAGAAGAACCGCCTCTGATTTTGGTTGTTAGATGTGTTTAAGATTTAGGGTTTAGTTTTAAAATTTTTTGGATCATATATATTAGTAATTCAGAAAAGAATTATCAGTTTGATGAGGACTCTGTATTCTGCGACTACTGTGACATTCCATTCAACAATCATGCTCAGGTGCTAGAGCATATCAAGGACAACCATCCCTGGGCTCCTAAGGCCAAAGCTGAATATGTGGGAAGAATTTTGTAATTGTTTGCATGGATTATCATCATTCTCTTTTACGATTAACTATCGCACCAAACTCATCAGACAGTGATACTTAAGCACGAATATTTGCAAATTAAACTAATTAATATTTGCAAATCAGCAGGAGATCCGCTGTCTCCTTTTCTCTTTACATTGGTTACAGACATGCTGAGCAGATTATGTTTGAAGGCCAGAGAAAGGGGTTTGGTGGAGGGTTTGATCGTGGGTAGAGAAAGGGTGATGGTATCCCATCTACAGTTTGCAGATGACACTATCTTCTTCCTATTCGGACAAGGAAGGAAATTTTCGCAATATAATAAACATTCTGGAGGTATTCAACTTGTGCTCTGGTCTGAAAATAAACAGAGGAAAATGCTCAATTGTTGGAATTAATGCAGAAGACAATGAAGTAGAGAGCTTGGCTCCTGAGGTAGGGTGTGGCATGGGAAGCTGGCCTTTGATCTATCTCGGTTTGCCTCTTGGGGGTAAACCCAGGAGCTTACCATTTTGGGTCCCAGTTATTGAGAGGGTAGAACGAAGGCTAGATGGATGGAGAAAGGCAATGTTATCTAGAGGGGGAAGACTGACATTAATTCAAGCTGTGTCCTGAGTAGTTTACCAATCTATTATTTATCTTTATTTCGAATTCCGGCTAGTGTGGCAAAGCGTTTGGAGAAGATAATGAGGAACTTCCTATGGGAGGGTGTGGAGGAAGGCAGGAAAGATCATTTGGTGAAGTGGGAGGTAGTGTCCTTACCAAAGGAAAAAGGAGGCCTTGGGATAGGAAATCTAAGGAAACGTAATGAGGCCTTACTTGGGAAATGGCTTTGGAGATTTCAAACTGAAACCAACTCCCTTTGGTACGATGTGATTAAGAGTAAATACGGGTTGGAGATGAATGGTTGGGATTCTAAAATAAAATCAAATGGATCCAGCCGCTGTCCTTGGACAGAAATTATGAAAGGGTTGGGATCCTTTGTTGTTTGCTGTCGTCTCAAGGTGGGCAATGGTAAGAGAGTAAGATTTTGGGAAGATGTGTGGCTGGGAGATACAACTCTGGGTGAGAGGTTTCCACGTCGTTTCGAATCTCTCGCAAAAAGAATGCCAAAGTTGTAGACACCTGACAGACATGAACTCCTGTCCGATGAGTTGGGATTTTGGGTTCCGGAGGGATCTAAGAGCTGAGGAAGTTGAAGATTTGGCTGAGTTGCTCTTAAGATTGGAACTTGTTGTGTTGGTTCCAAGCAGAAGCGACACCAGGTCATGGAATTTGGATCCTTCAGGAGTTTTCTCTTGCAAATCTTTCTCTAGACATTTGATGGTTAATTCCCAATCATCCATCTTCCCCGCTGCCTCTGTAATTTGGAAGGCAAAAGTCCCTCCTAAGGTAAGAATACTAGTTTGGTTAGTTGCTCACGGAAGAATTAATACTTGTGACCTGGTTCAAAGGAAAAGACCCGGCTGGTATTTCTCCCCTGAACTGGTGCGTCCTGTGCAAAAAAGACAGCGAAACAGTGGAACATTTGTTTTTGCTTTGTCCTTTTGCCTCATCCTTATGGGCTGAGTTATTTAAGATGGCAGGGCTAACGTGGGGGAGTTTTGCATCGTGTAATGTAGTGCTCGAAGCTAGTTTGAATTTTTTTGGTGGTAAGAAAAAGGGTTCAGGATTGGGAAATTGTGCCATGATGGCAATTTTTTGGGTAATTTGGGGGGAAAGAAATAGGAGAATATTTGAGGATGTGGTTGGAGACGAGGTTCAGCAACTATGGGAGCGTATTCGAATCTGGACCTCACTTTGGGCTTCTGTTTCTCCTCGAGTTTAGGGACATTAGTTTCCAGCTCATCCACCTAAATTGGCAAGCTGCAGTTTTGTAGTGAAGAGGTTCTCCTCTCTGCCTGTATGATGACCTACTCGGCCATCTCGTGTATGTTTGTTGTTTGTTTCTTTATAGAATAATATTGTTTCTTTTCAAAAAAAAAATATTGCAAAACAATAATTAATTAATTAATATTGCAAAACTCAAGCACTTTTATTTTGCAAATTAAATTAACAAAACAATAATTAATTAATTAATTAATATTGCAAAATTCTTAACGCATTCACATTTGCCTCAACACTGGCTTGTTGCATGTATACAGAGGACGTCGTGGGTCTCCTGATCAAGCGTTGTTTCACATATGTCTTTTTACACAAGCTAGTGTTGAGGCAAATGTGTTCAAGCGTTGTGGCACCACCACCACCCACCGTCGCCCCCACTACCAGCCCCACCGTTACCCCCACCACAACCACTGTCACCTCCCTCCCCCACCTTTACCACCTCACTCCTACCACCATCATCACTATCATCCCCACCTCCTCCACCACCTCACTCCCACCGCCACCCCAACTACCTCCCCTACAAACCACCATCGCCACGGCCATTGCCATCACCACCACCGCCATCACTATAAATTCCATTAAAATCAATAATAAATTTTTAACAAACTCAGTTAAAATCTATACTTGATTTCAGTCAAAATCTATGTGGAGTTTGTAGAATTTAGTCAAACTCAATTCAATTCAATTAAACTCCATCAACTTTGTAACTCTTTTAATTTCCACTTTCTATGTTTGGTTTATGAGAAAAGAGGCTTGAGGATAGGAAATTAATTGCTTTTTCATGTTTGGTAAATCCATGTAATGGTGAGTGGTTGCCTGACACATGGGAAAATACGGGAGGAAATGTAACCCTCCTCCCCCCTTAGAGCATCTCCAACCGATGTGTCAAAAGTGCAACATAGACAT
Organism: Prunus fruticosa; assembly: GCA_018703695.1. NCBI lineage: Eukaryota > Viridiplantae > Streptophyta > Magnoliopsida > Rosales > Rosaceae > Prunus > Prunus fruticosa. The sequence continues at coordinate 28,367,516 of CM031924.1, forward strand.
TTAACGGCTAGAAATAACATCTCACATCACTCTAACCGATGTGTCAAAGCTAATCCAGAATGAAGGTTGGAGGTTGAGATGTTAATTTTGACATCCCAAAAATAAGATGTCAAATGAATATTTTATTATTTTTTCTTTTCTTTCCTTTTTAATTAAAAATAAATCAACACTAAAATGTAATAAAATAATAATTTAATTAATTAATTAAAAAGACAACACAAGCTATTATTTTTTATTTTATTTTCTTTTCTACTGATCAAGCGTTGTTTCACATATGTCTTTTTACACAAGCTAGCTTGTCGCATTCACATATGTATTTTTACACAAGGAAGATACCCAAAAATGTCCATACATTTTTATTAGCGTAATGAATTAGCGCTAGTGTTGAGGCAAAAGTGAGAAAAGTGTCTGAGTTGATTTTATTATTGATAGGATATAAAGGCACTTGAACCTATTATATGGTGACAAGTGTCATGTCGTAATTTGTTGAGTTAGTTAGGTTTCTTAGTCGAAATGTAGGCTTGTAATTCATTGATTTACTAATAATGTTTTCAATTATTATAATATAATATATATGAAAGCATTTTTGCTGATCACTTTAACTCAAGGTGTATGCTCACCACCTTTCTCAAAATTTGACACGTCTCAATTTAGCCCCTTATCAATTTTTTCGGTAAATTAAGGACTTGAATTTTTTAAAAATCGTCAATTGAGAGCCTACCATCAGATTCTTAACACTCCCATCCACTTTGCCGTCAATTTTTACACACGAGAGTCCCGTGGTATTTTGAACTATGATTTAGAATGAAGGATCCAAAAATATGAGAATTTCATAATTAGAAAAGAGAGGGATGAGTGGTTGAAGGCCAAAGCTTCCAAAAATAAAAATAAACCTATGTATGGGGCAGGGCAAAAACATTACACAGAAAACTGTACGCGAGAGACCGCTTTCTTATATTGGGCTACATGAAAACCAATGTTGCTTAGGAAAAGAAATGTTACTATTATTATATTAATTATAATATTAATATATTGCCTTTGAAAAATAAAAAATGAAAAAGAGAAGAAACAAATGAAACGAAAAGTTGATAATTTGTGCAATGTAGTTTGTTGCTTAGGGAATTCATTCCACCATATAACTTACTGAAATTGGACAAACTCCAAAAGCTATATGGACACACCGCTCTTCCTTTATTGCCACAAACCATCCCTCCACTTCCATGTTTCATCATACAGAACAAATCCATTCAGATGCATTCCACCACCACTCACCACCACCCACTGCATCGAGACCCATCCAGATAGACTTAGAATTTGAAATTGGAGTGAGCTAAATTTACATTGCGTACAAATTTTTTTTATAAATCCCAAAGTAGGCCTTTATCACATCTTGAATCAGCAGCAACGCATGTCAGCAACTAATGAATTTAATGCATTTGACCAAAAAAGAAAAAGAAAATAATTTAATGCATAAGCCTTAATTGTAAATCCCTAATTCATACTTTAGTTTGGGCTGATATTTTAATTTGGGCTGAAAAAGGGAGAGGGGATGGATAAGGATGGGACTTGGGTGGGCTGATTTTTTAGTTTGGGCTTAAAAAATAAGGGGAAATACCGTTGAATGCCATTGCAATCCAAATTTAATATGCAAATACCACATTTACCCACACAACTGAAAGGTAATCTTTTTGTATATACAAGGACACCTCAAAATTCGAAAAAATGGGGCTTTGGCTTCGGTTCTCGATTTTCGCCACTTAAAACTAAATCAGACCGATTATATGATATACAAGATTATATATTGATATAACTCATTTCACTTATGAATCTAATATCAAAATCTCTCATCTCCCAGGACACTTATTGGAGAACAAACGCTACATTGCTGATGCATATCATGGACACTTAGTTGTGGACAAATATGACTACAAGGGTAACAACCAAACTTGCCACCGATGCAGATGGAGTGCCATTCCAGTTCCTAACTTGTTTGGATGTCGACCTTAATCCTGGAGCCAACCGTTGTGTATTTAGCGTTGTCTTTTTCAATATTTGTAGTAGTGTGTCTATCATCATCTGAAATAATGATTTCTGCCTTGGTGGTTGTTTGAAGAATTTGGTGTCTAATGTTGTTGTACTTTTCGAAACATTTAAGTATAATGGAAATGTTTATGTTCAGATTTTGGGAGTTCGATGGTTTTGGTAACCTTTGCAAATGCTCGTAGTTCAGAAGCAAGACATTGTTAACAATTAGAGGGTTTACCTGCAAGAAAATACTATGTCGCTCAAGTCAGTGTTGGTTAATGTCATATCCCTTCTCCCTTTGTAGCTCAAGTCAGTGTTGGTTAATGTCATATCCCTTCTCCCTTTGTAGGCCATGGGCTCCAAATCCCATGTTCCTTCTTTCTCTTCATTTTCTATGATAGTCGATGTCATGTTGCTCCATTGTACTTCCACTCCCCCCAAATTTAGGTTGTATGGTAAGTGGCTTCTTGGTTCCAGCGTACATTATTTTATGATTCAGAAAAATAAAACCTTGGATTTAATGATTGAAAACTAACGAAAACACAATGAAGCCTATTAATGACACTCAAATACTAGAACCAATTAGACACGTCTTTTTTATTTATTTAATACAAGTGATAATCTAAATTATAATGGGGAAGGGTGATTTCTCAAACTTACTACTGTGTGTCATAGGAGTTCAAACCTGACATCACTAGTATGCAAATCAAAGCCCATTTTAATTGGTTTAGGCCCCGTTGGCACAAATTAGAGACGTCTTGAATGGCCTAACTACTACCAGAGTTTCTGATGCTTGTTTTTTTTGGTCAACTAGAGTTTCTGATGTTAGGACGAGAGACTTATCTAGATCTGTCCATTAGAAGGGAGGTCAATGTTGGGGGTTAATGAAGTGTTAGGAGGACATGGTATGAAGTGGAGGATAGGACCAAATTTTGATCGACCAGGACGGTTTTGTGGCCAGCTACTTTTAAATCTTTCTTCTGTTTTCTTCGATACTTTGTTAGCTAGTATTTGTTCCTAGTGTTTAGCATTCATGGATGGTGGAGTTACCAATAAAACTGCCAAACTCGTACAGCTCTGATTCTTCTGTCCATGTAGGCCAAGCACACTGCATTCTTTGTGAAAAAAATCCCTCAAATCATTCAAACATACTGATTGAGACAAAACCTCTCAACCTCAAGAACCACCTAATCTATATAAAGGGATCAAGAAACACTCATGGGAGTGTACAACTAAAGGAAGCTTGTCCTTCCATGACAACCATCGGAAGCTGGTAAAACTTGGCAGCACTTTTCTTGGCATCAAGATTAATTCAAAGGTAATTAAATTTTCCAAAACTAGCTTTTAACATGTGTTATGGTTGTGTTTATTTATTTATTTATTTTAGGTTTATATTAATTGTGCATCTCTTGCCTTGATCAGGAGAATATATTTGGAAAGCATCATGTCAGAAAAATTAAGTACCATATTTAAAGAATCCTCCGCCTCCTCCTCAACACTCGAAAACTTCCAAGAGGAAGGCGCCCAACAGCTGCATGAGACATATGTGAGCTTTGAGAGCTGCACTGATGGAGAATCAAACTCGGACATTAATGCATCAAGCCCTCCATTGCCACCAGGCCTTAAACTGAAGACAACAATTAGACTGGGATTGTACTCTAAAGTGAAATTTTGTAACAAAGAAAACACCATCACAAGCGATATAGATCCTGCAGAAACTACACCCAGCAAGAATGACCCTAATTCGTCCCGGAGCTTCAATAAGTCTATTAAATTTTCTCGCTTCAAGTATTTCTTTCGCCCCAATGCCACATCACCGTCGACGAAAACATCTGATCATGATCATCATGATATTCATGATGATGAAAATGAGATGCTTGCCTTACTTGAGAGGGTTGCTGCTGCAGAGAATCTTGTGGAAAAGCAGCAACTGGAGATTGTTACTCTACGTCAGGAGGCCATGGAAACTAGAAGTATGTTGCAAGAGTTAAGGGCTCAGATGGAACAATTTGTTGAGTCTCAAGCACCAGCTCTGCCAGAGGTCGCAGCTTGTGACCTTGTTGATTTATTGTCGTTTTGATTTGGGAATATTGTATTTTTCTTATCTAACCAGATATCTTTAACTTATTTGATAACAGTAATGATCAATATTTTTTTTTTTTAATTATTAGAATAAAAACTGCAGATCATAGAATGAGACGGTTGGATAAATTAGGCAATAAGCTACCAGCCTTCATTTATTTGTAGCATATATAATAATACACTGATCCAATTACAAATTTTTTTTATATATTTATAGCAATTACGATCTAGCTAAGTACCAACAATGGGGTAAAGTTCAAATCCAACATTGCAGCTCCCACCTACAACACGCCCACCTCGTTTTGCATCACAACAGTTTGGCAGTTCACTTATTGCAACATCAAGACATTTCTTACAATCAACGTTAGAGAGGTCCCTCGTGCATTGAGCAATACCATATAACGTTGTGAATGTATCGAGTTGTACCTCACCGGCAGCATAAAACTTTGGATAACCCACTTAACAATTCCTGAACTTTCTCATTGAATAGTGTGGGATTATTCTCTACTGCTTGGACGTTTGTCATAGAGAACTTGTTTTTGTTATCAATTTTCCCAAAGAAGTTCACGTCTGAGTACTTTAAGAGGCAATGATCATACCAAATTATGGCTCCTTTGCTATAAGGGCAACGCTCTCGAAGCTCTTTACTTGCACCAATCACCGCGGCAAAGGGCCAGGCCATTCACTTGGTTTTGGGCATGGCCAGTTGAACCAAGGCCAAATCCAGAAGGAGGAACTTTGGTGTATAAAAGATTGAACAACAAATTCAAGTTGGCACCGTATGAACTATTAGCAGTGTAGTTTTCTGGGCTGAAACAAAAATGGTAAAGTGGGGAAGCACCAAAGGCTGAATGGTAGAAAAAACAGAGGACCAAGAAACAAAGAGGGATTGATTTGGAGAATATCATGATGGATTTATGAGACTCAAAAATTGGGTTTAAATTGTTCTATCCATGAACACAATATATATATATACATATATGGGAAGTTTCTAAAAAAATTGGTCATGGCCGGAGTTGAAATTGCTGACTATTTTAAATTGGGATCTAGTCAAAAGTCTTATCCACCCAATATAATAAGCCTGGATATCACTTGGTGGGTTTTGACATGTTGTGGAGGAAGCTTTCCACAAATGATGTTGAAAGACGAATTCAAGCTGGCCACGAATAATTAAAGGATATTGCTCGTCTCTCCTCTACTGAAAATAGATATCCTTGTATTGAGCAAATCACAATTTGATATATGTGTAAAAATAATTTATAAAAAATATAAAAGGAAAAACTTCTACACATATATATATCATATTGTCATTAACGAGGAATGTAGGTTTTCATAATTATAGGGGAACGATGTCATTGGCCAAGACTGTACGTAGGAGTTCCTAATTACAGGATAATGAAGGAATTATTTTTCATAATTAAATATCAAATGTCTACAATTTCACACTAAAAATATATATTGTGATTTTTTTTTCTTTTGTGTGCTCCTTGGTTGTCATGTACATCAGAAAATTAGCATGTGCTACTTTTCAGTGGAAGACTAGGTCAAGTTTCCCACACGACCGAAATTGAAATGGCTATATATATAATGCAAATTGCAATGCAGATATGACAGAAAATATACGAAAAGGAGAATCAAACTCGATTTGTAAACACAATGGAGCAAAGATTTCAAGTTTAGGGGGCTAAAGAAATATAAGCAAAAATATACAAATTATATTAACATTGGAAACAAAATTCCATGGGAAAAAATAGCAAGCCTTTTCAAAACAAAATGATCATATTTGTTATAACAAAAAAGATCAGGAGCTTCACCCAAAATCGGTGTCTTGTCCTGCACCATGTGTTCTCTATCTTTTACTTCTTTGTGAACAATCTTTTGCTAGTGTGGGCATTTTACAACCACATAACAGATAATAATATTACTTCCCCAGCCCAGCCACCTGATCTAACAATACAACACTTCGAGGCAGGTCACTTACACCCATATGTGTCACATTTTGTTGTGGATTGGCTAAAAATAAATTTCTAATTCAGAATGGCCCTTTAAATAATTCTAAGTTTTCAATGTAAACCTCATCAAAACCCCAAGTAGTCTTCATATCATCTCTGTTCTTACGATATAAAAAAAATCACCTTTCGTTTTGTGTAACGATCAAGGAAACATTTGCCACATTTTGATTCTCAGCTAAACGTAAAAATGGTGAATGTAGAAGCCATCAGAATCATTTTAGGCATTATCGGTTAGTTATTTGTTTAGCGCTTCCGTTTATTTTCCTCTATTTTCAATCTTGCTCTCTGCCATTACTATTTTGGTAACACTACTACACCGGTGAGAAATATACGATTATTTCTACTCACATTTATCTTACCTATACTGTTTTTTCTTGTTCCTTTTTTCTCATAGGTAATGTCATCTCTTTCTTTTTGTTTACCTCCCCATTGTAAGCTCTAGCTCCTTTCTCTTTGTCTTTATCTTTTTCTGATCTCTAATCTATGCGCATTTACGAAGATCTTATGTTATGTGATGAATTATGAAAATACTACAGCCCAACATTTGTGAAAATAATCAAGCAAAAATCAGTAGGAGAATTCAAGGCTGATACTTATGTAGCAACATTGCTCAACTGTGCTATGTGGTCTTTCTATGGCATGCCCTTTGTCCATCCTGATAGCGTTCTTGTCGTTACAATCAACGGCTGTGGATTCGTTATCGAACTCATCTACATTGCCATCTTCTTGACATACTCTTCTAACGCAAAACGCGTAAGTAATACTACTAAGAAGTGAAATATCATGAGCTATGGAATGCTAATACCTTATTAAAACTTCTATATATCCTTATTTCCTTTGCAGCGAAGGATCATTATTGCTCTTCTGGTTGAAGTTATCTTCTTTGCTGTTGTGGTTTTCATCACCCTGCACTTTCTCCATACCACTAAAGGCCGGTCTATGATAATTGGCATCTTGTGCATTGTCTGCAATATCATTATGTATGCCTCACCCTTGACAGTCGTGGTATGTAGAAATAAGTATCATTTCCATATATTATTATGTTGCATAGATATTGCACGTCTGAAATATTTTTGGGTCGGAATCGAGGAACACACAAAAAACCACATAATTTGACACACATTTTTAACTTTTGGATGCATCATCATCTAAGGGTCGAAAATCATTCACCACGGCTTTATATATCTTACTTTTGGGTGGCAGAAAATGGTCATCAAGACAAAAAGTGTGAAATATATGCCGTTTACCCTCTCTCTTGCTAACTTCTGCAATGGAATTGTCTGGCTCATCTATGCATTCATCAAATTTGATCCCTACATTTTGGTAATTCTCTATACATTTTTGTTGTTTCAAGTACGTACACGTTTATTTAATTATTATTTTTTTCAAAAAGAAGAGTGAATAACCATTTTCTTTGAAAAATTTTGGTAGGTTCCCAATGGTTTGGGATCAATTTCTGGGTTGGTGCAGCTCATCCTATATGCCACCTACTACAAGACCACCAACTGGGATGAGGAGGATGAAAAACCAAAATATGAGGTTCAACTCTCAGATGTTTAGAAACGGGAAAGAGGTTCTTGCTTCAATTCTTGAACTTTCTTATGTCCAACCAATTCTTGAGATTTATTCATTTTTCTTGTTTACAACCCACATCAATACTACTTGAGCTATACAGACTAAAGCCAAGTGAATTCTCAAATTTTGAGGGAATTATAATTTTCAAATTATAATTCACCTTCTGCCTTTGCATTCACCTTCTGCCCCACCATTGTCAAAATACAAATCAAGCTAAGCATTCCCATCGTGAGTTATGAACCAAAATACTACATGTAGGCCTATGACATGACCTTTCTTTCTTCGTTTAATTAGTTTTATTTATTCACCAGAAGAAGAAGAAATATACGCAAATAAAGGAACTAGGCTGCAATCTGCAACCTGGATTCAATGACTTGCCTCAGATCAGATCAATCAAATAAGTACTTACGACCACATGTATGGTCGGAAATAAATATGTAGGTTATTTTTAAAAATCCATTTCCGATAGAAATTTAAGCAATAGCTACGAAGCATGGGCGTCGGAAATACATTATTTTCGACGGAATGGTCGGAAATGAAGTATTTCCAACCGGCCTTTTAGCGACGACTTCGACGGACTTTTGCCGTCGAAAAAGGGTATTTTCAATGGTAAAACGCTTTTTGCAACGACAAAATGCCATCGCAAAAGGGCTTTTGTTTTGTAGTGAATGATTCTAAAAAAAATATCGTATTTAATGAATGAAAATCTAACTAACGAAAACAAAATGAAGCCTATTAATGACACTAAAATGCTACACCAATTAGAGAGTCTTTTTTGTTTCAATACAAGTGATAGTCTAAACTATAGTGGACTATTAGATGCTATTTCATATCCCGATTAGTTTAAAAGCAGTGGCCTTTTGACAGCAGCTTTTAAAAGCATGCTCTGGGTTACTTTTCAAAACTGCTTTCAAAAGAAGCAGAGGTGAACCTTTAATGAATTTTTTAATTCCCAAAATACCATCATTAATTTTTAAAAATTACACCACATCCACCTCCACATCCAACACCACCACCACCATCGCTGCCGCACCACCACCACCACAACCACCACCTCCTCCACCACCTCCACCTCCACAACTACCATCTCCACCACCACCACCACCACCACTACCACCACCACCACCTCTTTCACCACCACTTTCACCTCCATCTCTTTCACCACCACCTCCACCATCACCACCACTACCACTACATGATTAACGCATAACACTTTCAACATCATGTCTATTTTAGTCATTATTCATAGTTACCACAATTTTATATTAAAATTTACCAAACGATTTTGACACTGCTTTTTGTACTAACAACACCTTAAAAATATTGTTTACCAAACATAGAGCTGCTTTACTTTACAGCTCATTATTTTCAAAGCACAGTAGAAACAACTTTTTTTTTTTTAAAAAGTAACAGCAATCCCAAATGGCCATAACATTCTTGACTGGTGGTATTTTGACACAAAAGTTTATGGCCTATTCGGTAGAGTTTTTAAGGCCCATTTTCATTTTCCAAAAACACCAAAAAAAACCAGAATGCGTTAGAGCAACAAGATGAAAACACAAAGAATGGAATTTCGAAAATAGATTCAAATTTGTTTTCTAGTTTTCATTTTTTTCTGAAAACATTCTCAGAAAAGGCTACCAGACAAGCTCTTAGTTTCAATGATAAAATATTGCAGAAAAACTGTTGAGTTGATCAAGTATCACTCGGAATAAAGTTTAGCTGGCATTGCTAAAACTTTACTTTCTTATATTACATATAAAATATATTTTGTACATATTTTCTTTTTTTTTAAAATCAAATCTTTTTCTTGTTATTTAATTTTCAAGAAATTGGTCCTTTAGAGAGAGTTGAACTTTACTCATTTGGTTAAAGGGTACTTTACAAAGTTCTTTTATTTGGTCAATATCCCTTGGTAAGTTGGTTGAGCCCAAGATTTGTTCCTCCCTCCGCCCTTTGAGAGGGATAAGACTTCATACTGAAATGGCTTATAAGTTATAAATACCACTTTGTATCAACATAGCTCTTTAACTAACAAATGACCATTATATTTGGCCTCAAAAGTATAGACATGCTGCTATCGATACTCATCGTTCTCATCGTTTCAAAGGCTACCCTTCCCGTCAAATACCGGACGCCCTTTGGCCCTTGCATTTGATAAAAATGGTGGAGGACCCTATGTGTCTACTTCTCATGGTATAGTCCTCAAATTTGAACCTCTCTCTGGGTTTCTAGAGTTTGCCGCCACTTCAACTGAAAGGTAATCTTTTGTGGGAACAAGGACACCTTAAAATTCGAAAAAATGGGGCTTTGGGGCTTTGGCTTCGGTTCTCGATTTTCGCCACTTAAAACTAAATCAGACCAATTATATGATATACGAGCTCATATATTGATATTACTCATTTCACTTATGAAATCTAATATGAAAATCTCTCATCTCCCACATGGTCTCATCCTCTCCCTCACCTCTCCTTCACGGTCTCACAACCTCCATCAAAGTGAATAGAACCGAAACCAAACCAAACCTATATCTAACATTATCAAAAGGAAGCTTTTATTATCACTTGTTGTAACCACTAATATGGTTGTGTGTTGTCAGCCGCACTGGAAGCTGTAGGTCAACCAATCAAGACTTGGAGAATAAATGTGGAACGCACTGGGTTTGGCCTTTAACAAATTGGGGAACAAACTCTACATTGCTGATGCATATCATGGACTCTTAGTTGTGGATATTAAGAGTTTATTACCTTTAGCTTTCCTAAAAGATGGGACAAATACTTTCCACCGATGCAGATGGAGTGCCATTCCAGTTCCTAAGTGGTTTGGATGTCGACCTTCCTGGAATGGTTTATTTTACAGATGCTATCTCTCTGGAAGGGCCAAGGTATCTCCCTCTATGTTTTTTTTTTTTTATGTCTTTCGAATATGGCGATGCAAAGTATATAGATTGGGACAATTTGACAAATTATCAGAACCATTATCAATATATATATGTACCCCGATACATGCTGCTAATTATGGAAACAATTTATACTTTGACGAACTAGGCTTTGGTCTGGTGATAATCGTCCCCATTTATGACATGCTTACTTATTCATAATCGGACTCAAAATAAGAAGTTTTTTTTTTTTTTTTGGTCTGAAAAAAATAAGAAGTTGGATACACATTATTTATAAGGGAATGAAAACACAAGTGAGGCATGCACAATATCACAAATTCAACTCCATATTTTGAAGGAATTGAACTGTTGGGTGTGGATGGTATTCTGACTTCTGGAGCGTGTTGAAATATTCATTTTTAAACCTATTATGTCCTCACACTATTTATGAAATTCCAAGTTTGCCCATTAACTTTAGCATTGACTACCATATGAAATCATTTATGTAAAACATTGCTAACTATTCTAAAAAACATTCTTGTAGCTCCGATGCAACATGGAGGCTGTTGAAATATGGGAAACTGCAAGAAGAGGGAGGAAGTTAGTATTCTCTAAAACTGCAATAAGTAACTGCTAGGAGCTCATCATGATGCATGCAGGAAAAGAAGGGTCACATCATCACTATGAACTTGATTTTTGGGTCGGGTTTAATTATTCGCCCCCTTCTAGCACTTATCCATGGACCTAATAATTAAGAGGGCTAATGTTGAGGTCCAAAAATTCCAAGGCTAGGCCCAAATATATTCCAAGCCCAATGCGATACCTTACCGAGAAGAAACCTAATTTGGGAACGCGAAAGTTGGTCATACACGCTCGCATGAGTCACGCCACATGCCACGCCAAGCGAATATGTAACCTGTCAGGTTAAGAGTTGTAGCAAGCATCGGCTCTATCAACCCATGCTAATTATCCCATCAAAAGCCGTTTTGACTCGACCATAGCCCTTTACAATACTATGAAATTCGAGAACGAGCGGGCCAATCGACATGCCATGCCAAGCGGAAAATCCTTTATTTTACACCTAGCCACGCTACAAGCTTAAGTGGGCCCAAGCCACACAAATGCCTAGGGCTTGTTGAGCGGGTTGTGGTATGGATGATTACGAGTATTCACGAGGCCCATTGATGGTCCAAGGAGTGGAAGTTTTGGGCTGCTTGGAAGCATCAAAACTCAAGCGCATTCCTTGAGCCCAAACATATGGGTAAGCATGAAAGAGAAAACCCAATAGCCCATCACCTTAAGAAAAGACCCACAACACTTGAAAAAATCCCACATCAGCCAAAACTTTTAGCAGCATGACGAAATCAAAGGGAACTCACAAGCCGCTGGAAACAAAATAGCCCAGCCCAGCACCTTATAAAATATCCAACATCGTGGAAATATCCAGCATCTTTGTTAAAACCATATCAAAGCCAATCCACCAAAACCAAGCAAACACATGTGCGAATGGAAGTAAATCACCTTTTGACCAGCACCCTTACCCATTCTTTCCTCTGCAAGCTTTGGTGAGAAAACAAGAAGGAAAAGTGAGCGGCGCCTCACCTACATGGAGAAGTCCAGCTGCGTGAAGGTCTTGGAACTCCAAAAAGCTTCATGCCTATATGCTAAGGCTGGGAAAGTTTCACCAAATAAGATGGAATGGAAGAAAGTGAAGGAAAAAGGGAGATGGTAGCTTGATAAATTTGAGGGTTCCAACGCCTATAAAAGGAGGCACTTTCTACCTAGCAAAAGCAATTCATCGAAGGCAAGCATCCCATCTGGAACTCTTCAATTTCATGCTATATTCTTCCATCTTCTTTCTATCTCCCATAACTCTTCCAAAGCGAGCAAGCATTCTCACTCTCGCTGGAAGCTTCAATTTCATGCTTTGTTCTTCCATTTTCTTCCTCTCTCTCTCATGACCCACATCCAGAGAGAGCAAGCATCACCTCTCATCCCTGGAACACTTCAATTTCTAGCCCTATTCCTCCATCTCTTCCTATTTTCTCCTCTGGCAAGCCATTCCAGAGCCTGACGAAGCATTTGTCAAGTTGCCGGAAAATTGCTCATAGCACCCACTCTTCCACCCTAATCTCTGTGTAAGATTCCACATCGACCAATGGTGTAACATCCCGGCCCTAAAAATAAGTAAAATAATTAAATTAAGAGGAAATAAATTGGAGTAAACAATAAAATAAAATGATTTGAATTAATTAAGGTTTTTGAAAATTTAAAATATTATTTAATATAAAAAGGGTCAAAAAGGTCATTTTAAGTTCGGGACGGAATTTGGGAATTTCGATTGTACCGGTGCGTAGAGCACGTCGAAACGAGTCCGTAGACACGTAGTGGGCTCAGATCGGAGTTATAACGAGGAAAGTACGATCTAAATACTTCGAGGGGCAAAGTCGTAATTGAGGAAAAATCAGATTTTTAAAATCTGATTCTCCTTCCTCTCTCTCACTCTCTCTTCTTCCTCGCGCAAAACCCCCCTTCCCGTTACTGTTCATTCGAACCAGCCCAGCCACCACCCGCCTCCACCAAACCACACCGGAGCGGCCAAGACCTGACCGGCGTCGCACCCACAGCCGCTCCGACCTTCCTCCCGCCGCCGCACGCCACGCCACAGCCCCGGAAACAGCCCGGAATTGGCTGGTTTTTCTCCGAATTTCAAAGGCCTCGTTCTCCCTCCTCCGACCACCAAATCGGACGTTTTAGGTATGGTTTTTCGACTGATTTTCATGCTCTAGCTGCCTATGGGATAGGATTCTAGAAATTTTGAGAGTTTACAGTTCGATTTTTGAATTTAAGTTTGGCCGGACTTTGGGTTGAATTTCCGGCCACTTCCGGCCATTTTCTGGCTTTCACCCAAGAACAAAAGTGACTCCAAATTAGGTGTATTAGCTAGGGTAGGAGTTAGGAGTCAAGATGTTAAGTTTTTCCGGTGAGTGGTTATCGCTTTGGACACCCACGTGCTGCCGGCGCGTGTGGCGGGGCACTGTAGCAGGGAGACATTTTTATCCTAAAACGATCTCCTGGTTGTCACGAGCGCGTAGAATTTTACGGATCTCAATTCGGATAACGTTTGAACCTCGAACGGATTTTACATATTGTGTGATTTCCTGGTTCGATATGTTAGAACCATTGGATCGCTTTCCATTTAATATATGTTGATTTAGGTATTCCTAGGATCGTGTAGGAATTCGCGGATCGGGAATCGGAGTCCGGATGTTCCGATTTAAATTGTTAAAGTTTGTGTTTTACAATAATCGTCAGATAATCGTGCGATTCGTGAGCGATCGACCGTCCGATTTGAACCAAACTTGTAGGACATATATCCTAGACCTTGTGGAACCTATAGGAACTTTCGGTTCGTAAAACGGAGGTCGTGAGACCCGCGGGCCCGGTTGACCAAATTTGGAAAGTTTGACTCTTGGTTGACCGTGAGTCTTCCGAGGTAGTTTCACACTTCGAAAAGTGTTAGGATGACCTTGTAAACGAGTTTTAATTGTTATTTGAGTTATTTGGATTATATTGGGAGTATGAGCTTGTTTATAATATCTTATGGGATTCTTGGATATTATTTGATAATTGAAATTATGAAATGAATAATTATGGGATACTTGATTTGTAGAGTTGTGAAAGTTAGTCTTGGGACTTGGTTATGATTATTAGGAAGAGAATGGGCATTGCTTTCAAATAAATGGCATGGTTTTAAGATGGAAATGTTATGCATATGAATTAAATGCTTTATTGAAATGCACTTTATATTTAATAGTCGAAATTATTATTTTGTAGAGTATTTGTAATATATTTGTGGATTTGATATATTATAGTGTCATGGAGTTTATATATATAATATTTGAGAAAACACTATCTTAGTTACTTCCCCGGTTATGGGTTTTATGTTTGTGAGTCATTTGTCTACTATGAATATGTATTTTGTTTTGGGAAAATTGAACTAAGGATGAGAATATTATTTATATAATATTTATATAAGGATTACGAACTCCACCATCATACGTACCTCCCCCTTGGATGATGATATTTGGAAACAGTGGATATGGACACTGGGATACATGGAAATGGATATATGGATATGTTTTGGATATACTATTCACACACGTGCCGGGTTTCGGGCGTGTGGGCTTATTTGGTCATGGATCCCGAAATTGTGGGATGCCGGAAAAATTGTGGATATGGTATGGATATGACGGAACCCGGGGCATACCTTAACGGGGTGTCGCTGTAGACCCTTGATTGGGTAGTCTGCGCGCGTAGGACAGTTCCAGGTGTACGGGTCTTGATTCTTCGTCCGTACGTGCTGGGTTAGAGTGTCAGCCCCCAGTTGGACGACTCATCCCTAGCCACATGGACGTTTGAGGGCCGGATAAGTGTGAGCTAGTCAACAATCCCCTGTTGGATTGTTTCCCCCTAGTACATGATGTGCAACATCACATGTACCTCCCCTTGGATCCTGATACATGGAAATTATGGATATGGTCTGGATATGACGGAACCCGGGGCATACCTTAACGGGGTGTCGCTGTAGACCCTTGATTGGGTAGTCTGCGCGCGTATGACTGTTTTCAGACGTACGGGTCTTGATTCTTCGTCCGTACGGGCTGGTTGAGTTTAGTCCCCCAGTTGGACGGCTCGTCCCTAGCCACATGGACTTTTGAGGGCCGGATAAGTGTGAGCTAGTCAACAATCCCCGGTTGGATTGTTTCCCCCTGGTACATGATGATGGTGAGAGGTGGGTGTATGTGGATGTATTTATGTATATATATAAATATATAATTATTCTTTTCTTGTTATACATATTACATATATGTATATGTGGTTTTAATTCTGGTTTGAGATTTGTGAGCCTGTACATGTATGAACGTATAAGCCCTGGATTTGGGCAGTGTTGTTTGGCGCCATACGCCTTGGATAGGGTATGGTTGCGGGATTGAACTGTAAAAAGGGGAATAATTGGATGATGTGTTTAATGTACATACGCCTTGAATAGGGTATGGGTACGAAATTGAACTGTTACAAAGGAAGAATTCGAGAATGTGCTCATTGTGTTTTTGTTGGAATTGGGATTGTGTTAGATCTGAAATGTATAGATGGTTCTGTCATAAATAATTGTTTATTTTCGGAGTTGTGACCGTTGACATAAGAACTACGTGTGGCTTGATCCCTTGTCCAAGGGTACGTAGGCAGCCTGGGGTCTCATCAGCAGGCGCAGCCGCGAAATATTATTGTGTTTAAAAGGTCTAATCGAATTCTGTGTATGTGATTGCATTTCGGATGTGGTTTTCGATGTGATTGTTGGATTTGAATTAGGTTTGATGTTTTCGGTGGTATTCATAAAGTTGTTTGAGATCTTTAATTGTATTGTTTATGAAGTATCCGACTTAAGAACTTTGTTGGTTTCGTTTCGAATTATCTGAAGGCCAGAGGCCTACTATGTGATTGCATGTTGCTCATTTGTGCATGCTGCCAGTTGGTGTTTTAAAATGTGTTTTATGCAGGTTGAAATTTGGGAAATGTTCAATTTACATGGGAGACTCTGCGAAATTTCGGTAGGAACTCTCGTGCCCTTAATCCTTTTTGGGAAAAGAGGATATAGTTTCAATGAGTAGGCCTGACATCGGGTGATGTCGGGAATTCCACAGGATTCGTCTCGGATTTCGAGAAATTCGGGGCGGGTCCTGTCAAATGGAGAAGGGGTGATGTGCCTTATATGTACATGCCCGTTTTCATCTAGCACGAGGCCTTTTGGGAGCTAACTGTCTTCAGAGTCATGGGAACTCCAAAGTTAAGCGAGTTGGGGCTAGAGCAATCCTATGATGGGTGACCCACTGGGAAGTTGCTCATGAGTTCCCATAAACAAAACCGTGAGGGCAGAGAGGGGGGCCCAAAGCGGACAATATCATGCTATGGCGGAGCAGATCCTGGGATGTGACACTTTGTCTCTCTCTCTCTCTCCTCAACAAATTATCTAGAAATTTCTTGCTTTGAACCTCTGTTTCTCATAGAAAATCTAGTCTCTCTTTCTCTCATGCTAAACTCATGAATGCTTAGCTTTCATGCCACAAGCTTCTCAAGCCAAGCCAAGAATTTATCCGTAAGCAACTGTTGGTTTCGTTGGTGAAGAAGACCAAGGTGTTTCCTAAGGCTCAGCTACGATTTCGAAGCACTCTTGAGGTCTGATTCTTGAACTTAGACACAAGGGACAATTTCATGCATTTGGCTCTTCCAGGTAGCCCAGATCCATCTGTAGCTGCCAGAACGAAAGAGCCCCTACAATAGGCATTGAAGTCGTAGGCTCCAAATCCCATGTTCCTTATTTCTCTTCATTTTCTACGATAATCGATATCATGTTGCTTCATTGTACTTCCACTCCCCCAAAATTTTGGTTGTATAGTAAGTGGCTTCTTGGTTGCAGCTTACTTTATTTTATGATTCAGAAAAAATAAAACCTTGGATTTAACGATTGAAAACTAACGAAAACACAATGAAGCCTATTAAGGACACTCAAATGATAAAACCAATTAGACACATTTATTTATTTATTTAATACAAGTGATAATCTAAATTATAAAAGGAAAGAGGAATTTCTCTAACACACTATGATGTGTCATAGGGGTTCAAACCTGACACCACTGATATGCAAATCAAAGCCCCTTTTCACTGGTCTAGATCTCATTGGCACCAATTAAAGACGTCTTGAATGGCCTAACTGCTACAAGAGTTTCTGATGCTTTTTTTTTTTTGGTCAACTAGAGTTTCTGATGTTAGGACTAGAGACTTATCTAGATCTATCCATTAGAAGGGAGGTCAATGTTGGGGGTTAATGAAGTGTTAGGACATGGTGTCAAATGGAGGATAGGACCAAATTTTGACCGACCAAGACGGTTTTGGGGCCAGCTACTTTTAAATCTTTCTTCTTTCTTCTACAAAAAAAAAAAAAAGGTTCATTACTGACCAACTTTTTTCGAGGACCCCCAAATTCCCTCGGCATAAGTGTTTTTTCCGACGAAAAAATATTGTCCATTGGAAATATGTCACTGGGCTGAAATTTATTTCCAACAAAGAAACGGCCAATGAAAAAAGTCTCTATGGTCATCGGAAATGCAATTTATTTGGCGGGAAAACTTAGCGTCAACTTTATTTACGACAACAAATTTGTTTGTCGTAAATAAGATGATTTTTCCGAAGGGCTTCTCATGCCATCGGAATTGTTCGACTATTTCCGAGGAGAAATATGTCCGCTCGGTAATGCCGTTATATTTACGACCAAACTCATATCCTTGTCGGTAATAATTGTGCTTGTTTCCAAGGGCATATTCACAGTTGTCGAAAATCACAACCTAGTTCCAAGGGCAACATATGGTTGCTGGTAATAATTTTTCTATTTACAAGGGCAATTAGCGGTCATCGGAAATGACTATCTTAAAATATTCGTAGCAAATTAAATTTTAAAAAAATATTCGATACTTTGTTAGCTAATATTTGTTCCTAGTGTTTAGCAATTTCATGAATGGTTCAAACGTTGTTTGCACGGGTGAAGTTACCAATAAAACTGCCAAACTCGTACAGCTCGGATTCTTCGCAGGCTAAGCACACTACATTTCTACTTTTGCATTCTTCGTAAAAAAAAACCCCTCAAATCATTCAAACATGCTGATTGAGACAAAACCTCTCAACCTCAAGAACCACCTAATCTATATAAAGGGATCAAGAAACACTCATGGGAGTGTTCAACTAAAGGAAGCTTGTCCTTCCTTGACAACCTTTGGAAGCTGGTAAAACTTTGCAGCAATTTTCTTGGCATCAAGATTAATTCAAAGGTAATTAAATTTTCCAAAACCAGCTCTTAACATGTGTTATGGTTGTGTTTATTTATTTTAGGTTTATATTAATTGTGCATCTCTCGCCTTGATCAGCAGAATATATTGGAAACCATCATATCAGAAACATTAAGTACCATATTTGAACAATCCTCCGCCCCCTCCACAACCCTCGAAAACTTCCAAGAGGAAGGCGCCCAACAGAACAGCTGCATGAGACATATGTGAGCTTAGAGAGCTGCACTGATGGAGAATCAAACTCGGACGTTAATGCATCAAGCCCTCCATTGCCACCAGGCCTTAAACTGAACAGAATGATGGGATTGTGCTCTAAAATGAAATTTGGTAACAAAGAAAACTCCATCACAAGCGATATAGATCCTGCAGAAACTACACCCAGCAAGAATGACCCTAATTCGTCCCGGCGCTTCAATAAGTCCATTATTTTTTCTTGCTTCACGTCTTTCTTTCGCCCCAATGCCACATCACCGTCGACGACAACATCTGATCGTGATCATCAATACATTCATGATTATCAAAATGAGACGCTTGCCTTACGTGAGAGGGTTGCTGCTGCAGAGATTCTTGTGGAAAAGCAGCAACTGGAGATCAGTACTCTACGTCAGGAGGCCATGGAAACAAGAAGTATGTTGCAAGAGTTAAAAGGCTCAGCTCTGCCACTGCCAGAGGTTGCGGCTTGTGACCTTGTTGATTTATTGTCGTTTTGATTTGGGAATATTGTATTTTTCTTATCTAACCAGATATCTTTAACTTATTTGATATATTTCTTTACCTCAGGTGTATTCTTGTAATTAACTATCTGCATCAAATAACAGTAATGGTCAATATTTTTTTTTTTTCAATTATTAGAATAAAAACTGCAGATCAGCTCAAGAGTTCTACGGAAATATATCTAGATCATAGAATGAGATGGTTGGACAAATTAGACAATAAGCTACCAGCCTTCATTAATTTGTAGCATATATAATAATACACTGATCCAATTACAAATTTTTTATTTATTTATAGCAATTATGATCTAGCTAAGTACCAACAATGGGGTAAAGTTCAAATCCAACATTGCAGCTCCCACCTACAACACGCCCACCTCGTTTTGCATCACAACAGTTTGGCAGTTCACTTATTGCAACATCAAGACATTTCTTACAATCAACGTTAGAGAGGTCCCTCGTGCATTGAGCAATACCATATAACGTTGTGAGTGTATCGAGTTGTACTTCACCGGTAGCATAAAACTTTAGATTAGCATCGGAGGCTTCATTAGATAACCCACTTAACAATTCCTGAACTTTCTCATTGAATAGTGTGGGATTATTCTCTACCGTTTGGACGTTCGTCATAGAGAACTTGTTTCTGTTATCAATTTGCCCAAAGAAGTTCACGTCTGAGTACTTTAAGAGGCAATGATCATACCAAATTACGGCTCCTTTGCTATAAGGGCAACGCTCATAAAGCTCTTTGCTTGCACCAATCACACAAGTACTGCAGTTTTTGCTCGAGACATCCCCGCGGCAAAGGGCCAGGCCGTTCACTTGGTTTTGAGCATGGCCAGTTGAACCAAGGCCAAAGCCAGAAGGAGGAACTTTGGTGTATAAAAGATTGAACAACAAATTCAAGTTGGCACCGTACGAACTATTAGCAGTGTAGTTTTCTGGGCCAAAACAAAAATGGTAAAGTGGGGAAGCACCAATGGCTGAATGGTGGAAAAAACAGAGGACCAAGAAACAAAGAGGGATTGATTTGGAGAATATCATGATGGATTTATGAGACTCAGAAATTGGGTTTAAATTGTCCTATCCATGAACACAATATATGTATATATATACATACATGGGAAGTTTCTAAAAAAATTGGTCATGGCCGGAGTTGAAATTGCTGACTATTTTAAATTGGGATCTAGTCAAAAGCCTTATCCACCCAATATAATAAGCCTGGATATCACTTGGTGGGTTTTGACATGTTGTGGAGGAAGCTTCCACAAATGATGTTGAAAAGACGAATTCAAGCGGGCCACGAATAATTAAAGGATATTGCTCGTCTCTCCTCTACTGAAAAGAGATATTCTAAAAATAATTTATAAAAAATATAAAAAGAAAAACTTCTACACACATATCATATTGTCATTAACAAGGAATGTAGGTTTTCCTAATTATAGGGGAACGATGTCATTGGCCAAGAATGTAGGAGTTCCTAATTACAGGATAATGAAGGAAGTATTTTTCATAATTAAATATCAAATGTCTACAATTTCACACAAAAAATTAAATTATATATTGTGATTTTTTTTCTTTTGTGTGCTCCTTGGTTGTCATGTACATCAAAAAATTAGCATGTGCTACTTTTCAGTGGAAGACTAGGTCAAGTTTCCCACACGACAGAAATTGAATTGGCTATATATATATAATGCAAATTGCAATACAGATATGACAGAAAATATACGAAAAGGAGAATCAAACGCGATTTGTAAAGCATAATGGAGCAAAGATTTGAAGTTTGGGGGGCCAGAAAATATAACCAAAAATATACAAATTATATTAACATTGGAAATAAAATTCCATGGGAAAAAATAGCAAGCCTTTTCAAAACAAAATGATCATATTTGTTATAACAAAAAAGATCAGGTGCCTCACCCAAAATCGGTGTCTTGTCCTGCACCATGTGTTCTCTATCTTTTACATCTTTGTGAACAATCTTTTGCGAGTTTAGGCATTTTACAACCACATAACAGATAATAATATTACTTCCCCAGCCCAGCCACCTGATCTAACAATACAACACTTTGAGGCAGGTCACTTACACCCATATGTGTCACATTTTGTTGTGGATTGGCTAAAAATAAATTTCTAATTCAGAATGGCCCTTTAAATAATTCCCAATTTTCAATGTAAACCTCATCAAAATCCCAAGTAGTCTTCATATCATCTCTGTTCTTACAATATAAAAAAAAATCATCTTTCGTTTTGTGTAACGATCAAGGAAACATTTGCCACATTTTGATTCTCCGCTAAACGTAAAAATGGTGAATGTAGAAGCGATCAGAATCATTGTAGGCATTATCGGTCAGTTATTTGTTTAGCGCTTCCGTTTATTTTCCTCAATTTTCAATCTTGCTCTCTGCCATTACTATTTTGGTGACACTACACCACTGGTGAGAAATATACGATTATTTCTACTCACATTTATCTTACCTATACTGTTTTTTCTTGTTCCTTTTTTCTCATAGGTAATGTCATCTCTTTCTTTTTGTTTACCTCCCCATTGTAAGCTCTAGCTCCTTTCTCTTTGTCTTTATCTTTTTCTGATCTCTAATCTATGCATTTACGAAGATCTTATGTCATGTGATGAATTATGAAAATACTGCAGCCCAACATTTGTGAAAATAATCAAGCAAAAATCAGTAGGAGAATTCAAGGCTGATCCTTATGTAGCAACATTGCTCAACTGTGCTATGTGGTCTTTCTATGGCATGCCCTTTGTCCATCCTGATAGCGTTCTTGTCGTTACAATCAACGGCTGTGGATTCGTTATCGAACTCATCTACATTGCCATCTTCTTGACATACTCTTCTAACGCAAAACGCGTAAGTAATACTACTAAGAAGTGAAATATCATGAGCTATGGAATGCTAATACCTTATTAAAACTTCTATATATCCTTATTTCCTTTGCAGCGAAGGATCATTATTGCTCTTCTGGTTGAAGTTATCTTCTTTGCTGTTGTGGTTTTCATCACCCTGCACTTTCTCCATACCACTAAAGGCCGGTCTATGATAATTGGCATCTTGTGCATTGTCTGCAATATCATTATGTATGCCTCACCCTTGACAGTCGTGGTATGTAGAAATAAGTATCATTTCCATATATTATTATGTTGCATAGATATTGCACGTCTGAAATATTTTTGGGTCGGAATCGAGGAACACACAAAAAACCACATAATTTGACACACATTTTTAACTTTTGGATGCATCATCATCTAAGGGTCGAAAATCATTCACCACGGCTTTATATATCTTACTTTTGGGTGGCAGAAAATGGTCATCAAGACAAAAAGTGTGAAATATATGCCGTTTACCCTCTCTCTTGCTAACTTCTGCAATGGAATTGTCTGGCTCATCTATGCATTCATCAAATTTGATCCCTACATTTTGGTAATTCTCTATACATTTTTGTTGTTTCAAGTACGTACACGTTTATTTAATTATTATTTTTTTCAAAAAGAAGAGTGAATAACCATTTTCTTTGAAAAATTTTGGTAGGTTCCCAATGGTTTGGGATCAATTTCTGGGTTGGTGCAGCTCATCCTATATGCCACCTACTACAAGACCACCAACTGGGATGAGGAGGATGAAAAACCAAAATATGAGGTTCAACTCTCAGATGTTTAGAAACGGGAAAGAGGTTCTTGCTTCAATTCTTGAACTTTCTTATGTCCAACCAACTCTTGAGATTTATTCATTTTTCTTGTTTACAACCCACATCAATACTACTTGAGCTATACAGACTAAAGCCAAGTGAATTCTCAAATTTTGAGGGAATTATAATTTTCAACTGTGGTCATAAGAAAGATTTTTTTTTTTCCCGATTCATTGTGCTTTTCATTTGTCTCCAGTACATTTGGATCACACTACAAAAATAACGATCATTACCGACCAACATTTTCCCCCGAAATTCCCTCGGTAATAGTGTTTTTTTCCGAACCAAAAAATGTTGTCCGTTGGAAATATGTCACGAGCTTAAAATTTATTTCAGACAAAGGAAATACCCTCGGAAACAGTCTCGATTGTTGTCGGAAATGTTATTTATTTAGCGGGAAGACTTGGCGCCAACTTTATTAATGACCAAAAGTACGTTGACGGAAATATGATGATTATTTCCGAGGGCTTTCTCATTCCATCAGAACTGATTGACTATTTCCGAGGGGCTTCTTATTCCGTCGGAATTGCTTGAATATTTTCGAGGGATTCTCCTTTCGTCTGAATTGTTTAACTATTTTCGAGGAGAAATATGTCCTCTAGGAAAAAAGTTTGAATGTCAATTTCCTGTTAGAATAAGTAAAAAAAAAAAAAATTGATTGATAATAACCAATCACACCCCAAAATAAATAACTAAAAATAGCCAATCTAATAGATGATTTCAAAAAAAAATAGGCAATCACAATTACATGGCAACTCATCCCATAGTTGTAAGTTGAATCACATCCCTTCTTCAATCAATTTCATTGTCTTCAACATCATTTTGGATGGCATGCATACTTTGACTTTGAGTCTCTGCTTCTTGGTATGGCTCAATCTCATCATTAGTCATCTCATAAGCATTTCTTGGATTTGTTACCACTACAAAACTCCAAATTTTATTTTTAACCCCCTTCACATAAAAAACTTGGCTTGCTTGGCTTGCTAATATCGAATGGCTCTTGAGTATTTAGCTTGTGTGTTGTATTAACAGTGATTATTCCATAACGATCTTGTAACATGTTCCTTTTCGTGTTGTGTCATACCAATCACAATTGAACAATACAACTCTATTTCCTTCTGTGTAACGGAGCTCAACAATATCTACTAAGGTTCCATACCAAGGCACATCGTCAATCTGATTCTCCCCTTAACCATAACTCCACTATTTTGTGTTTTTTTTTATTCTCATCATGCTGCAATGTATGAAATCTAAAACCACTAATATAATAACCAGGATAATAAGTTACTTGCCTTTCAGGACCTCTAGCCAAAGAAAGCATTTGCTCACTAACTTTACCATCGTTGTATAGTTCTGTGACCTGCATAAAAAGGAAAAAATATTTTTAAATAAACATCTATGACTGTCAATAATTTTTCCAATACAATATTATCCATACCCTTTTAGAAATCCAGTTTGAAAATTGAAGCCTATGTGACTCCACTCCTCCACATTATCAACACTAGACTGGATTAGAATGTTCTTATGTTCCCTGCATACATAAGAAATGATTATACTCAAATTAATACAGTGACATATTAGATCTAAATAAATAGTAACATATTAAATACACAAAGAATTTATAGTATTGAAGAATTCTTATTGGACAAATGGCAAAGCTTCATCACAATTTTGCAGGACATAATGAGTGGCAGCCTTATGAAGTTCGATGCTCATCTCTCTAAGTACACCTTTCCCAAAAGCTCGAAACCAGGTGTTGAGAAAATAGATAACGAAGATGTATCATATGACGGTTGACCTCCATCGTCGTTTCTATCTCTTTTATTAAACTTAGTTTCAACTCGATGCAAATAGCAAGAGCAAAATATTAAACATTCATCTCCCAAGACACCTTCGGCAATAGACTCTTCTGGATGAGCCTTATTACGAACATAAGTCTTTAGATTATGCAAATACCTAATTGCGTCATAAATACTGAAATTAGAGAATCATACATCAGCAATTAAACAAATCGTGAATAAAATTAATATCTAAACATTGAGATTACCTTTCCACAGGATACATCCACCTGAATTGTCCTGGACCGGCCACCTTTGCCTCCCATGCCAAGTGGCAAGTTAGGTGAATCATGATGTCAAAAAGGCAGGAGGGAATATTTTTTCCAACTTGCATAGAGTTATGACAATTTGATTGTCAAGAAGATTCAAGTCATCTTCTCTTAAAACTTTAGCACACAATTCCTTGAAAAAGTACGATAATTCAATTAAAGGTTCACTTACATCTTTGGGCAATAAATCTCGCGCCACAAATGGAAGTAATCTCTCTAAGAACACATGACAATCATGAGTTTTCATACCATAAATATTACGTTTTGAAGCATTCACACATCGAGATAAATTTCCAGAGTACCCATCTGGAACTTTCAACTCCATTAACCATTGACATAAAGCTTTGTTATCATCATTTGACAATGTATAATCGCCTGGGATAAAATAGAGCTTACCATTATCTCCTTCATCTGGATGATACCTCTGTCTTATACCCATTTCTTAAAGATCAAGACGAGCATTCAAAGAATCTTTTGTTTTACCATCAATGCTCATCATTGTGCCAATCACATTCTCAAATACATTTTTCTCAATGTGCATGACATCTAAATTGTGACGCACCAAAAGTGTTTTCCAGTAAGGCAATTGGAAAAATATCGAATGTTTTTTCCAATTATGATCTTTTCCAAACCCAAGTATTGTATGCTTTTTCCCATCCTTGCCATGTGTTATTTCTCTTAATTCACTAAGTTCATTTATCACATCATTAGACGGTAAAAATCTTCTATGACCCAAATAACATGTCTTAGACCCATGAGATAACCGACGATGCAAAGTATTAGATGCACAATATGGGCATGCCAATTTACCAGACGTACTCCAACCTGATACATATGCATATTCTGGATAATCATTGATAGTCCAAAGAAGTGCAACTCTCATTTGAAAATTCTGCTTTGCATATATATCATACGTTTCAACACCAATTTCCCACAATGTTCGCAATTCATCTATCAATGGCCTAATGTATACATTGATGTCATGGCATGGACCCTTGGGCCCAAGAATAAGTAAAGTCATGAAAACATAAGGCTCTCATGCACATCCTCGAAGGAAGATTATATGGGTATATGAGAACCGGTCAAATACTATAGTGCAAATTCATGTTCCCAAAAGGGTTAAAGGGCCAGGCACACACAACTATTACAATTTTTGCTCGAGACATCGCGCGGCAAAGCGTCAGGCCATTCATGGCTAGATGAACCAAGGCCAAAGCCAGGAGGAGGAACTTTAGTGTATAGAAGTCTGAACAACAAATTCAAGTTGGCATGAGACATATGACAGGACCCCCCCCGAATTTCTCGGAACCCGAGACGAATCCTGTGGAAATTCCGGCGTCACACTGATATCGGGCCCACTTACTAAGAATTTAGCTTCTTTTCTGAATTAAGGGAAAAGAGCACGAGACTTTCTGCCGAAATTTCGGCCAAGTTCCCCTATAAATTGAACATTTCCCAAAAATTTCCAACCTGCATAAAACACAATTTAAAGCACCAACTGGCAGCATGCACAAGTTAACAACATGCAATCACATAATAGGCTTCCGGCCTTCAGGTAATTCAAAACCAAACCATTCATGATCTCAAACAATTATACGATTACTCCCAAGAATCATTAAACCGAATTCAAATCCATTAACCACATCAAAAATCCGATCAAAACTTTTAAACGCAATAATATTCCGCGGCTGCACCTGGGGAGACCCCAGGCTGCCTACGTACCCTTGGACGAGGGATCAAGCCACACGTAGTTCTCATCTCAACGGTCACAACTCCGATAATAAACAATTATTTACAATAGAACCAACTGTTGCGTAGATTCAGCTGCACCAAAATGGATTCAGCTGCATCCTCAACTTGTGATACTCGCAAGTGCACGAACCGTTGGTAGTTTAGCGTATGTAAGTGCGAGGTCGATTCCACATGGATTGGTGATTGAATGATCATGTTTAGTTTTCCTACACAAAATAGAAATGAAAACAAAAGAACATAAAACAAGGATTTTGTACAACACTTGAGAACATGGAGAGTTTGGATGAGAAGGTGTTTGGGAAGCTTTGAGGATGTTTGAAAGAGAAAGGAAAGTGTTTGGGAAGCTTGAGGATTTTGGAAGGGAATGTGTTTGAGAACTTTAAGAATCTTTGTGAACTTGGAGAATTGAGAACTTAGGGAAGGGAGAGAAAGGTGTTTGTGAAGTGTTTGAGACATGGAGACTTTGATGAAGGAATGGAGAAGTGTTTGAGAACATTGAGAATTTGATGAAGGAAGGGAGAGAAAGTGTTTGTGAAGTGTTTTGAGAGCATGGAGACTTTTGGAAGAAAATGTGTTTGAGAGCTTTGAGGATTTTTGGAAGATGAGGAAATGTGTTTAAGGACTTTGAGAAGAGAGCAGAAAGTGTTTGAGAAGTTGATGAAGGAATGGGAGAAGTGTTTGAAGAAATTTAGAAAGGGAGAGAAGTAAGTGTTTGAGATTTAGTGAAAGGAAAATGAACAGTGTTTGAGAATTAGTACAAAGATCTTGTTACAACAATTGAGAACTACAAAGGGAAACTAAGAGAATTTGAGAATTAGTACAAAGATCTTGTTACAACAATTGAGAACTACAAAGGGAAACTAAGAGAATTTGAGGGAGAGAAGGGAAGGGAGCTCTAGAGAAGTGTTTGAGAGCTCCCCCCCTTGGGGTGTGTTTACAAGCTTAGAGAACTTCCCTATTTATAGGCCTAGGGGAAGTGAAAATCTGAATTATACAATAGGTTTACCTACCACACTCACTTCACCAACTTACAACACTTAATTCACCTAACACATTATTACATTTGAAAACAATTCCTCTTGTCTTTAGGCTTAGTGTTGCAACTCCCACTTCATCATCTTTTGGCTCATTTGGCTGCTGCAAAATTCCACTCAAATATAGGAATTGAATATGCTTCACCTAACTTCCCCACAATCAACAACACTTCATCATGCATATGTCATGCATGACAATGCATTGCAGCCAGCTTGTGGGCTCGTTTTGGGCTTGTTTCTCCATCCATAAAATTCTGGAAAAATATGGATCTTGAAGCTCTTTGTCTTATCTTTCCAAGCATATGCAGCCCAACTCAAGGAAAAATCCGGAAGGCCTTCAAATGTGATTGTTGGCCTAGTAACGCAGATGCTGCCGAATTTGACCTTAAGTTGCCAAAACATGTATAACTTTCTCTAGAAGACTCGGAATCATGAACCGTAAAATTCTACAGAAAATAGACTTCCGTAGCTTTCCAATGATGTATAGCTCATTATCTGGTTCTTCTTGAGTAAGTACAGTCCAATCCGTGAAGTTGACTGATCTGCAGACACCGTTTTGAACTAATTTGTCTCCAAAATGCAATTAGTGAGTCTCAAGCTTATAACACTGAAACAAACACAAAACTTATTAAAAGCACAAGTTTAACTAAAAAACATAACCAAATTATAAGTTAAAAGGGTACAAATTGATATGTAATTATGCACCGATCAAATACCCCCAAACCTAGATTTTGCTAGTCCTCGAGCAAAACAAAAGGAAAACAAAGATTAAAAGAACAAATAAGAAGTTAACTAGACCACTTTCGTAGGTAACTCGATTGCATTTAGCGTATGCAACAAGCCTTTAAACCTCTAGGCATCCCTAGTAGGAGGAGTTGTGTCTCCTGAGGGTTTTAACAAATACAACACCCACAAACGTTTTTCTAACTCTACAAAACAAAATGGTTAGAAAACTTATTAGATTTGTTAGTCCTTAAGCAAAACCAAAAATAATAATAATAAACAAACAAACACAAAAACAAAAAATATAAATATAAAACAAAACAAAACAAAAAACTCAAAACAATCTTCCGAAAGTTTCTGAAGAGAAATGACTCATGCACATGACTTAAACGTTTTAACAATAAAAGCTATATTTTAGACATTATTCACAAGGTGGCAAAGTTCAAAACATAATATGCTCAAAGTGTAGTAGTGTGATTGCCAAATGCAACAAATTCCCCAATCTTAGTTTTCACACAATTTCAAAAATCATACAAAGCACAAGTTCAACTTCAAATCTCACCAAAGTTGTCCTCTCACAAATGAATCACTCGGAAGAGGGTTATAATGCAACACTCACTTATAAACATGAGAATATAGTTAAACCATAAAGACTTAACTCGGAAATAGAAAGATGAAGAACTTGCATTAATATGATCTCAAGAAGGATGCCAAACACTTAAAAGTAGAAAAATATATGCAATTCAACCACATGACATTTAAGATCAATTTAGGTCTTTAGTATAGGTTGTAATGAGGCCAAGGGTGTAAGGTGAGTAAGAAATGAAGGGTATGGATAAAACAAAGTTCAAGGAACTCAAAATATTACAAGACTTCGAATCATCACAATGAGAATTTATTTTTACATGATCAAAACTCCTTATACCTTCATTTACATTGATTCATACTCCTTTATTGAACAATCACCAATTTATTTTGAAGGCCCAAAAATGAATTTTCAATCAACCTGCCACTTAATCACAACTTTACTCTTTTCTTTCACCAATTGTGTGATTTTTTTTTTTTTTTCGAAATGTAACACTTCTTCTCAAACCTAGTATGAAAAACACATCCCAATTAAAGCTCATGAGTTCCTTAGAAAGGTAAATATTTGTTTTTCAGGCTAAGGCGAGAAAATATAATTGGTAAATGAACGAAAAGGTTTACATGTAGGCTCAAAATGGTTAACAATGGAAAATCATGCTTAAGCATGCATAAGTTTAGCTTGAAAGGCACAAACGATTCAAAGAGGGCCTTAATATCATTTCTTAAATGTCATGGAATCAAATTGCATAGGAATGAATGACTTTTAAGTGTTCAACCAAATCAATGAATAATGAGATCAAACAACAACTTAGATGACAAGAAATTAAGAGTATATGTATATAACACTCATGAATTGAAGTACAAGGCTCAAAAGCTCACTTTATATGGTTGGTTATATAAGTCTAATTTATGCTTCATACAATTCTTTAGATCATGCAAATCCTTTAATTGGAAAATTATGAAACAAATGGCAAGTGTAAAGATGGTTTCAAGCATATCATGCTAGAACAATGCCAAATTTATTTATTTATTTATTTATTTAAATTTTTACTCTCTTTTTTTCTTTAATAATTTTTTTTAATAAAATAAAATGAAATCCAATTTTCATTTAAGTCATGCAACATTTATCACAATCTCTTCATATGTGTTCGGAAAGTGACTCAAAAACAAAACAAAACAAAACATGACTCAAATTTTTTTTTAAAAAAACAAGCAAAAACATTTTTTTTTTTTTTAAAGACAAACCAAATTTACTTGCTAAACTCCAATACCCCCAAACCTAGAAATGAACATTGTCCTCAATGTTTAAAAATTAGCCACAAACAATGTCATAACAAGAAATGAAAGGTACTAAAGTAAATAAAAAAATCATAAAACACACAAGAATTAAAATACACAAATAAAATACAATAATTACAAAAATAAAAATTACAAAACAAAAAAAAAAAAAAATGAAACAGTAAAACACACAAAACAGGTAAGCCCTAAACAGATAGTCATATGCAAACTGAAACCCAAAACAAAAACAGCCCAAAGCCCAAAATGAAATTAACCCAACAATGGTAAAACCTGACCCAAAATGAAATCCGAAACCCACACGTTTCAATTTTTTTTTTTTTTTTTTTTTTCGAAGCGCGAAGGCAGGATTTCTGAAAAGAGATAATGTGGTCCTTGATGTTTCGACAGAGCGAGACACGTGTCGACGCAGAGAGGCGCCGCAGACTCCACAAGCACAAATTACGGGCTATGGAAAGGCGCGAAGACGACTTTGCTGAACGCGTCCGTTCAGAAAAGACACGTCGTGATAAATGAATTGGGTATGGTTGGAAAGCGAGAAGGTTGTGGGACTCAAGGGATGCTGAAGATTCAGAAAATGCTCTGACGCTGCAATGGCTAGGGTTTAGCAAACTAAGTCTATAAGAAGGAAAAAGAAGGGATGAAAAAACACAAACTCAGAAACACAAAAGAGAAAAGAAGGAAAGAAGAAAAGCGAGTGAGAAATCAAATGACCTCTAACTACCCATTTTCGTTGGATCTCAACCTAGCTCCACCGACTCAAACATGGGGCCAAAGCAGTGGCACCAGTGTGGGTACCCTACTTTGCCTCCGCAAGGGGGCCTGTGACTGTCAATGACTCGATACTCCTGGACAACGATGTTGCCATTGGAGTTGGCAGAAATTTAGTAACTCCTAAAAATATACGTGTGTTCGGGACAAGGGATGACAACCGGGTCACGAGTGATGCCCTGGCACTGAGCGTGCAGAGTACAGCGTGTGTTGCAAATTTGGGTCATCGCCTACTTGCGAAGTCCCATGAGGTAGAGATTCTGAAAGGTCAGTTAGCGGCAGAGCGAAGTATGGTTGAAGAGTGTCAGAGTGCTATAAAAAGCTTGAAACGGGAGAGGACAAGGATAGTGGAGGTGAATCGACACCAGCTAGAAGTATTGCGGGATGAGAATAAAAACCTATCAAAGATGGTAGAGTTGTATTCTCGTGACATGCGAAAAGCGCTGGAGGACCTAGACCAACCGGGTAAACGCAAGCAAGTAGATCGCGAGAGTAGTTACACTCAAGCTAAGATTGCGATCTTTGGGAGCTCAAGTGGTGAGCCCCAAGAGGCTGTGTGTGAAGCCCGGAAGAGGACAGCCAGAGGGCCAAACTCAAAGCTCCTATGGTCGAGACACCTAGCGCTCTGAAGAAATGATTTCTACTGTTTTTATTTTTTGGTTGTTTTTGTTTTTGTTATTTTGGTTTCAGAAATAAAAGAGTAAAGTTGCAGAAAGAAAGAGACAAAGAAAACACACTTCCCACTTAAATCAAACAAAAACGACAAACGGAAAAGAAAGCACACTTCCCAAACTTAAATAAAACAAAAATGATAAACGAAAAAGAAAAGCACAGTTCCCTAACTAAAATAAAACAAAGATGATAGCCGAAAGGGAAAGGCAAAAACACAAAGCACTAGAAAATGAAAATAACGGGCAAAAACATAAAACATCAGAAAACACGGAAGTAAAAAGAAAAGTAAAGTGAAAGTAAAGGTGCTCCCCCTTGAAGCGATTAGGTCGAGACATGCCCGGGAAATCCGAAATGGTGTTAGCTCTCTCTCATCAGCATATGCCTATTTAAACAACATCTCTCCAAGCGGATGATACCCAGCATTTCTTCCTACAAACTCAAGGAAAAACATCAAAAAATTCAGAAGCAAAACAAATGGCATCCTCATGCACTCACCTTGATGATCTCAACCTTGAGCTCTCACTTGCACCACCGAATGCCCGGGATAAGGGCTCGTCCAAACCCTGTCTTCCCAAACTCCACATATTATCACGGTACGGCCTCAAACTTTGCTGAGGCAATACCGAACTTTGCTGAGGTAATGCCGAACAGAGCAGTGCTGCTAGGCAGGTATGATTGCAGTAAACTCACATCGGCAGATCACCTGCATGTGGCACAGAGGTCCGACAAGGCTGCGGTGGAGGAGTCCCACAATTTAACGGTGGTCCATGCGGTCTCGGCTACCAATTTGGGCATGCGATTAATGGCGAGGACACGGGAGTGTGCCGCGCGAGCGAGGAAGTAGCTTCCTTGAAGGCTATGGTGGCGGACCTTCAGAAGAGGCTCTCCTTGCCAATCAGCACGTGGAAGCACTGCAGAGAAAAAATGAGGACCATGTGGAGCTGCTGGAGATTCTGCAAGTGCGAGACAATAGAGGCATGCCATGAAGATGAAGATGAAGATGAAGATGAAGATGAAGATGATGAAGAAGATGAAAATGAAGAAGTTGTTGTTATTGTTTTTTTTTTTTTTTAAATGTTTTTTTATGTTTTTGTTTTTGTTTTTATTTTTGTTTTTGTTTGTAATGCAGAATTTGAAGTGAAATAAAAATGTGTTTTAACACTTAGAAACTAACTAATACATAGACTAACTTAACCAAACAAAAACAAAAGACTCAACAGAAAAGAAAACAAAGAAAATAAAATAAAAACTTAATTTAAAAACACACGAATATACAAACAACTCACGGATGACCAGTTAAGGGCCTCAGAAAACACAGCCAGGGGATCCGGGAAGGTTGGAGGGGTCACAATGGTCCCGCTTAAAACCCAAACTTCTTAGACACCGAAGGTGTCGCCTAAAGAACTCCTAGACACTGTATTGACGGAAGTGCTTACTGGAGTTACCATAAGTCAGCTCATATGAAAAATCTTTTTGAATTTTTGAATTTTGAATTTTTAGTTTTTAAGATAAGAAAAAAAAATTAAGATAAAATGAGACAACAAACCATAAATGAAAATGAACTAAGTACTCTAAACAAACTCAAACAAATGACATAAATTGTTGTACTAAAAGAAACAAACCAAGAAATAAACAGAATTTAAAGAAGAGAAAGGATTGAAATGCTCCCCCTTGAAGCGATTAGGTCGAGTATGGATGCATTTGGAGGTCGCGACTTCTCCCACTGCTCCACACTTCTCATTCGTATGATTGAGATTGCCATCTCTCTCCATTTTTATTAAGCTGTCATAAATTGCTAAAACAAACACACAAACTTGAAATGGAATTAAAAGGGTTAGGAAATAAAAGGAAAATCAACACACATCCAATTTCATGCTTCAAAGCAACAAGCAACAAAGTAAATTAAACTAGTTTATGAAGTTCGTTCTTTCTCAAATATGATTATCCATATGGTGTGTGGTTTTAATCAAGTATTCAGAAAAAGCATTTAGCTATGGTGTTTAGTCTAAACACAAATTCCGAACCCATTAAGAACAAGAAGAACAATAAAGAACCAAGTAGAATTTAAACATGGTGTTTGTCTTCAATATCTACCCATTCATTCACTAATCAGTCAAAGAGTCATATGGTGTTTATGTAAACTTGAACAAGATATTTAATTAAGAACAAGTGAATGAAACCATAAACAAGAAATAATCGACATGCTACTTGAACCTCTTTCTTTTTTTTGTGTTGTGTAAGCTGGGACTCAAACCCAGCTCTCTTGCTTGTCAGGCAATTGTCCTTGTCAGTTGGACTATAAACACAACTTGTCAATTAACGTCATTAACTTTAAAACATGAAACTGTCTAGTTATATACAAAAAATAAAAATAATAAAAAGTAGGAAAACCAAATAGAATCAAACAATGTTACCGATCCCGCGGCAACGGCGCCAAAAACTTGTTGCGTAGATTCAGCTGCACCAAAATGGATTCAGCTGCATCCTCAACTTGTGATACTCGCAAGTGCACGAACCGTTGGTAGTTTAGCGTATGTAAGTGCGAGGTCGATTCCACAGGGATTGGTGATTGAATGATCATGTTTAGTTTTCCTACACAAAATAGAAATGAAAACAAAAGAACATAAAACAAGGATTTTGTACAACACTTGAGAACATGGAGAGTTTGGATGAGAAGGTGTTTGGGAAGCTTTGAGGATGTTTGAAAGAGAAAGGAAAGTGTTTGGGAAGCTTGAGGATTTTGGAAGGGAATGTGTTTGAGAACTTTAAGAATCTTTGTGAACTTGGAGAATTGAGAACTTAGGGAAGGGAGAGAAAGGTGTTTGTGAAGTGTTTGAGACATGGAGACTTTGATGAAGGAATGGAGAAGTGTTTGAGAACATTGAGAATTTGATGAAGGAAGGGAGAGAAAGTGTTTGTGAAGTGTTTTGAGAGCATGGAGACTTTTGGAAGAAAATGTGTTTGAGAGCTTTGAGGATTTTTGGAAGAGGAGGAAATGTGTTTAAGGACTTTGAGAAGAGAGCAGAAAGTGTTTGAGAAGTTGATGAAGGAATGGGAGAAGTGTTTGAAGAAATTTAGAAAGGGAGAGAAGTAAGTGTTTGAGATTTAGTGAAAGGAAAATGAACAGTGTTTGAGAATTAGTACAAAGATCTTGTTACAACAATTGAGAACTACAAAGGGAAACTAAGAGAATTTGAGGGAGAGAAGGGAAGGGAGCTCTAGAGAAGTGTTTGAGACCTCCCCCCCTTGGGTGTGTTTACAAGCTTAGAGAACTTCCCTATTTATAGGCCTAGGGGAAGTGAAAATCTGAATTATACAATAGGTTTACCTACCACACTCACTTCACCAACTTACAACACTTAATTCACCTAACACACTATTACATTTGAAAACAATTCCTCTTGTCTTTAGGCTTAGTGTTGCAACTCCCACTTCATCATCTTTTGGCTCATTTGGCTGCTGCAAAATTCCACTCAAATATAGGAATTGAATATGATTCACCTAACTTCCCCACAATCAACAACACTTCATCATGCATATGTCATGCATGACAATGCATTGCAGCCAGCTTGTGGGCTCATTTTGGGCTTGTTTCTCCATCCATAAAATTCTGGAAAAATATGGATCTTGAAGCTCTTTGTCTTATCTTTCCAAGCATATGCAGCCCAACTCAAGGAAAAATCCGGAAGGCCTTCAAATGTGATTGTTGGCCCAGTAACGCAGATGCTGCCGAATTTGACCTTAAGTTGCCAAAACATGTATAACTTTCTCTAGAAGACTCGGAATCATGAACCGTAAAATTCTACAGAAAATAGACTTCCGTAGCTTTCCAATGATATATAGCTCATTATCTGGTTCTTTTTGAGTAAGTACAGTCCAATCCGTGAAGTTGACTGATCTGCAGACACCGTTTTAAACTAATTTATCTCCAAAATGCAATTAGTGAGTCTCAAGCTTATAACACTGAAACAAACACAAAACTTATTAAAAGCACAAGTTTAACTAAAAAACATAAACAAATCATAAGTTAAAAGGGTACAAATTGATATGTAATTATGCACCGATCACCAACTATACATCTTAGATTTAACACAACTCCAATTCCGACAAAATATAATGAACACATTCTCAATCTCTTTCTTTATATCAGTTCAAACCCCACGACCATACCCTATCCAAGGCGTATGTACAAAGAACACATTATCAAATTATTCCATTTATAACAGTTCAATCCCGCAACCATACCCTATCCAAGGCGTATGGTGCCAAACAACACTGCCCAAATCCAGGGCTTCTACGTACATACCTCCAGACTCACAAATCTCAAACCAAAATCAAACCACATATACCAATATATAAATAACACCCACCTCTCACCATCATCATGTACCAGGGGAAAATAATCCAAC
The DNA here is from genome assembly GCA_018703695.1 of Prunus fruticosa. Lineage (NCBI taxonomy): Eukaryota > Viridiplantae > Streptophyta > Magnoliopsida > Rosales > Rosaceae > Prunus > Prunus fruticosa. The sequence continues at coordinate 28,403,756 of CM031924.1, forward strand.
AAGGGATCGTCTAACTAGTCCACATTTAACAGCCCTCAAACGACATGTGGCTAGGGACGAGCCGTCCACTGAGGGACTAACTCTCAGCCAGCACGTACGGACGAAGAATCAAGACTCGTACGTCTGTAAACAGTCCTACCCCGCAGACTACCCAATCAAGGGTCTACAGCAACATCCCGTCAATGATGCCCCGGGTTCCGTCATATCCATGTATCAGGATCCAAGGGGAGGTACAAGTGATGTTGCACATCATGTCCTGGGGAAGACAATCCAACCGGGGATTGTCTGACTAGTCCACATTTAACAGCCCTCAAACGACATGTGGCTAGGGACGAGCCGTCCAACTGGGGGACTAACTCTCAGCCAGCACGTACGGACGAAGAATCAAGACCCGTACGTCTGTAAACAGTCCCACTCGCACAGACTACCCTATTAAGGGTCCTCGAACCCCTGATCAAGGGTGTCCGAGTGCCAACGTATCCAAACCATATCCATAATTTTCCGGCATCCCACAATTCCAGGATCCGTGAAGAAGAAAGCCCACACGCCCGAAACACGGCACGTGTGTGAATAGTAACCAGGGAATGTACGTATGATGGTGGAGTTCGTAACCCTTATAACCATATTTTAAAAATGATATTTCCTTCCGTAATTCAATTTTCCCAAACTTCTATACATAGTATAGACAACAAACTCTCAAATATAAAACTCATAACCGGTGAGGTACCTAAAGTAGTACTTATAGCACTTTAAGACTAACATTCTAACTCATGTCTTTCTAGCATCTCACATCATCAACCCAAGTACCCCACACATTATCAACATAGATAACATTTTCTCAATTATTATATATAAACTCAAAACACTCAAATGTGTCAAACCCACAAGTATCACAATTACTTTACAAAATAAAAAATTCAACTATTAAATATAAAAAGCATTTAAATAAATCATTAAATTCAAAAGCATAAGATTTCCATCATAAACCATACAAGTAATCTCTCTAGACTCACCTACTCAACATAAGTCAAATGACGGTCAAGACCCGTCCAATAGGGTCATTCTAGTACTCTTCGAAGAGTAAACTACCTCGGAAGACTTATGGTCAATCGAGGGTCAAACCTTCCAATTTTGGTCAATCGGGCCGCGGGGCCCACGACCTCCGTTTTACCATCCGAAAGTTCCTATGGGTTCCACAAGGTCTAGGATACATGTCCTGCAAGTTTGGTCCAAAGTCGGACGGCCGGATCGCTCACGATCGCACGATAGATGGTTCCTGAAATCCTATCCTAGCCCTAGGGTTGGCATTTCCGGAGTCTCTGAGACTCCGTTTCACGATCCGTCGAATCCTACACAATCCTAAGGATGCCCAGGTTAACATATAATAAATTCAAGACCATCCAACGGTCCAAACCTGCGAACCCGGATAACGCGTATTAGGCAATATCCGTTCGAGACTCATACGGTATCCAAATTGAGATCCGTAAAATCCTACGCGCTCGTGAGGACCAAGGGATTGCATTGGGACTTAATACCCCTCTGCTATAGTGGCCACGCGCGCCACACGCGCGGAGGCGCGTGGGTGTCCAAAGCAATATCGCATCGCCGGAAAATCTCATAATCTTGAGCCAAGACTCCTACCCTAGGTAATACCCCTAATTTGGAGCCACTTTTGTTCTTGGACATACCCCAAAAAGTGACCGGAAGTGGCTGAAAACGGAGGTTGAAACCGGCAGATTTTCAATCGCTTAATTAACTACCATAACGCAGAAATTTCTCAAACCTAACCCAACCAGCTGCTAGAGCATGAAAAATAGGTGGGAAAGCATACCTTACTCGACCGGTTTGGTGGCCGGAGGAGGGAGAAACCACCGCGAAAATCTGTTAAAAAATGGGTTAAAAACCAGTCGGATTTTCTCGTTTTCCGGCCAGCTCGGTGGTGGCCGGTGGAGGAGATGGCGGAGGAAAAACCGTTCGGATGAACAGTAACCCATGGGGGGCTGTTCTGCGCACAGGGAGAGAGAGAGGTAAGGGCATTTCTGTCTTTTTAATAAAAATTCAAACTTCAACTTATTTACGATTATGCCACTGAGGGTTTTTAGATCGTAACTTTTTCGTTACAACTCCGAATTCCAGCCTACCGCATGTCTATGGATTCGTCTCAGTACAACCTACATAAAGCTACCAGCCGCTGCCCCAAAATCCTTCCAAATTAAAATGACCAAATTACCTCTACTCTGAGGGCAAAATTGTAAATTCATATTTAAATAAATTAAATAATTTGGTGGCTAAATAATTTAGGGTCGGGATGTTACAACATATGTGAGCTTTGAGAGCTGCACTAATGGAGTATCAAACTCGGACGTTAATGCATCAAGCCCTCTATTGCCTCCAGGCCTTAAACTGAACACAACAATTAGACTGGGATTACACTCCAAAGTGAAATATTATAACAAAGCAGACACCAACACAAGCGATATAGATCCTGCAGAAACTACATCCAGCAAGAATGACCCTAATTCGTCCCAGACCTCCAATAAGTCTCTTAATTTTTCTCACTTCACATCTTTCTTTCGCTCCAATGTCACGTCACCATCAAAAACGACATCTGATCATGATCATCATGATAGTCATGATGATCAAAATGAGATGCTTGCCCTACGTGAGAGGGTTGTTGCTGCAGAGATTCTTGTGGAAAAGCAGCAACTGGAGATTGAGGCTCTACGTCAGGAGGCCATGGAAAAAAGACGTATGTTGCAAGAGTTAAGGGCTCAAATGGAACAAATTGTTGAGTCTCAAGCACCAGCTCTGCCACTGCCAGAGGTTGCGGCTTGTGACCTTGTTGATTTATTGTCGTTTTGATTTGGGAATATTGTATTTTTCTTATCTAACCAGATATCTTTAACTCATTTGATATATTTCTTTACCCCAGGGGTATTCCGTAATTAACTATCAGCATCAAATAACCTGAATAAAAATTGCAGATCAGCTCAAGAGTTCAACGGAAATATATCTAGATCATAGAATGAGATGGTTGGACAAATTAGGCAATAAGCTACCAGCCTTCATTTATTTGTAGCATATATAATAATACACTGATCCAATTACAAATTTTTTATATATTTATAGCAATTACGATCTAGCTAAGTACCAACAATGGGGTAAAGTTCAAATCCAATATTGCAGCTCCCACCTACAACACGCCCACCTCGTTTTGCATCACAACAGTTTGGCAGTTCACTTATTGCAACATCAAGACATTTCTTACAATCAACGTTAGAGAGGTCCCTCGTGCATTGAGCAATACCATATAACGTTGTGAATGTATCGAGTTGTACCTCACCGGTAGCATAAAACTTTGGATTAGCATCGGAGGCTTCATTAGATAACCCACTTAACAATTCCTGAACTTTCTCATTGAATAGTGTGGGATTATTCTCTACCGCTTGGACGTTTGTCATAGAGAACTTGTTTTTGTTATCAATTTTCCCAAAGAAGTTCACGTCTGAGTACTTTAAGAGGCAATGATCATACCAAATTATGGCTCCTTTGCTATAAGGGCAACGCTCACGAAGCTCTTTACTTGCACCAATCACACAAGTATTGCAGTTTTGGCTCGAGACATCGCCGCGGCAAAGGGCCAGGCCATTCACTTGGTTTTGGGCATGGCCAGTTGAACCAAGGCCAAAGCCAGAAGGAGGAACTTTGGTGTATAAAAGATTGAACAACAAATTCAAGTTGGCACCGTATGAACTCTCAGCAGTGTAGTTTTCTGGGCTGAAACAAAAATGCTTAAGTGGGGAAGCACCAATGGCTGAATGGTGGAAAAAACAGAGGACCAAGAAACAAAGAGGGATAGATTTGAAGAATATCATGATGGATTTATGGGACTCAAAAATTGGGTTTAAATTGTTCGATCCGTGAACACAATATATATACATATATGGGAAGTTTCTAAAAATATCTGTCATGGCCGCTGGCCGGAGTTGAAATTGCTGACTATATCTTTAAATTGGGATCTAGTCAAAAGTCTTACCCACAGAATATAACAGCCTGGTTATGGGGTTTTGACTTCTTGTGGAGGAAGCTTCCCCAAATGATGTTGAAAGACGAATTCAAGCTGGCCACGAATAATTAAAGGATATTGCTTGTGTGGAAGTGGGAGCATGTATTTCGACGAAAAATGAACAGAAGACCAAGAAACATTGTTCCCTCCACCATTTAGCCATTGGTGCTTCCCCACTGTACCATTTTTGTTTCAGCCCAGAAAACTACACTGTTACTAGTTCATATGGTGTCAACTTGAATTTGTTGTTCAAACTTCTATACACTAAACTAAAGTTCCTCCATGCCCAAAACCAAGTGAATGGCCTGGCCCTTTGCCGTGATGTCTCGAGCAAAAATTGCAATAGTTGTGTGATTGATGCAAGCAAAGAGCTTCGTGAGCGCTGCCCTTATAGTAAAGGAGCCATAATTTGGTATGATAATTGCCTTTTTAAAGTACTCATGCGTAAGCTTCTTTGGGAAAATTGATAACAAAACAAGTCCTCTATAACTAACGTCCAAGCGCACTATAAAAAAAAAAAAAGTGGCAACAGTCACCATTATTTGATGACATTTGCTGGTTTAGTCACCGTAGCAAATATCACCAAATAATAGTGACTGTTGCCATTTTTATTTGTAGTGAAAGCAGGATTGATTTGGAGAACAGCATGTTTGGATTATGAGGCTCAAAATGGGTTTAAATTGTTCTATCCATGAACACACTATATACACATATATGGGAAGTTTCTAAAAATTTTGGGATCTAGTCAAAAGTCTTACCCACCCAATATAAGGTTCTCTTCTTCTTGTTGTGGAGCAAGTTTTCCAGAAATGATGTTGAAGAAGAATTCAAGCTTATCAAATGTCTACAATTTCACATTTTCAAAGCATTCTACAAGGTGGTCTTCGAAATTTGATTTATTAATTGAGTGTGATTTTTTATTTTGTTGGAAATTTATGAAGTGTGTGTAGCTTTGTGTGCTCATTGGATGTCGTATATCTATTATCAGAGAATTTAATCAGCATTTGCTACTTTTTCAGTGGAAGACTAGGTCAAGTTGCATGCGCACTAAAGCAAAAGAAATGGCTATAATTTTCTTTCGGCCTGTATGTTAGTTGTTCTAAGATGGACGTTCGTTCTTTCTTTTGAGGACCGGCGATCTCACTTATGCTCCATTTTTATTCGATTTTGTTTTCATTTATTGATAGCGTTGATTATTTAAGGTATCGAATGATATTTTAGAGCTTCGATTTTAGATTTTAAGTATTCGTTTTTGGGCTTTAGGACCTACATTCTAAGTGATTAACCATTCCGATAAAGTTAAAAGAAATTGAGTTAGATATGAGGTTTTTCAACATGGGCGTTCTTTAAGAAAGAGCGCACGTCATGTCTGAAAAAAAAAAACTTACTAGTTATATAAAATTAAAGAACCTGACCAGAAAATGAAGATTAAAGAAATAATATTATTTTTTTGAATTGATATTATATTTTTTTATTGAAACTATATTTAAGAATGGGAGAATTGAATATCGGTGCATGGTGCATTCTACAAAAAGAGTTATTGGATTTATTTTTTTTGTTGTCAAAAAAGTAGGGCTGTGCACGGGTCGGGTTGGGTCGGTTATGGACCCAAACCGTTACGCCGAAACCAAGCTTTGTCGGCAGGCCCAAATGCTAAACCATGAACTTATTTTTTGGCCCATTTTCGACTTAAGCTCGAAACCCAATTTAATCGGGCCGGGTTGGTTCGGTTCGGGTATTTGCCGAGGCCCAATAAAGGCAACAATTGAAGGCTTTTTTTGTGTGGTAGTTTTCCAAGCCCATTATGTTTTTTGGGTCAGATTTCAACAATTCAAGTTTTGATAGTTCTGGATAGTTTTTCCAGTTTTGACAAATCTGCATATCTGAAATTTTCATCATTCAAATACTTTAAAAAAAACCTTAAAACCATAGCAAATATCATTCACCACACATCTCCAAATACAGAAATTAATTATTATTACAGTCCATTGCAAATTGTGAGAGTAATCTCAATCACAATTATTATTAAGTCCATACCAAATGCAAAGTTCAAAAGAAAATCCAAATGAAAACTAATAAATTTCTATTACATATCTGAGTTGTTTCATAGTCAAATCAGATTTGCACCTCTGCACAAAGAAAGAAAAAGCAGTTAGTAAAGATATGAGTTAATAACACAAAGAAACTACAAATTATAATTAATGTAGAAAAGAAAGAAAACCTTTTTCCATTTTTTCCAAAGCTTGGTAGAAATCTAACTCCTCCAATGCGGGTTCTTTGTAGTAGCTAAACTCATCCGCCCTTAACCAATCACTACAACAAATCAATGCCTCCACGGTTTTTGGAGTTAATGAACTCCTAAATGGATCTACAACTCTCTTTCTCGTGCTAAAAGAAACATTCCGAAGCCACAGTTGATGCTTGGACAGCAAATACATCTTTTGCAACATTGGAAAGTATTGGAAATTTTGTAGCATTCTCCTTCCACCAATCAAGCAATTTGAACTCATCATTGGTAAGATGCACGGGAGGTTCCAATAGGTATTTATCAATCTCATTTCTTATCTCAACAACATCCTTATCCACAAGTGTGCGGGTCAACCGGATTATGATTGGAAATTGCCAAATTGCTTCGGAGGCAAGTTGAAAATGAGTTGCTTTTGAAGCTCTGTTTGCAAAGGCTCCAGAATTGTGTCAAAGGCTTGGACAATGGACCTTCATGGTATGGTCAATTGGACACATATCCTATCATGGTATTTTTTCCATTACGTTAAAGGCTTCGTGCCCTCTAAAAAGATGTCCCAAATCTCACCCTGCCGTTTAAAAATGACTTTGACATCTCAAATTCACTTTTTTTTATCTGGCATTGCCTCGTACCGTCAAGTCCGTCGATAAATTCGTCAAATTCGATTGCATGACACATATGAGACCCAATGTTTCCTTATATATAAATACTACGTGAGTTCCCCGCAACTTGTGGTATTTGATTTGGTATTGCTAACCGCACATGTCTTCTAGAGTCATGATGATATTACTGAAAAACATATTTCTTATAAAATTCTTGCTTCACATTTCAGGCAATTGGCAATAATTTTTCTGTGGACTTCCAGAAATCTGTTTCAAGTACCCTATGCCTATGACCAAATAAAAAATTACCTTGGCAAGGACATTTTGACTCATGGGCAGATGATCCTTTACATGTAAGACCTAATACCGTGCAATTAGGGATCCTCATTTTGGTCAGCCACGTGTACAAACAAATAATATGGATCTGCTCGATTTGGCCATGAGTTTCAGTCTGTTTTGAAAAGCCATTTATAAACGAACAAAATCAAATCATTCAGAAACTCATCTGAAAAAAAAAAAAAAAAAAAAGTGAAAAAAAAAAGAGAACACAAAGATATGCCAAAGGCAAAAACAAAGAAACAAGAGAAAACTGAGATTAATAAGAACAAGGATATGGAGCGAAGAATTCAAAGTGATCGTCATTTGTTGAACATAACAAACAAGAGAAAGGAAAGATAGAGAAGGATATACCATAAATAAAAAAATAAACGTTGCTCATCAATCAATAGATAGAAAGAATTTAGTATCTACATACATCACTTCAAAAGGGAGAGGATACACGTTCTTCTAATTGAACGCCGCATGCTCCATCGTTGAGTACAATTAGATAAAAAAAACATACACATAGAAATGAAAAGAAAAAACACTCTGCTTATAATCCAACCCATGCACAAACTTTAGAACACTTCTGCCACCTTGCTTGCAAGTACTCGTTCCCTTCTCTCAATGTATCCAAATGGGAACCAGCCTGCCCTGCCTTTGCATTCACCTTCTGCCCAACCATTGTTTGTCACCTGTTGAAAAAACGAAATACAAATCATGCTAAGCATTCCCATCATCAGTTATGAGCCAAAAACACTACTTGTAGGAATATGACATGGCTTTTCTTTCAAATAAAGGAACTAGGCTGCAATCTGCAACCTGGATTCAATTACTTGCCTCGGATAACAGGCAACCCAAAATATGACACAGTTTAAGCCTAGCAAAAACCAGCTGGACTATATCTAATTGTTGCTGTCAACCCAGCAACCTAAAGTGGATCCAGTTGACATATATTAATTTATCATAATTAAATACAACAATATATTGGTCCCATTTTTCTATTTAGATTAAATCTTGGGTTAGTCCAAATCCAAGCCCTGGGCTACCCTTAATTCAAATTTTAAGGATCAATGTAGCTGAAGTATAGTATCTCAGAGAGTTATAAACCTTTCGCACAACTACATAGTCTCCAACTGACAAACTGAGCTCCACATCAGATACCGCTTGATATGCAAACATGACCTGCAATAAATTGACAAATAAACACAAATGAGCGTACACATATTGAACAGCCTTCAAGTGTTGCATCATTTAAGCAATAAGAATGTAGAAATTTCATTCATTACTAACCTCCCCTAAGAAGTAATGCATGATGTCTGATGATCCATTATGTGTTTGAGAAGCATATATGCCATTAACTTCTTCATAAGGTGGGGGTGGAGGCATGGTGTTATCAACAGTAGGGCTAGGAGGCGCTTCAATTCGTTGTCGTTCTGATACCATCTATCAATATCAGAAAAAGATTACATAAAATCATCAATTGATGCAAAAATGAAAAGTTGGATTTTGCTGTAACTCAGAAAAGTAAGGAGGGGGGGGGGTGTTGTTGTTGTAGCATGACTGCTTACCTCTCCTTCAAGTTGATCGAGTATCTGAAGGATCCTCTGATGATGAGTACGTTCTGCCTCAACCTTCAATCCAGAACAAAGTTGACAAGAAGAAAGTTTAAACACTAATACCCCATACATCTCGGCCAAAGATTTACTGATACTTAACACATTTAACTCATGTTATATTTTGAGATAACTTGTACTACCATAGCAATGAGGCGCTGGAGAGTCAACCTCTGTTGTTGGGCCTCAACAGCTGCCATTGCTGCAGCAGCTTCCTTCCCTAATATTCCCATATTTGACTTCAGATCTTGCAGCTTTGACTCTGCAGCTTCCAGTTTCATAACATTCTCTGCATTTCCTGGTGTTTCCCTCACTTTTACTTGGCGTTTGGAAACTTCAATAGCCTGTCTAGGTTCAAAAGAACGCACAATGACATACTTGTAAAAGAAAATCAACTGATCAATTTAGTTGTCACCAATTGTATAAATATGAGGTACATCACTAGACTCACTATGCTTTCCAGTCTAAAATACTGCTGTTGTGAGAATAAAACACTCAGATAGTCCCTGGTAAACACAAATTAAAGATACCTGAGCTTCAGCTTCTTGTCGCATTCTATCATAACGTTGAGCAAGATGCCGAGCATCCTCCAATGGAGCCCCCATTACCATCGCTCTTAATGGCTCTGCCACCTAATAACAATTTTAAACACCATATCACCTGCATTAACCTCTGGTAGTATCAAGAACGAAGAAACTAATTGAAATTAAATCCTACAATGGTCTTCAAAAAGTAAAGGATAACTGAAATAAAAAGCTGAGCATAAAATAAAAATCTTTTAAGCAAATATCAATGTCATAATATAGTGGGCCTAAAAGTCAGTTATCAAAATTCTAATGCCTTCTGGGATTAACTTTGGAGGGCCTAGGGGAATTTATACTAAGAGAACCACAGTCTAAACAAGATATATGATCCTCAGCTCTCAATTTATAGTATGGTATGGCTTGAGGTTTTAGTGAACTGAGATCACTTCTGATGAAATTGTACTCGAAGTACCGTAAACTCAACATTACGTTAATATATGATCCGGCTATAAGGAACGCTGTAAGCTATGCCACAAGAGAAATGACTTGTTATATCATGTCTGGTATAATTCAAGTACACACAACATAACCTTCAATTTTAATTCTTAGTTTTCCATAAGTTTCTGCATAATGTTTGCAAAGCTCAGGATGCCACAACTTGTGTTCACTGTTGTCACAAACTTGAACATAGAAGATGAGGCAAAATTGTGTATCTGAATCCACATCCCTTCACTCATCTCATAAGGAAAAGGCCAATTACAGTTTATCATGCAAAGTAACAACATAAATATGCAAATGTATTAGTCCTTCCACCACAGACTGAAGAGCATTCAGAAACGCATATTGCTCATGTAAGTCATATCTATAAACTTCCGCGTTTAAATGAAGAAAATTTGACACACCTGTGTGCCAAAAGCTTTCAATAGATTCCCGCGCTCCTTCTCCATTTGAGCACGAGCTCGCCCATAGCTTAATGAAGCTCTTGATAACGTACTACCACTAGTACATGTATTTTCAGCCCCATATTTCCTGCTATCTTCTGACAACTTTGTTCCTATTCAATAAGGTTACAGTTTTTATTATAAAACTTAGTCCTTAAGCGATTACGTATGAGCTTGACCAATGACATAAAATTTTACCAACTCACCTATTTCAACTTGTTTGGACCCAGTAACAATATATCCCTCCACACCACGAACAATATCCCTTTGATAATGCTAAAACATGAATTAAAATTTATATAAGCAAAGGTCAAACAAATTGAATTGAAATTAGATGAGGCAACAAAGGTAGTAGGCAACCTTGCCAGCACGTGTTGATAAGTAAAGCCTCTCAAGTTTCTGATGCTGCAGGAGTTCTGCCTCATCAGTAACTAAATTATCTGAACCTCCATATCCTCCAGCTCCAAACTGCTTGAGGACAGCCTGAAGTAAAGCCCAATGTAGTCAGAGTGATTGGTTTTGCTCAAATGAAAATTGAAACGTAAGTAAACCTTTGTTATTGCAAGAACGCAATCTAATTTAGCCATGTAATTTTATTCAATAAAAAAGGAAAGGAAACATTATTAATAACAGAGAGGGATGTAAATAAATAGGAGCTTCAAATTGAGGGAATGTAGTTGAAGATGCACCATATACTTTTCAAGACATGGAGAACAAAGTTACAGCAGAAACTGAAATCCCTTAACACATTCATTGGCAAAACTTCTCAAATGGCTAATTTCTATTGAATTTTTTGAGTGAAACCATACCTTAATTTAACTGATTGTCCATTTCATTTAAGGGAGCATATCTATGTAAAACTTGTACTTTTCATTGGATGAACAAGCCTGACCTGTATCCACAACACACTGCAGGCTCTAATTTTTTAAGGCAAATGGACCATCAAATATACTTCTTTGTTCTACCCATGTATTCCCTTTGCAATCTTCCATAGACCAATTTCTCAATTCACCCAATAAAATTTCCAAGATTAGCCATCAAATGCCAAGAATATCCCCGAAATATTCACCAATTAAGGCCGCTAGAACATAATTAATATTGCCTCTCCTCAATTATGTGTTACACTCTCTTATGTTGCACATCAAATGTCAATCAACAAAATTCATAAAAAGTTTGACTTTGAAAAGCGAATGCATTTTGTTGGATCATACAATGTGAAACAAATCGAAAATCACAAACCGAACGAAGATAAAGGATTACAGGCAGAACAAGATTGCAAATTTCACCAACAAAGAAAAAGAAACTCGAGCTAAATCAAGGTAAAATAAGAAAAATCAAATACGGATTCAGAATAGTGTGCAGATATTGAAAGAGATTAAATAAAATTGGATCTGGTGGGATTAGGATTGGTATGAAAGTACCTGTTGTTGCCTAGCGACCTGTTCGCGAAGCCTGGTGGCTTGCTTTCTGATAGCGTCCATTCACGACTGAAGGGCCAAATCTGTCCAGATTTTGGTTCTCGACCAATGGACTTTGTAAGAGAGAGAGAGAGAGAGAGAGAGAGAAATGCTGGCTTTCAAATAATGTCCAGGAACTTTACTTTGGAGGAGCTGTTAGAGCTTTTGGTCCTCTCCAGACTCACCTATTTGAACTGAGATTTATTTATTTTTTTTTTTTTTTTTTTTTTTTTTAAAAAAAATTTTTTTTTAAGGTAAATTTGCAAAACTAATTTTACCACAAGACATCCATGGATTCACAAAATTATCAGGTTTCGTCTTTAAGATTTTTCTTTGTTTGTTTGACCCCAAAAAAAAAAAAAATTCTTTCTTGTGTCACCTGAGGGACGTGCTTCATACTACTATTCAATCTAAAAACTTATCTCGACACTTCGGAAAATTACACTTCTTGTGGTTGATCAACTACGCCAATGTGGGTTCTAATCCATTACACCATGATTCTAATCCATAATACCCTCAAAAATAATATTTGCTTTTATTATTTTTGTGGAAAATGTTATTAAGTCGTGTGACTATTTTAAGGATGCTTCACACGTGTCAATGTTAAGGAGGTATATTAAGGATGCTTCACACGTAATTGATTACGGTCCTGTTGAAGTCAATGGAGATGCAACTTATGTAGAGGCACCTGTACGCATCTTGGACAGGATGACCAAAAAGCTTAGAACAGCTCAAGTGGATTTGGTCAAAGTGTTGTGGAGTCACCATGACGAGGGTGATGCTTCTTGGGAATTGGAGTCTGAAATGAGGAAGAAGTATCCTCATCTTTTTGAGGATCGAGGCAGGTTGAATTTCGGGACGAAATTCCTTTAAGGATGGTAGAATGTAATACCCTCAAAAATAATATTTGGTTTTATTATTTTTGTGGAAAATGTTATTAAGTCGTGTGACTATTTTTGGTGTTGTATGAATTTGGTTTGATGTAAAAATATTGGAATTAAGTGACTTAATCTCAAATTGGGACAAAAATACCTTTATTATTAAGTTTATGATTTTACAAAGGAAGTACAAGAAATTGAAGCGAGAAAATTATGAATTTTGATTTGGAAAATCGAGATTGATCTCACGAACGCGTGGGCGCAAACGGTTCGTGAATCCGAAGTTGAAACGAAGAAGTTATACTCGTTTGAAGTTTCAGGGACTAAATTGCAAACTGAAACTTTGCTTATAAATTTCAAAGGGACACTGTTTGGATTCATATTTTGCAATTGAATCCGGAAGTTTGAGAGCTCGTCGGAGAGGCGATTTCCGGCGGTTTCTTCGGCGGCGTATGGTGGAGGTGATCAACACCACCAACCCAGATAGGAAGTATAATATCTTGTCAACATAACCCAAGAAGAATCGGAGTCATCGAAGGTGCAATGAAGGCGGGGCGACGCCGTGACGTTGGCTCGTCAACAGTGAAATCAGCAACTTCACCCGGCGGTTTGAGCTACTTACACTTCGAATTGGACCTCAAGGTAAGAATTAAAGTTGTTCTACTCAGTATTACGAACATTTTGGCATAGGTCTTGACCGGCGATTCTAAGGTTGGTCCGTCGCCGGAATAGTACCCAAACCACCACCGGCGGTGGCGGCGCGTGGCGGCGCTGGGTGGCGATTCTGAGTTAGGGCTTTAGAGACAGAATGTAGTCCTGGAGTTACTGAACATGTTTGTATGTTTAAAATTGTTGAGATTCCGTCGTTTAATCGACGATCGGAGCCTCACAAATGTGGACCATTGATTGAAGATGATCGGACCGTTGGATCGTGTCCAATTTTAATTATGTTGTAGCTGGTGTTGTGAGGAGTCTGTAGGTTCAGACGGATTGATGATCGGACGTGTAATGTAGAATAATCCGACCGTTGGATTTGGCCCAAATTGTTGCAGGGTGATGTTGGGACTATTTAGAGTCCATTGGTGCGATCGGATTTGGAATCTGAGGTTGTGGGCCCAAGGTGGATTTTTGGTGTGTCGGTTAGACATGTGGGACCCACGGGACCCAAATAGTGACTTTTTGGACAATGGGTGTCATTGGTCATGATTTGACGTCGCAGCACGTACGTCACATTTTTGGAGTTGGTTGGTTGAGATTTGATCACTTTGGACCCCCCGATTGGTCCAAAGGGCATTTTCGTCATTAGTTGCGAAATCTTGGATTTTGGAGATTTGTGCTAAGTTGAGCTTTGTACATTGCTTAGGTACTGTTGGAGATTGAGTTGCTCGTTGAGGTTTGAGATTGAGGATTCGTTAAGTTGTTGAAGACGCAACTTGGACGAAAGGTGAGTAAAACCATCCTAATCGTGAGTAAAATCACGAATTATTATATTTATTATAATGTGACCTTGGATAATGTTAATGGTTATAATTAACATGTTGGTTGTGATTTTATAAAATGTTTTAATTAATTTAAAACACATGAACTTGTTCTTCAATGGTTCATGAGGTAATTGAAACCTATTTTGTTTTGAATTGATTATTATTATTGGAGATTTTGGTGTTTAACCATATAACATATGTTGTGGATGTATGGTGGGAATTCATTCGTGAATAACCACATAAATATATATAATAAATATATATTGCTATGATTGGTGTATTTGGCTATAAAACAATGTTTAATGTGAAACAACATTTTATATTGTTTTGGTGTTGGTGTTTTGGTGTTGGAGTTTTGGTGTTGACGGATTTAGGTGAGAATACCTTGAATCCCTTCTGAGTTTGTCAGGTGGGCATTCTCGTGGCAAATAATGAGGGATAAATTACCCTAGGGAGCAAGACCCAAGAACAGTTAGAGCTCCAAGTCTGGCGTCATCTAGTACTCATGACTGCCGTGTAATCATGAGTGAACACTACTATGGTGTTTTGTAGTGTTATAGATTAGAGGTTCATAGTATTCTCTCTTCTATCTGTCAAACAATTGACGTGTGAAAACTACTTTGAAATAAAGAGTTTTGGTGTGGTCACAGGTGGTGATCGTAAAGGTTCTTTAAATAAAACAAAAGAATTGTGATTGTGATGATATTGATGATTATGATTACCTTGGTTATACAAGGATTGTGGTGTGCTAACGTAAGTGCATGTGTTTGTATATTATGTGCAATTGACATATTATCCTGTGGACGTGGTTTACTCATACGAGCTTTAGAAAGCTTCCGGGTTGTTCTGGTGAACCCGGTGCACTATTCAATGGTGTAGGGGAAAATCCTGCAGGTGGTAGAGACGGTGAGCAAGAGAATTAAGGTGAGGAGCAGGAGGCTCATTGGTGGTTCCACATAGTGTAAAGTGTGGTGTGAGAGTGTTTGTGAGCGTTAGACTTCCGCTGTGTGAAATAAACTCTAAGGAACAGTTTATGTATTATATGATTGTTCATTTTATTATGTGAGTTTGTAATATAATATTTGACTCAGAAAAGTTGAGTCATTATTGACATTGTGGTTCGGAACAGTGGTGTTGTATCAAGAAAGAAAAGTTTAAATTTCTAGGTACTTTTGTTGAAGGTTCCGAGCTTCGCGTCCCGGATTGTCGGTTGTTATTTTTAAATTTGCAGATTAATTGTTGTTGAAAATTCGGGGCGTGACAGGTTCTTTCCTTTATTTTTTTTTAATACAAACGATATTTTATTTTAATATAATCTAAATTACAGAAAAAAGAATTCGAACTCGGGTGTAAAGTGAGGAGCACGTCTTCTCTAAATAACTTGACTGAGCCTGTTTATGCGACGTATGTTTCATGCTTTTACTTCTCTCAAATTACACAAAAGCTAACAGTTACTAGATAATAGATTTTGGGCAACACTGAACAGTTAGAGCACTGGTATCGGTTCCCTCACCCTCGTTCCTCAATTAAGTTATACAAGGGCATAGTTATAAGTTATAACCGGTGTGTGAGTTTGCCGATAGGAGTATTTATATGGGGTAAATTATGTCTACATACACCTATTTCAGACGAGAAGTTCATTCGTGAATTTAATCAGCAACATCTACACTTCCTTTTTTTATTTATTAATATTTCTCTTTTCAAGTTCCATAACTAGGTTTTTTTCCTTAGTTTTATTTTATGAGATTCCCCTAATGACAATGATACCATCATTTCAGTTAATGACAAAGCTTAATAGCTAGGATACAATGTAACTCACAATAAAATTATATTTGGACGAGTCATATATTGTGAATTGCAATTGGAGGTGAGGCATTGAATTGGTCACTTTTCAACCAATTGCTAGCTGAAGACTTAATACGCGTAAATTGGAACTAACATTAACAACTCAGGTGGAAAGATAAACCTACAGAAGAAGAATCTCGATACAATAGGTTGAGCCCTAGAAAGCCGAGGAAAAAGATCCTACCTAACATGCGTGAGCAAATGGGAAACGGGGCTTTTTGGTACGTAACCCGCCCAATCAGCACCAGCACTTCGTGTCATAAACAGAAATGTACAGAACTATGAAGAATCAAAATACTAGATTTACAAACTGGAAAACTATAACTATACACACAGCCGTTGAGTTGAATTATGAGTCCTGTTGCTCAGTTTTCACCGGTGCACCTGATGAGGATGAACAACTTCCATTTTGATTCTGAAGGTAGAGGCTGTTGACCACCATAGAATCACTGACCAAGCCTACGTCAACATTGTCAAAGTTGAGAGTGCCTCTGAGCTTTCGTGTACTGAAAAACGGAATGATGCATCAGAGGAAATCATTAATTTGGCAAAAAAAATTACCTTGGTTTGAAGTAATAGAATACCCATTCAAGCGGTTGTTGATGGCAGTGAGATCTTTCGAAGGGCTCTGATACGCAACGGTGCACTCCCCAACACAAGCATAATAGCTTTTTGAGCTATGCGAGATCAAAGCATCCATCTGCAGAAAGTTCAAAATTAGATGCACAGGCATGAAGTTTCTTCGAGTAAAGTATCGCCAAAGGATACATGTGATGTTTTTTCTTTTAACCTCACAAATTTGCATGAGTTAAACGATTGGTTGATACATCACTGAGCTTCACTAAAAGCCCATAGCAAGATCAAGTAACCATTCAGTTCATATGGATATAGCTTGACATATCTTGATATTATTCTATATATTCTATCAGATATTTCAACTCGAATTATTTTCTTCACTAATAAGATCAATTTTGTATACAAATTGAACTATACTGACTAAGATGGAATTAACAAAACATTGATATGATCGCACTCACATACTTAAATCGTACTGCATATTGCATTATCCAAGTTCATGCATGTTTGGTACTTAATCCTACAAACTAGAACTTGAAGGTGGAAAAAGAGAAAGAAACCTTGGTCTCCACCTAATTGAGAGAGTCCTAATACCTAAGCCAGCCCACTCTAGACACTCGTAAAGTAGGATCACAGTGAGAAATTAGGCAGGCAACATACAGCAAAATCCTCTTAAATAAGCAAAAAACTATCAGCCAAAAACAATGGTATATCAGGGATATGTATTGCATGGGATTGTATTAGGCCAATGGGCTTCGAAGTTAAATAAAAGAAAAGGAATATGAAGCCAACACATCAAATGTTCAACACTAAAAACAATAAAAAATAAAATACATAACATTGACCCATCAAAGACTGCTGAGAGATTCAAGATTAAAGTAATATAAAATTAGTTATGTTAAATAAGTTGGTGATTAACACATAGTAAATATATAACCACAACTTTGCGTTAAGAATGGCTTCTTCAATTCTAAGAGGCAATTCATATATGAGAATCAACATGTTGTAAAAAACAGTAAACAAAATAATAAAATAAAGGCAAAAAAACTAAACAACTAAACAAGTACCTTAAATGATCGCAATGGAGAGACATAAACATTGTGTGCTGCAGATACTTTCTTTGGAGACATATCAGGGAGGCTTGGAAAACTGGATACTTTTGGTGATCCAGGGCATTGAGCTAATTGGCCAGTTAAAAAAAATTGAGCTTATCAGGAAATGATGGAGAAGAATGTTCCAAAAAAAACAGGAAATGAATTGTGCAGTTACATGTGAGTTTTAGCAAACGCATACCATCATTGTCATTGTTTGCTTCAGGAACTACACTAGCTCTTGTAGTTGTTGGACCTGTTCCAACCTCGACTAGCAGAGATTTCACAGAAGGAATGAATATTTCATTGTAAAATGGTATGATTTCAATGTGTTCCTGTGCTGGCCTCTGTTTCCAAAACATGAGAAGGGTTGGGATCTATCCAGAAAACTAACAAACTGATGTAGTTTCCTAATAAATATAGGTCCTATACATTAGGAAACTAGGTTCTGATACCAATTGATGTAGTACACACCGTAGGTATTAGGTTAAGCACTCAAACAATAGAACATAGAAGAATATAAGAGATCGAGGAGATGAAAATATAGATCGTAGGGATGAAAGAAAGGACTGAAATCAGAGAACCGAGAAGGAAGGACAGAAATCACATAGTTTTAAGAGAAGGTTTACTCAATATCCAAATCTGAATTTTAAAGAACTACATAGCAAACTAAAACCTAGACATAATAGGATAAAAATCCCTTGCTTAAACAGAAATCATAACCCAAATAAAATAGGAAACTTAAAACTAGAAATCTGGAAATCTGGAAATCTGGAAAAAGTAGAAATCCTACTAGAATTTGGAAAACTAGAGAATCTAGGAAACTAACAAATACATTAGGAAACTAATAAATTTAGGTAATATGCATCCTGCATCACAAACAGTAAAGTTTAGGCATGATACCCCATTGCAGCGTGCAGAAGGCCAATTAACAAACACACTTCGAAAAACTTGCGGTTTATATTGTGGTTGCTTTGTATAGTTGTATAAGATTTCCCTAAATGTTGAATTAAGCTGAGAAATCTGCAACCAGAAAACAGTGGATGAGTAAGAAAAGAAGATAATTATTTAACAGCATCCCGTAAAACTGTCAGAAGTAATATCACACCTTTGCAACTCCATAAAAACAACAAAGGAGAATCTGGTCGATGTGGCGGTTAAAAAAGAGAGATGTCCGTTGAACAAGGATTTGTTGAAAGAGACGATAAACATTCTCTCTGATCTGCTGAGACAGTTGCATCCTTTCAACCATACCATTGATTCTGACAGCCGCCAGTTTGATTATCTAAATACAAGAAATGCACTATGTATAATGCAGAGGATAAATCCTAATAAAGCAGAATTATGAGGTCAAGTGGCTAAACATGCAAAACAAACAGATCTTCATTGGTATGAACTAATATCTACAACACACATCCTCTTCATTCAGGCAGATCCTCTGATTATTTACCAGAAAAATAAAAAGAAAACTATTTTCTTGGAAACTCCCTCGCACCTTGCTAAAGAATATACGAATTCCAGTTTCTGCACATGTTTCCCCTCCACCTCCCGGATTTGGCCGTGTTGGACTGTACATCGGAATTTCAGAAGTATAATACCAACAAGGAAAAAAGCAAGACAGTAAGTGTCAAGATTTCAGAGAGACAGACCAGTGGCCCACTACCAACTGGTCCACAACCGATATTGTCACCAACTTATCCACATGCATAGCACATGCAAGTGTGGGGTTTTAACACAAAAGTTCCCAGTGACATTAGTAGAGGAACCATTCACTTATATATTGTCTTTTATTTTGTCAAGTTTCCCAATGTGGGACTTTACATTTTTCAACAGTCAGTTGCTACAGAGAAATTAAATTTATTAGTTCCAGGGACCGGAGACTGATACCTGGCAAATGCAGACTGTAAAGGAGGGGCTGGCAGATTTGACTTAAGGTTACTTAAGGCCAGAAAACTATCTTTTACAGGACATGTAAAGGAATTCGGCTCCATCTTTGGAGACCTGAGATCTCCACTCTGACCTGAAAATTAACAATAAAAAGACGAACTCACCACTTCAGCACATTACTATATCATCTGCCACTAAGAGGATAGAAATCCATTTCCAATGTCCATGGACTTAGACGTCCCACATAAAATTGAGGGACTGCATTACAACTTCAGAGTTAAGATGTTTATACATATACATACATATATATATATATATATAAAGTAAATACCTGGTGAATTCTCATGCTTCTGTAAAGAAGGTGCTGGAGGCAACCCTCCACAAGAGAAGTTAATACGCATGGCGATTGCATCCAAAGATGGCATGGGTTCTGCTAATAACTCAAGACGATTTATTTCTGCTGAGAGGGCAGGTCTTGCAACAGTCAAAGAATTATACATCGAGGAACCCTTTTCCCATACCATGCTCTCCAAAAGTCGTTCTTCCAATGAATTCAAGTGTCGTCTTAATTCTCTTGGAAGAGATTCCTCATGTCTAATGAAGCTCTCTATCACCTTGCTAAGATCAAAAGCTGTAATACCTGTCCTCTCCAGTACTGCTGGAAACAACATTGTGACAGTCTTATGTGTTGCCAGGACTAACTCAGCAGAGCAGGCTAGCATGCATCTATGGAACCTCTCATTGGTTAATAAAGAGGTCAAATTAGTAGCATGCAGTATTTGAGCCTCTGCCCTACACATAGCCTCCAAAACTCTAAAATAGAGTTTGAGTGCTTCCAATCTTCGTTGTTCTGCCCAGATGTTATCCATGAGGTCAGCACTTTGCAGGCTACCAGTTACAAATCGTTCTCCCAAGGCACTACTTGGAAATATAACCTCCAATATGACTTGTGCCCTGCGTACCACATCATTGGTAACATCCCTATCACACAATGCCAGGAACCCCTCCAGCTTGGCTGAGGGTTTCGACGGAAGTGGAGAAATAAAGGTCCGAAGCCACTTTGCAGTTGTCATTGCAGTGCTCACTGGTGTGGCTACCATCTTTGAATTAGCACCACCATTAACATGAGATGCAGGAGTGTGATGAGGAGAGAGTGGACTTGCAATTGGCTTTGTTGGGGAGGCTATAGAATCAAATTTCCTCTAACATAACAGAATATATACAACCATCAACAAACTCCCTCTACACAAAATGGAACCAATGGAAGAAACAAAGAAGAACATTGACACTACCACACGTATGGACCTCAATGGTGCTATTTATTAAAAGCATACCTTCACACCGGATAAATTTATGGATCCTCCAGAAAAGCTACCAGAACCAAGTAAGCTATCTTCTTCGTTGATGAAGACTCTCTCATCAAGTTCACCCTTACTCCGAATTGCATCATCGTAATCCTTTTCTAGAATATCTAAACTGGATGACAATGATGGTTCCTCCATAAGACCTTCAAAGTAGGTCAAACCATCTGCATTAAACAAAATCAGATCTCAGAATCATTGATAAATGACAAAGGAACAAGAGATTTGTATCAATCACTGTACACAGGAGAAAATTGTCAAAGAAACCTGGATCCATATTCTCTAGATTTTTATTTCTATACTCAGACGCTGAACAGGGCTTCTTCTTCAAAATATCCGCTATTAAAGCATTAGCCATTTCCATTGTTTTTCTCAACTCATCTTCTGAGGTGTCATAAATGTTGCAAAGGGACGCAAGCAAGTCCACGCCTTTGCTGCCTTTCTTAACTGAATTGGACACTAACCAAATCAGCTCCGATGAAGAATGCCAAAATGTAAACCCACCCCAAAAAAATAGAGGGAAAAAGTATGGGGGAAATGAACCAAAGACAAAGCAAGTTTCAAAAATTGAACATCCTTCCTTGAAAAGGAAATCATAAAATACAAAGTCTATATAAGCCAATTGAAATATTACCAAAGTGTGTTGAATCATGGATGTTGAATTTTCTGAAGCAAACGGGAACATGAATAATTAAAATTGCCTGTAAAAAGGAAAACCAGGCAGTAAGAAAAAATACATGTTCATGTATAAAGCCAAAAAGTATATATGTATATGGGTTGATACGTATATGTGTGTGTGTGTGTATTTGTGTGTGTGTGTGTGTGTGTGTGTGTGTGTGTGTGTACATATATAATGTAATGTAATGTTTTCACACTTCTTGAGGCAACCTATTTCTTGTTTATTGTAAAATGGAAATTGATATTATGTTTGACATTTCAAGTAACCGACTGCCATCCTAATATCACCAACTAATAGAAATAATACAGAAATGCAACTGACCAATATGGCAACCAAGCCATTTGCACAAGTCAACAGGTCTTTAAATCGGCTGAATACATGTACACGAAGTGCCAAAAACAGCAACCAACCAAAACGATGATACTCCGACACATAACCAGTTCCTCTGGCAACAGCTGACTGCGTATCAGCATTTGCATCACTTGTCAAGAAGACCTCTTGGTATACACGTTTGTAGTACCTTGAAGCATTGAATTTTTATGATATGACTCTATTAGCTTAAAACCTTCATATAAGTGAAAGCAAATTCCTAGACAAAGTACAATGAAGCATATTTATTATGCATACAATGAAACATCCAACATGACCTCCGCCTAAAATGAGGTAGCACCAAAAATAGTTCGCAACAAATAAGAATGAAATTATGCTGCATATGTCCCTTGGATCATCTCAATGCAATTAGTAATCTAGTCTGAATTAAATGGAAATCAAACTAATGGTAAGTTTTCATCCATATAATGTTAATTTTCTCCTAAATATTAGTGCGAAGCATGCAAAAAAATGGATTGCCACAGACTGGATAAGTAGGGAAACACACCTCTGTAGGTGCTTAGTGATTTTAGCATATCCATTTAAAGTTCATGAAACTGCAATTGAATGGACACAAGATAAAAAGGGATCCTCCATAGGTTTACACTACACATTTACCAACTGGGATGTTGCATGATGTACAACAGATTTCAACCATGTAGTCAACTATCCAAAAGATTAACCAAAAGCACTACTCTAGCATACATTCATTTCCTATTTTTTAATTCTTCTTTCTTTCAATGAACCCAAATGACAGGAAAATAGATCGAAGGGTAGACAATAAGTTTAATGTAACCCAGATTTCTAAAGATATGTAGCATGTTACAGAGTAACAAAATCGTAATAGACATCAATACCATACTCAGCTACTAAGTTCTAAAGTATAAGAAGCCCAGACCGCTCACAACTCAATGTGTTCTCTAGAAATCAAAAATGAAGCTTAATAAACCACTAAAGCAGCCTGCCTAGCATCAAGTTCAATCTTAAGTTTTCAAATTAATTTCATGTACTATAGCATTCAGTGACAACCACTTGATGGTAGCATGAATTAATTTATAAAACTCAGCACTAAACTGGAGGCGTAGTATTTCATAACATAACATAAAAAAACAGGTTGTTTTTAACAATGCACTGCACACTTTGTAAAAAAGTTTTTGACACATAATAAGGATGAGATCAACATCTTAGTTCTGGGGCAAATTAGTCAACCTGAAATAATTAAGTGAAGATATCAAAGAAGCTGCATTACAGATTTCTTTTCTCATTCCTTTTGTAATCAACATTTTTTTTTTGAATAGAAACATTGTATTGATAAAAAAAAGAGGAAATACCTCTGAACATACAACAGAAACCTAAAAAGAAAAGAAGAAGTATCTGATCTAACTAAGACAGAAAGTAATCTGTTAAGAGCACAAAAACCAGAAAAAGTATAAGAAAAATCATCTTAAGACAGCCATCATGTCTCTCATGATGATGGAGTGGTGATAATCCTTAAACTGCCCCGAAACCGAAGCCCAAAGCGAAGCCCAAAATTTAATTCTATCCCATAAATCCTCAACCCTAACTCCTGAATGGCCCTGAAAAATTCTTCGATTGCGCTCCATCCAGATATTCCAGAATATAGCATGAAATAGACAATCACGAATGATACCAGCTCTCTTACCCTTTCCAGACACCCTCAAATTGATACTCAGGAGCTCAACACACCCTTTAGGAATGACCCACTCGGCTCCAAGAGCTCCCAACATCTTCCACCATAGTTTTAGGGAGTAAGAATAGTGAATGAACAAGTGATCAATACTTTCCGCATTTTCTTTGCAAAGAACACACCAAGAAGGGGACAAGCACATCTTTGGTTGCCTCCTTTGAATACTATTGCAAGTATTAATCTTGCCCATGGCCACCAGCCACACGAAAAATTGGGTTTTCGGCGGAGTCTTCGCCTTCCAGATAGAGATGAAAGGGGAGAACACATCCGTGGTGGTAGAGAGAAGAAAAGACCTGAAAGATTTGCAAGAAAACAAACCGTGCTCCTCAATCTCCCAGGATCTCCGATCTGATCTAGCACTATTTATTCTCACCTTCCCCAGGTATATCCAAAAGAACAACCACCTCTGCAATTTCAGCCTCGGACAGATTCCGTCTGAAATCGAAATCCCAATTAAGAGCCACCTCTTGAGAATTAGCAAAACGAGATATACTTTGATTTTTTCTCCTGGATAAAGCAAAGAGTCTAGGAAACAGATTTTTCAGAAGCCCTTCTTTCAGCCAAAGGTCCTCCCAAAATCTAATTTTCTCCCCATTTCCAACCGAAAATCTGCAGCATTGAAGGAAAGAGTTATACCCCTTTGAGATTTCTCGCCAAGGATTCCTGCAAGACACGTTAACAATCTGTTTAGTATCCCACCCATTTGAGTCAGGACCATACTTGCTCTTAATGATCCTATGCCATAGCGAATTGGTTTCTAGTGGAAATCTCCACAACCATTTAGCTCTGAGGGCTTCATTTCTTTCTCTTAAGGAACCAATTCCAAGACCACCTTCCTCTTTCGATCTAGTCACCCTTTCCCACCTGACCAAGTGATTTTTCTTCCCCTCTTCTATACCTTCCCATAAAAAGTTACGCATGAGCTGTTCAATTTTGGCGACCACTCCTAAAGGCATCTTAAACAGTGACATATAGTAAGAAGGGATGCTGCTCAAAACAGCTTGGATTAGCATTAACCTTCCACCTTTAGATAAACAAGCCCTCTTCCATTTTTGAAGACGTTTCTCCACCTTTTCCCTAACTGGGTCCCAGAAATTAAGAGCCCTTGGGTTTCCCCCGAGAGGAAGACCTAAGTATACCATAGGCCAACAACCGACATCGCAACCCCAACTACCCGCCATATTATTCAAATCTTCGGTACTAAAATTAATCCCGAGGATACAACTTTTAGCCTTATTAATCTTCATTCCAGAGACATCACAAAACAGCTTCAGCAACTCTAGCAACTTTAACCAATACTCTTCCTTTCCATCTAGAAGGAAAATGGTATCATCTGCAAACTGAAGGTGAGAAACTTCCACAAGGTCATGACCAGAAACGATACCGTGAACTAGATTAGCAGCTAGCGCCCTTTCAATTATTCTGCTTAAAACATCGCTAACCAAGGTAAATAAAAATGGTGATAACGGGTCCCCTTGCCTAAGACCCCTAGAAGCCCTGAACTTTCCTCTTGGTTTTCCATTGATCATAATGGAAAAGTTGGCAGATTCCAAGCAGCCTTTAACCCAACTTCTCCATTTGGCACCAAAGCCTTTCCTTTCCAGCACATCATCTACAAAATTCCACTCCACATGATCGTAAGCTTTCTCGAAGTCGATTTTAAACACCAGCCCTTTTCTTTTCTGATTTCTGACTTCCTCTACAACTTCATTTGCGACTAACACAGCGTCTAGAATCCCGTCTCTTTTGAACAAAGGCTCCCTGAGATTGGGAGATAGTATTTCCAAGAACCTCCCTTAATCTTGAAACCAAGACCTTGGAAATCACTTTATAGAGACATGTAACCAGACTTATCGGTCTATAATCAGTAACCTTCACAGAATTCGCCTTTTTAGGAATGAGGCAGATGTACGTTTCATTCGTAACCCCGTTAACAATTCCACTATGATAAAAATCTTGCATTACCTTCATGAGATCACCCTTAACCACCTCCGCAGGATTGGAAAAAACTCATGGAAAAACCGTCAGGCCCAGGGGACTTATCCTTACCGCAATCAAAAACTGCTATTTGAACTTCCTTCAATTCAAAAGGTCGCTCTAACCAATCAGCTTCCACTTGGCTAATGGGACACCAATTCAGACCTTCAACACCCCAGCCAACATCTTTGTTACTGCTATAAAGCTCTTTAAAGAAGCTGATTACCTCCCTCTCTATGATTGCATCGTCTTCAATAACGCCCAGATTCTCCACTTCTAACTTGTCTATGTAATTTCTTTTCCTTGCTCCGTTTGCCACTCTCGTGAAAAAAATTTTGTATTCCCATCCCCTTCTCTTGCCCAATGAATCTTTCCTCTTTGGCGCCACTTGACTTCCTCCTTCTGGGCCAAATCACCAAGCTTTATGAGAAGAATTTCTCTCTCATACCTCAAAAGGTGGTTCAAACCATCCGAACCTTCACGCTGGTCCAGAACCAGCAATCTAGCTTCTGTCTCCCGAATGTCTCGCTCTACTTCCCCGAATATCTCATTGCTCCATACTTTCAATTTCTGTTTTAGCGATTTCAGCCTCATCATAAATTTGAATCCCTCCAAGCCCGATATCTGATCCTCGCCCCACCACTGCTTGATATTCCTCTTAAAATCCGGGTGACTCAACCACATGTTTTCGAACCTAAAGGGCGAAGGACCCCACTTAACCTTAGAGGTGTCCAGCTCTATAGGGCAATGATCCGAAGTGATACGCGGCAATGCTTTGTGGCGGTAGTGAGGGAAATAATCTTCCCAGCTACCCGACACCAAAAATCTGTCCAGTCTTCTGCAAACAGCATTTTCTCTTAGATTAGACCAAGTAAAAGAAGCGTTGAGAAGATTGGGGTCCCGTAAGTTTGTGTCTTGGATAAAATCATTAAAGTCTCGCATGCTTCTAGTCTCTCTTCCTTCATTTGACTTTTCAGCTGCGAAAGCGGACCACATTAAAGTCACCTCCAAGACACCAATTATCACCACAAAACCCGTACAGATCCGCCAATTCTTCCCAGAAACGATTTCTTTCCCTTTGTCTGCATGGGCCATAAATCCCGGACAGCCACCATTCCGTCCCAGGTACTCTCAACAATTTTAATAGAAACAGAAAATTCGCCAACCAAGAGAATCAATTCCTGAAACGGATTGGGAATTCCACAGAACTGCCTATGCCTCCAGACCTACCCAAAGAAGGAGAGAATACCCATTCTTTGAACCTTGCCCCCAGAACACCTGCCACCAAATGTCTGTCCATTGTCTCCTTTTTAGTTTCCAACAGAATAACTATGTCTGGTTTGATTCTCCGAAGTTGCTCTTTTACCAGTAACCTTTTCCTTCTACTTCCCAAGCCTCTAATATTCCAGCTAATTATCCTCATTAATGAGAAGTAAATCCCTTGTCTTCTGTTTACTTTTCTCGGTGCCCCTCGATCCCGAGTCACCGTTGGAAGTACCAAGTTTACCATGTCTTCTAAAAGCCAGGTTCTTCTTTAGGGGCACCAAAGATATATCCATTTTGTGCATCAATGATTTAGGTAAACCATCTTTGCGTCCCTGACCACGACCTTTCCTTCTTTTTCTGGAATAATATAGAACTTCTGGAATGGCCTCTGGAACAGAAGTAGCAACATCTTCAGCATCTAGCCCCATCTGCTCATTGACTGAAAATTTTCAGGAAGGCGGTCTTCCATAAATCCTAAGTCACCGCCAGGCTGGCAGGATTAGAAAACATCACGTGAAGAATCCCCTCTTCATTGGCAAAAGCATCTGATTTCTCCTTTTCCTCGGTCGAAGAAATCTCGTCAATGAAATCAGATTCCGACGATGATGGCTTGGCCATAGAATCCACCGAATCCGGGGTAGATGGAAGAAATGGAATCCTCATCATCTCTCTCGCGACGACGACGACGTGGGGAGAGAACCGATCTGCGGTGGAAAGACTGCACTTGACAGTCGATCGTCTAAGTGAGATAATCCTTTTCTAAAGCCCCTGCTTCCTTCACCATTTGCTCTGCGAATCTTGAGAGAAATCTGGGTTGATTCCTCACCTTAGTTGCCGTACAAACACTCTTTGACTGGGGGTCAGCTTTTTTGTTTTTTTCTAATCCACAAATAGGGCCCAGCTCAGCTGAAGGACCTAAAAATCGGAAGAGAATTGGGCTCATAGGAAAAATCACCCAAGGGTTTGAATTGGGCTGAAAGTTGCGACATGGGCTCAGGCAGGAAATGGGCCCAGCGACATCACTTTATCTTTTGTGGCCCTATTTGTGACCCCATAACCTAAACCCTTATCTGAGGTTCTGCCGACAAACAAGGAGAAATAATTATTTTCTCCGCCGCATGAATAGAGGTCCCCTCATCTTGAAACAAAGTGGTCCCAACGCCTATAACCTTCTGAATCTGCTCAATTCCGCCGAAAGAGTTCCTGTTTTCCTCCTCGGGCCAATCAAACTCTTTCAAGTTGATTCGAGCCCCGTCCACCCGGGAATACTCAACGGCTCTCCAATGTCTCAGACTAGTCGGAATTTGTCGTGAAACGGTGGGCCGGATTGCCGGAGAAATTGGTCTCAACTTCACGTGATAAGAATTCTGTGCCTTCCTGTGAGGGTCAAGATTTCCGGTAAAAACCCAATGAGATTCTTCCTGGTTTTAATTTTTGCTTCAAATAGGTATTTGTGATTTGCAGGTCCAGCTGATCCACCTGGAGTAGTCCCCCACACTCCTTACCAATGCGATGGAAAAAATCCTTGTTCCACAAGTGCATCGGAAGGCCAGTAATTCCCAGCCAGCCACCATAACTGACGATTTTGGGGAGATTATTCTTCAATCTGTGTTCCCAATTGTATAGCAAAACATCTGTTGCCCCTCCACCGCCAGTTTACCTCTGCTACTAACATTCATCGCCTCTGATTTGCTGTCACAGGAGAAAAAAGCCCTATTAATTTGATAAGGGAGTAAATTAACACTTTTATCCAACAAACCTTCCAACGCCTTCCGGATATCATCCCAGGGCTGGTCAGAGAACTTGCCTTTCGCAGACCACCACCCAACTCCATTTGCTCACGTGGCAGAACCACCGTTCCCATTTTCCTGTTCTTGTACAACCTTCTCATTTTGTACCGCTTCTTTGTAAGTCTTACCCGAAACTCTGCCGCTGACACTCAAGAGGCTGTGTTGCCAACATCTTCTGTGAATCCATCTCTACTCTTTCTCTTTTTTCCCTGCCAGAATTCCTTCTAAATTCTCTTTGATCTGGATCCACCCAAAATCGTTTTTACCTTGGGGAATCACCACAGATTTTACAATTCCGTGTACACACTTGGTCAGTCTTAGATAGTATCCTCTCCAGTTGTGAACCTTTTCTACCCACACTTGGTAAGAATCCCCCCTATACCTCCTGAAAAAGCTATGAGTCTTGTTATCCAGAAGAAACTGCAGCTCTTTGATCAACCATTCTACACACCCAAGATCCATGGAGACATGGAACAGACGCTCGTTAGCCTTCTCTGTGATGAGGATTGACTCTCCAAACGATAGAGCATCTCTCTTAATTCGGAACTCCTTTGACTCAATGCTGAAAAAACTTGGTACCTGTCTCTTACTCATCATGCACAGTGACTTTTACATCTTCTTGTATGAACCTTGTAATCAACATTAATTCTAATCAATTTCAGTCTTGCAACAAATTTCCATTACAGCCTAATAAAAATTTTGACATGTCAAGCCACTACCATCACTTTTCATATCTGGCATCACCACACATGCAATACCACTATTTTAGTTTCATCAAGGTCTCATCCTAAGTATAGAGATCTTACACAAGATAATGCAAAATTTTAAGAGAGAGAAAATTCTTGAACGATCAGACATAATAATACATAAGGAACAATGGTGCAGAAGAAAGGACACTCACTTGCATAACAGGCTCAAGTACTCAAAATTTGCCTGCAACTCTTTTGCCTAATAAATTAAGAATTCAAACTCATGAGCAAGGGGTCAAGTAACTTCAAGAAAACAGAAACTCAAAAGACATAAAAACAGAGTCCTTTTCAAGCATAAACTAACTCTCTGACAAGTCAATACCTCAAGTTTGTTTTCCCAATCTATGCCATAAAGATTACTCAAAACTGGACCAGCCTTAACAACAAACTGAGGAAGCTCCTTGAAAAAATCTACAATGCTTTAAAACACCAGAAAAATATAAGATGACAAGAATTTCCGAGCATCTAACTGTAAGCTAAGCTAAGTAAAAAATTTATTTTAAAAAAAATTAAAAATTATTTTAAAAAAACAGATGGGCAAACAACATACTTCCGCTTCGCAGCTCTCAAAATTTGGAAGAGAGAAAATCCATTATCATCAGAGCTCATCTGTGAATTATTCTCACTCAAAGTTTTCACGGAGTACAAAACAAAGGCAAACCAGAACTGTTCTGCTTCTTCAGGCTGTACAGAAAAATACATTTAAGTTACAAAAAATTCAGATTCAAGCAACTGTCCCAGCAAAAAGATCCTAAAAGATATCACCTCAGACCTTATTTCAAAATAACATTATTATTGACTATACAATGGAAAATTGATAAAAACACATACCGTTCCATTTCCAATAGCCGATGCATTTGAAATTAATAGATGTTTGGTTTCTTTGAACAGCTTCATAGCTTGCGTGTAAGCATTCTCATCCAACAACAATCCGTTCTGAAATTAGAAGCCATATATATTCAAAGGAACGCAAATCAAGAAATGACTATGGAAACAAAGAAATAATTTCTAAAAGTAAACAAAAGTACAGTTTATAAACCAAATGTTACAAATAAAATGACATTTACAATAAGAAACAACAGAAGGATACATTCAATTACAGTAAAAATGGGGGGAAAGTGGCAACCTTGCACAAATCATTAAATCGAGCTTGGATGGGGTCTGAATCTCTGCTTTCGGAATTTGAATTCTTGGAAGCTATAACTTCAGGGTTAGTATCTTCCATCTTCACCAAAGCAGGTGGTCTCATCTAAACCCTAGCTGAACCAAGCCAAAATCAAAATTACAAACAAAAAATAATAATTAATTAATTAATTTCAAGCGCTAATTTCTACACCTCTTACCAAACTGCGTTACAGGTTCTATAGGGTTAGAAGGAGCAGATTCTTGCACATTATTTGCAGATTCTGTACCTCCACCTTCGGCACTATCAAAAGGATCCATCTATATGAAACATAATAATTTTACGTTAGAAAGAAATTAAAAACATACAATCAAATTTGATTAATTATATAATAGCAACAAGCAGAATTATTACTATGTTCTTTAATATTATAGAACAAGCAGAATCATTCCTTTAATTACATAAACAATGAAGGAATGTCAGCAAATGGAAGGTCAAAGAATTACGATCATAGCGATGGTTTCTTTCAAAGACTTCAAAGACACAATCTTTGATACCAGAAACACATGAGTTCTCATATGAGATGGTCATCAAATTCACATATGAGTCAAATTCTCAATTTTCAACCGCATCTAAATCAAATTTAAACAGAAACAAAAACAGAACAAGCAAATTGCGGATGGAAGTTAATACACAAAGGATAAATGAAACCAACACCACAAATTCAACACAAAATGAACTCATGAAAATCACGGAGAAAAACAAATAAATAAATCAATAAGAAGACACAAGCAGCAGCAGAATCAGAACAATTGAGAGGAGAAAATCGCATGATATCTGTACAATATTTTTAAAAAAAAATAGAAGACGAAATAAGGAAAAGGGGACAAGGGAAAGAGCACCTGATGGGTAGTGCTCAGCCGAGAGAGCTCCTATAAAGTCGAGAGTGGAGAGAGAAGATATCAGCGCACGACAAAGACAAAGAGTTTGAGAGAGAGAGAGAGAGAGAGAGAGGAAATGAGAGATTTGGGGCTGAGGAAATCAAAACTAGGAATTGGGGGCGATGGCGGTCTGCGATCAGGGCTGAGAGTGACACGGAGAGGGAGGCGAATTTGACCTGGATTGACCTGGATTTTAAACGGATGTTGTTTTTTGTTTTCAAAGTAAAAGCGTAGTCTAAACCACAGAAGTGGAATGGGTTCGAACTTGAGACGTGGGCATTAGAACCGAAGAACCGATCAAGTGAATTAAACCGGGCTAAAAAAAGTCATGTTGACCAAAAAGTTAAAACCAATTTAAAAAACTGAATCGAACTTGCTCTAATCGGTTCCCGTTTCAGTTATATACCCAACAAAAAAAGTGTTCGTTTGGCATAGCTTATTTTGGGTGATAATTGATTTTTTAAAAATTTTGGAAGCTCAACCCATTTGGTAAACTATGAGAAAATCATTCATTGTTAAAAATTTCCGATAGAGAAAATTATAAGGGAAAAAAGCTAATGAGGTGCTGTCATTTTCTGATTATGCAAAAATCAGTTTTGAAGAGTCATTGGGTTTAATGATTATGCAACAATTATAAATCAACAACACTTTTAACAAAAATTTTACCAAACGTCAAACTACTTTCTCTTACAGTTGATTTCTCTCACAGCAAATCTAAAAGCGATTATTTTCACAGCACAACAATGTCAAACTGGTCCTAAATTGAGTCGAATTGGACCAACCAAATTAAAAAATATATAAATTTAATAGTTATTTATATTCAATGTTATATTTTTAATCTCATACCTAATATTTACCTAAACTCAACTTCAAAACATCTCTTTTCTAGGCATAATATTTCTTTTTGTATGAAATTGAATAATTTGTTAATTTTTAAACTCAAAAAATAAAATTTCAATTGAAATTTATATAAAAAAATAATTTGAAATAATAATAATAATTTGGTATAAAATTGAACCGAACAGAATTCAAGTTCAACCTAAACTGAACTTGTTTCATAAATTTTTTTACTAAAATTGGACCAAACCAAATCTGGTAAATAGAACTAGTTTTGGTTTTAATTTAAGGCGAAAAACCAGATCGCACCCACCCCATAATTACTGTTCGTTCCATAAAAAGCAAATATGGTTTTGGTCACATAGATTTATATATAATTATTGTGTTATAAAAATGAACAACAATATCTTATTGTGTTTTAACATGTATACTACTTTTATGGCAAACTACACTATATCATATATAAATAGAAGCAACATAATTATGATACATATCCATGTTCTAGAAAATTAGGTTTTAGACATAGATAACTTTACTTATTAGTATTTAAGACATTTGCTATTTTGGTTTGGGTTTTACTACCTATAAAAGAATTGGTATTTTGGATTATGCCAAAGAGTCACTAAAAGGACAATTACACCCTTTTCATTTAAAAGCCTAACCCAAATTCATTAGTTTCTCATATCTCTCTCTCTCTCCCCCCTGGCATCTTCTCCCTTTCTCCCTCTCTCTCTCTCTCTCTCTCTCTCTCTCTCTCTCTCTCTCACCCCATTTTCTCAGAGAAAATGAAAGCCATAGATTCAGTAATGGATCCGCTCAGAGAGTTTGTCTCGTAAGCGGTGCCACAAGCCTGATTACAAGGTGACTTTATACTTATAAATATTCAGATTTTATCTTTCTATATCAGGTTTAATGGAAATTAGGGTTTTCAATTTTGTTATCTGTAATTGGATGATCAATTGTGATGTAGAGTTCACGAAGGTCGCGCTTCGTACAACGATCGGGTTCGTAGTGATGGGATTCGTTGGGTTCTTCGTGAAGCTAATCTTCATCCCCATCAAAAACATCATTGTTGGATCTGTTTAGGTATGGAATTATATTTGAATCTTTGTCTAATCGAATTCATTGATTGAAATTATTGAGAATAATTTGCATGCATTTGATGTTTATCATGTTTGTGTTTTTAAGAAATTGAGTTTTTGTGGTTTCATTATGGAGAATGGAATAGTTTTGTTGTGCCTTGTGTTCAACATTCAGATATATATTTACATTTGTGAATTGGCCTCTGTTTGTTTCAGTTTTTTAGCAGAAACTGCAATGCAGTTTTGAGGTTTCATAAACTGCATTTAGAAGTGTATGGCAATGTTACAACTGCTTAAATATATTTTGATATTAGTTTTAGTAGTTTTAGTACTTTGAACATGGCTTTCTTTTGGTTTGTATTCAAATTTGAGCATATATTTTGTCATAAACTGCCTCTCTTTTTCAGTTTTTGGAAGAAACTGCAATGCAGTTTCTTATTTCATAAACTGCATTTGGAAGTGTATGGTGATGTTACAACTGCTTAAATGTGTTTTGATATTAGTTTTAGTGGTTTTAGTATTTTGAACATGGCTTTCTTTTTGTTTGTATTCAAATTTGAGCATATATTTTGTCATAAACTGCCTATGTTTTTCAGTTTTTTTTACAAAAATTGCAATGCAGTTTCTTGTTTTATAAACTGCATTTGGAAGTGTGTGGTGATGTTACAACTGCTTAAATGTGTTTTGATATTAGTTTTAGTGGTTTTAGTATTTTGAACATGGCTTTCTTTTTGTTTGTATTCAAATTTGAGCATATATTTTGTCATAAACTGCCTATGTTTTTCATTTTTTTTTCCAGAAATTGCAATGCAGTTTCTTGTTTTATAAACTGCATTTGGAAGTGTGTGGTGATGTTACAACTGCTTAAATGTGTTTTGATATTAGTTCTAGTAGTTTTAGTACTTTGAACATGGCTTTCTTTTGGTTTGTATTCAAATTTGAGCATATATTTTGTCATAAACTGCATATGTTTTTCATTTTTTTTGCCAGTTTCTTGTTTTATAAACTGCATTTGGAAGTGTATGGTGATGTTACAACTGCTTAAATGTGTTTTAATATTAGTTCTAGTAGTTTTAGTACTTTGAACATGGCTTTCTTTTGGTTTGTATTCAAATTTGAGCATATATTTTGTCATAAACTGCCTCTGTTTTTCAGTTTTTTCAGAAATTGCATTTGGAAGTGTATGGTGATGTTACAACTGCTTTAAACTGTTTTCATTTACTTACATTTTTTTTTGTAGCTGTTTTCTTTTTTTGTTTTTGTTTAACATAATTGATATCTACATTGTATTTTTGTTGTAGTTTCTGTTTTTATTTGCAGTTTTTGTGTGAATCACTGTTGAAATGTTTTTTTTTCAACCATTGATTGTTTATATAAATATTGTATAACTGAATAAATATTACAAAATCAAGTTTGGTGTAGTGGTTTGTGAGTGTGCCTTCCTCCTTTGTGGGACAAGGTTCAAGTCCATTCAATGACACAATTTTTTTTTAAAGGTGAATAAAGAGTAACGGAGTTGGTCCCGGAAAAAAGTGGCAGGGCTGGCGACAATGGTGGTGAGTGGCGGCGGCCGGCGGTGGGGTTCGGCGGCGGGGTTCTGGCGGTGGCCGCGTGCGAGATTCCGGTGGTGGTGTGGTGATTGGCTAGATATTTTGTAAATTTGAAATAAAATATTGAAGTTTGAAAATAATGGGATAATGACATATGTTGTAACTTTAAAGTTCTTTAATTATATTTTGGTAAAAGCATGTACTATATTTTGACTTTTGGCTTTATCCTTAATTAGTTGAAATTGAATTCCTATTTACCTAAATAGTAAACTATATTGTGTGTGAAAACTAAAGCTCCCATAATTAATTGAATCCTTGTTCAAATTAAAAATGTTTTACTCAATCTTTTATACTCTTTTGTTTTTTTCTCTTTTTTTCCTAAATGAACTTTGGAAAATTTGAACATCATATTTTGGCATATAACTGTTTCAATCAGATAGAATTTATATTCAATGAAAATTACAAGGAAAACTTGAATACATTATTAAAAAAAGTATTATCTAAATAAATTTCTCATTCAGGAGGATACCGAAGTGAACTTATTATTAACACATCTAAATCTACAACAAAAAATACGTATGTATATGGGCTAGCACAATGTTGGAACTCTATTTCGAAAAATAAGGTCTTTGCATCATGCCAAAGTTGTATCAGTACAACAGGTCTAGAGCTTCTCAAGCATTGCCCCCTCAATTGAGGAGCTATCATTTGGATTGAAGGATGCATTTTAAAATACTCATATGTAGATTTCATTGGTAAAGGTGACACAAATAATGGGTTTTTCTTGATAAATGTTGATTTCAATGATCATCCCATGCTTAAAAGACTTCGTCAACTATTCACTAGATTAATAAAACTATTCATGGACCATTGTATGCTCCGGGGAAACAAGTATTAGATAAGAAACACTTTTATGGTACAGTTGACTGTACTAGTGATCTTTTTGGCATAAATTGTAAAAAGTGTCCTGATGTTGCAATAAGCGAACTTCTAAATTGTAGTTATAGAATGAGAAGCAAACATACTATTTATAGTAGTTGTTGCATTAGATTT
The DNA here is from genome assembly GCA_018703695.1 of Prunus fruticosa. NCBI lineage: Eukaryota > Viridiplantae > Streptophyta > Magnoliopsida > Rosales > Rosaceae > Prunus > Prunus fruticosa. The sequence continues at coordinate 28,439,768 of CM031924.1, forward strand.
GAATTGTGCCACTATTATTAGGAGAATTTATTTATTTTTTTAATAATGTGAGTCCCAGTCACATTTCGGGAAGGGTATAATAAACTATTCCAATTATAATGTTTAGTAATCATAAAATAATTTCTACTCACGTTATGTTTGATTTATACAATAATATAGATTAAAGTTTGTTCAATTTTTAACAATAATCATATTTATTACATTTTGCAGTTATTCATGCTAGCCGTTAAATGTCTATGAGACACTTTTAACATATCGGTTGGAGATGCTCTAAGAAGCTAGATTGTAAAAATAGTGAAGACTTATGTTTGCTGTTGTGTTGGACTAAAAAAATAAATATTGTAATATTTAAATTTAATTCAGGATTCTGATATCTTTTTTAGAGTAATAACATGCAAGCTATTTTCAAGTGTATTTTTTGTTAATTTATGTTCTAAAAAAATAATTAAAACAATAATAAAGTTCTATTTTTTTTTAAAAAAAAAACTAGATAATAACATCATAGTGGATATAAACACTTAATAAATAAAATTTAAGTTAAAATAATTATTTAACTATAAAATAATAAAATATTTGAGAAAACCACAAATATCTTCTCTTCTTCCTCTCCCCGTCACCTCACCACCTACGATCCTCCTCAAACCCATTTTCCTACCTCCCTGAACCACACAGCTCTTGCCATGCTTTCCACAAACACAACCATGCCTCTTCTCCTCATTATCACCCCACTTTGCCCCTAATTAAGCCCATTAGATTCTGACCCACATCAACAAGCTGTTAGATGAGGCGATGAAAGAGAGAAACGCAGCAGCCCATTAATTGGGGAAGAAACATTTCCAAAGGTGACAAACCCACCATTAATCTTCTTCTATTTTCAAGAATCCAAATTCTTCATCCCTTGATTTTTTTTTCCCCAAAATAAGTCACTCTCTGGTTTTTAATTTTTTCAAATTTCCGAATGGAATTATTGGGCTTGTCCACGGAATTATTGGCTTTGTGGGAATTGGTTCTCCAGGGGATGTTATGGTTGTGCAGGTCGGGTGGAGACGTCAAGTTTCTGGGTTATGCAATGGTGATGGGTGTTTAATTGGGAATAGTTTTTGGCGTCGATAGAGTTTACTAAAAACACAAATCCAGAAAATCCAGTTCCATGTGAAGAAGAAGAAGAAATTGGTGTAGTTCGGACTGGTGTGTTCTATTTAGCGAGTTCGCTATTTTGCGAACCACCTTTCAATTTCGCTGTATTATAGGAGCTGAGTGAAGGGTTTTTTCACTGTTGGACTATATAATTTCATTTAAATTAGTCTCCTCCCTTACCAAACATGGTTTCCAATGTTATTTAAGCAAGTCTAGTCCAGAGGCCCAAACACAACCTATGTAACATCCCACATCGACCAACGAAGATGGGGTGATGTGTCTTATATGTACATGTCCGTCTCCATCTAGCACGAAGTCTTTTGGGAGCTCACTGGCTTCGGAGTCATGGAAACTTCGAAGTTAAGTGAGTTGGAGCTAGAGCAATCTCAAGATGAGTGACCCACTGGCAAGTTGGTCATAAGCTCCAAAAAACAAAACCGTGAGGGCAAAGAGGGGGCTCAAAGTTGACAATATCGTGCTATGGCGGAGCCGATCCGGGATGTGACAACCTAAGTGTTTTGTCTCCAGGGGCGAAATCTACTCTTAAGATTGTTGGAAATTTTGGTTGAAGGACGCTACTTTTCCTGCAAAACATCAAATGAAATCATTACTAGAAAATTGTAATTTACATTGATAGAGTAGATTAAATAAAGCCAATGAAATTACAGCAAAATATTTATCTTTAGGGGCATAGAAGATCCTTCTCTATTCATGTTTGAGTAGAATAATAGTTTTAAGTTGAGGTGTGTCATTCACTGTACTTAAGAGTAGATTTCACCCCTTAGAGACAATGTCTCTATGTAGCAAGGTTGTATGACGAACCTTCCAAAATACAACAACCTAGGACCCTCATAAACGTAAACTTGTAATATTTGGATCGGATGAACAACTCGAATCTTTCCCTTGATAAAAGAAAACAAAATTGAAACACCAAAAACCCAAGAATATAGAGGAGAAAAAAAGGAAGAAATGTGGCACCAATATGATTTATCTATTTCTCCAACGTATAGCTTTTTTTTTTGTCAAACCAATGTATAGCTCGAATGGTTTATATATGAGCTTTCCAAGTGGAGGTTTGGTTATTAAACAAGCAATTAAACTGCATAAAATGCTCCCACCGTTAAAAGCAATAAGTTGCCAATGTTAACATGATTTAAAACCAAATCTGAATATATCAAATTAATGCACAATTAAATCATAGCTAGTTACATTTGGCCTTCACGTTTTCTCAAAATTTAAGACATTAAAATCCAAAATAAAACTACCAAAAGAGATTAAAGAAATATTACTATCAATAGAATGTTAGCAATAGTCAATTAATGTGTTAATTATGTAGTCAATTAATGTGTTAATTATGTAGTCAATTAATGTTTGGCACCTACTATGTTTGGCACCTACAATATTTGGGGGGCTTGACTAGGTTGGTTGCCTAACTAGGTTGGTTGCCTAACTATGTTTGGCACCTACAATATTTGGGGGGCTTGACTAGGTTGGTTGCCTAACTTGGTTGGTTGCTTAACTTGGGGGCTTAGGAACTTGTATATATATATATATGTGTTGATTGTAAGTAATGAAGACATAAGTGAAAATCAGAAAATATTCCACAACTCTCATTCTCTCTACACTTTCCACTCACTTCTCTCAATATCCTCTATGTTTTGACATGGTATGAGCAGCGATCTTGCTGACTCTAGTCTTGAATTGTTGTTTCCATCATGGGAGAAGATGTTTTTTTCCCTGCTGGAAATAGCACCACCAACTCTTCTCAACCTACCTACTTAGAAGCATTGACGACACGATCCCGATCCCGACCCAGACACCGACCGAACCGATTGGCCTCACCTGGACTAGGTGTTGCCGCCGACACCAACCAACCGACCCCGATGATCCAGACCTCGACCCCGACTGAAACTGCACGATATGAAAAAGATCAAAAGAGATATGAAGCTGCAAGTGGTGACTCTGGCTATGTATTCCATACTTCGGATGATAGAAATTCAACGGGCTGGATAATTGATTTCTGGCGCAACCGATCATATGACATTTGATCCTGATGATTTTCTGAGTACTAGTCAACCCAGACGAACTAGTATTGCTAATGCCAATGGAGTTACTTCTCCTGTGACAGGAGCTGGCACTGTGGCTCTCTCATCCTCTCTTTCATTATCTAATACTTTACTTGTTCCATCTTTATCAAATAAGCTAATGTCAGTTAGTCAAATTCCTGAACAATTGAATTGTTGTGTATTAATCTACTCTGGAGTTTTTGTTTACTTCAGGATATTCACACTAAGGAGATTATTGGTCGTGGTACTAAGAGAGGGGGGCTATATTATATGGAGGATCTCAGGTACAGGCATGGCTCACAATATCAAACAAAGGCAAGTCTGGTTGTGGCACCGTCGATTGGGGCATCCATCCTTTGGATATATGAAGCATATTCTACCAAACTTATTATCAGATTTCAAGGACTCCGACTTCAAATGTGACATTTGCATTTTGGCTAAAAGTCACCGTGTGCCCTACCCATTAAGTTCAAGTAAGAGTACTACTCCATTTAAGTTAATTCACTCTGATGTTTGGGGGCCCTCACCTATAACTTCTCATTTCGGCTTTCGGTGGTTTGTGACATTTGTGGATGATTGTACTCGTATGACATGGTTGTACTTGATAAAGAATAAAAATGAAGTGTTTACTGTGTTTCAGTCTTTCCACGGACAGATTGAAACTCAGTTTCTACCAAGATCCGAGTTCTTCGCTCCAGATAATGGGGGCGAATATGTCAATCATGACTTTCAAACATACTTCCAGATGCAAGGCATGATTCATGAGACAACTTGTCCTCAAACACCACAACAAAATGGTGTTGCGGAACGGAAAAACCGACACCTCCTTGAAACAGCACGAGCCCTTCTGATTGAAGCTCATGTTCCTCGTCACCATTGGGATGATGCTATAGTCACCGCAGTCTACCTCATCAACCGAATGCCTTCCAAAGTTTTAGACTTCCAGACTCCCTTACAAGCACTTGCCCAACATGGGCCCTTGCCCTCCGTTCAAATGCTTCCGCCCCGAGTCTTTGGTTGTGTGGCATTCGTTCACCTTCATAAGAATCAACGTGGCAAACTTGATCCATGTGCTCTCAGATGTGTTTTCATAGGCTATGCTGCTCATCAGAAAGGATACCGGTGTTATCACCCCTCCAGCCGTCGTACGTATGTCACTTTGGATGTCACCTTTATGGAGTCGGAGATGTTCTTCCATGATCCGATGTCCAACTCTATGCCTCAAAGAGGCATAATGAACAAAGAGGCTTTGGGAATTCAAAGACTTGAAAATTGGAGCAAAACAAACCCAAGCAATGAAGTTGAATTTCGGAGCAGAAGCCAAGCGACCGGTCTCCAAGAGCCCAGCGACCCATCGTAGAGAATCCTGAAGAAGAATTTCCAAACCTGCCCAAAAGCGACCGGTCCCCAGGAGCCCAGCGACGGTCGTCGTAAGAGAATCCTGAAGGAGAATTTCGAACCTGCCCAAAAATGACCAGTCGCCAGGAGCCCACGACCGGTCGTCGAGAAAGTCTTGTAGAAGATTTTCGAATATGCCAAAAAGCGATCGGTCACCAGGAGCCCAGCGATTACCATCGCTTCCCTGCCAAGAACATGATATCTCTTCATATTTCACCTCCGAGACTGATGAAGACCCCCCTCACATCTCAGGACCCGCTGATCAATCTCCTGAGAATAATCCTGAGGTACGTGATTCTACTACATCTCCTGCTTTAGTTGATAAACCTGTTATATATCAATTACCCTGAGGCAAACCGTGAAAACCGACAATTCGGTATTCACCGGATAATGGCAAGGCATCAAAGTACCCAATTGCAAATTATGTTTCTACTGAAAAATTATATGCACCCCTTCAAGGCTTTGTACACCAGTTATCCGCAATTCATATTCCAACCAAAGTGAGTGAGGCATTGAAGGATCCAAAATGGGTTCAGGCAATGAAGGAGGAGATGCATGCTCTGGAGAAAAATCACACATGGACACTGGAGAACTTACCTCAAGGAAAAAGGACTGTCGGATGCAGAGAATGAGATTACACTTTGAAATACAATGCTGATGGGTCAATTGAACGTTACAAAGCACGGCTTGTGGCAAAGGGATACACACAAACATATGGTATTGACTATGAAGAAACCTTTGCCCATGTTGCAAAACTTAACACTGTTCGAGTGCTCTTGTCCATTGCAGCAAATCTTGATTGGCCTCTCCACCAATTTGATGTGAAGAATGCCTTTCTCCATGGAGAACTCACAGAAGAAGTCTACATGGATATCCCACCAGGATATGTTACATCTACTCATGCTAATGTGGTGTGCAGATTACGAAAGGCATTATATGGATTGAAGCAATCTCCTCGAGCATGGTTTGGGCGTTTTACCTTGGCCATGAAGAATTATGGTTTTAAGCAGAGTAATTCTGACCATACTCTGTTCTTAAAACACAAGGGAGGAAAGGTAACGGCTCTAATCATTTATGTCGATGATATGATTATTCCTGGGAATGATATGCAGGAAATCTCTCAACTACAAAAATGTTTGGCAAAGGAGTTTGAAATGAAGAATCTTGGTGGACTCAAGTACTTCTTGGGCATTGAAGTTGCTAGATCAAAGCGAGGCATATTTCTCTCACAAAGGAAGTATGTTCTAGATTTATTGGCAGAAACAGGAATGTTAGATTGCAAACCTGTTGACACTCCAATCGTTCAGAATCACCACCTTGGGGAATATCCCAATCAGGTACCCACTAACAAAGAAAGATACCAAAGATTAGTAGGTCGATTGATCTACTTGTCCCATACCCGACCCGACATCGCGTATGCTGTCAGTGTTGCTAGTCAGTTTATGCATTGTCCAAGTGAAGATCATATGGATGCAGTTTTCGGATTCTTAAATATTTGAAGTCAGCACCAGGAAAAGGACTTATGTTCTCCAAAATGGTCATCTGAATATCAGTGGCTATACAGATGCAGATTGGGCAGGGAACATCATGATGATAGACGATCAACATCTGGGTACTTCACATTTGTGGGAGGTAACTTGGTTACTTGGAGAAGCAAGAAACAGAATGTCGTTGCTTTGTCTAGTGCAGAAGCGGAATTCAGAGGAATGACCAAAGGAATTTGTGAACTTCTTTGGTTGAGAAAATTGCTTACAGAGATTGGATATGCACCTACATTCGGAATGCATCTACAGTGTGATAACAAGGCTGCAATATCCATTGCACACAATCCAGTTCAACATGATCGCACCAAACATGTTGAAGTGGATCGACACTTCATTAAAGAGAAAGTTGAAAATAAAGAAATTCAGCTTTCCTTTGTCAAGTCTGAAGACCAGCTGGCAGATATATTAACAAAAGTTGTTTCTAGCAGAGTATTCCACAACTCACTGATCAAGTTGGGCATTGGTGATAACTATGCACCAATTTGAGGGGGAGTGTTAGCAATAGTCAATTAATGTGTTAATTATGTAGTCAATTAATGTTTGGCACCTACTATGTTTGGCACCTACAATATTTGAGGGGCTTGACTAGGTTGGTTGCCTAACTAGGTTGGTTGCCTAACTATGTTTGGCACCTACAATATTGGGGGGCTTGACTAGGTTGGTTGCCTAACTTTGGGGCTTAGGAACTTGTATATATATGTGTTGATTGTAAGTAATGAAGACATAAGTGAAAATCAGAAAATATTCCACAACTCTCATTCTCTCTACACTTTCCACTCACTTCTCTCAATATCCTCTATGTTTTGACATAGAACACGTCCATACTTGCTATCCAAAAGGAAAAAGTTTTGAAATCTCAACTTTAAAATAATTATAACCACCATTTAACACATTTAAAATTTCAATTCAATAAAGATAGTAATAATAACAAATATAAATTTAATAATGATTTTGTAATTTGAAATACTCACAAAAATTCAAATACGAACCCATGACACCTTGATAGTGTGTGTGTTTGAGAAACATTCATCCCTTTGTAGGCTATTACTTGTATTACAAAAATAAAAATAAAAAAATAAAAGGTTTAAAAGGAAAGGATTGGCCCAAAAAAAGGAAAAGACAAACTTTGAATTCTCTCATATTTCTCTCTTTACTTTTACAACACGTTACGCGCACGTTCGATATAATTATGTTGTGTAATTTGTCCTAGACTCATCGCATAGTTCAGAGTTTTTTGAGCTCGCCTGTTGGACTTCATTATATATATTTATTTCTTCTTCTTTCTTGCCTATTTACATTACTTGATTTTATATTTTAGCTATGGGTGGGAGTTTGTTTTGACTACTTCCATCCAATTCTTAGTTTTTAGGTTATTGGATTACATATTTTAATATAGGAGATACATAATTTTTTATTCCTAGTGTTAGTAAACACACGTAAGCAAAAATTGGAATTCCAATTTTATTGGATTGGAAGAGACAACAAAAACTTTACGCGCCATTCTTTATATCGGACAAAATACTACATTACTTTCATGGAACAAGGTATCTCTTTTTTTTTCTTTTTCAAGATGGAACAAGGTTTAGCTCAAATCAAATATTAACTTCGTAAAAAAGCACAAAGGCTCACTTGTATGTCAGCAATAACTATGCTAAATGGCGTTGAAAGCTAAATCAATAATTTCAAGCGACTTTATATCGAATATACAACCGCAGCAGCATTGCCATTATTGCATAAAAAATATAACATAACTACTTTGGTTTGATGGAACAAGGCATGTACTTTTGTAACCAGCCATTTATGTCTTGGGATATTGAAGAAGGCAAACTCTGGACAGCGAAAAGAAATGGAGTCGGGCAAGAGGTAGTGGTTTGCTTTCTAACACAACTGAAGACCATGAGACCAGTGATCCATTGCTCTTGTGACAAAAACTTACATTAGATTCTTGGGCTGGCAGAGAGGTAGGCATAAACGATGGCCAATATAATAAACAGTGCCACAATCTGCATTCAGAATGTGGATTCATCAGTACGTATTTTCTGGAATGATACTAATCCTTTCACTTTTAATTTTCTATATCTAGAAGAAACTCACCAGAGTTGAATTGTAGCTCGGCTCACCCTTGATGATGTAGGATTTCCTGGTGTAGTCCATAGATACTTGTCAGACAATAAAGAAGGAAGAATGTTCAATATTTCGATAGGACAGCCAGAAAGTATGAAATACCTTTTGCTCAGGGCTCCAGAGGCTCTGCATGTATTCTGTACTGCTTCCAGCCTGCTCAATGTTTTTGTTGCATTAGGGTCATTATTGTCAACCTGCAGCCGAAAATTAATTTTAATCTGTCAAGAACCTCTGAAAATTGTAATACGGTAAAGCCCTTTACAATAAGTCTCTCACCCATGATTTAGTATGAAGTTAAAGCAATTTAGTTACAAGATCATATATATCTTGTTTCTGGAATTATCATACCTTGGACTTTAGAATGGAAGAAAAATCAAAGAAAGCACCATAGACATCATCCATTGATTTTGTTCGGTCAATGACTTTTGCTGTAAGGCCTACAAAACAAAGCAATGAATTGAACACTGTTTAGTAAAGAATTATGACAAAATCACAAGTATGACCAAAACTATTCAACAGCCCAATACTTATTCAATCCAAAACAACACAAACCCTAATAAATGAGACAGAAGTGGATGAAGGCCTTCAAATATAAGTAAAGACAGAAGTGGATGAAGGGCAGAGAGGTTTAAGACAGTCAATGCGTAGTCACGGTACTTCCATTTTTCTAACATATAATTTTTATCATGACATGATTTTGTAGAGCATTTCCATAATAAAATGTATAAAACTAATTGTAGTTACTAACATGTGCTAGTCTATAGAGTAGTCTCCAACAGTGTAAGCTTCCCAAAATCTCTAAATAGTCTCTAACAATGTGTTACTATGAAAATAATATTGCCAAGACGAGTGGAACTCCAGTAGCTGCCACTATCTGCCAAATGACCACCTCATAGCACATGCATACTACCCTATTTTACAAAGTCATTTCTTTATAAATTCCATATGCACTAGTTTTTCATTTCATTATCTCAAAATGTATCCAGTTTAAACTGAAAGGAATACCATGTTCATAGATTAAAATCTTACCCCTCCTCATTTTGACTACACCTCTGAAGACCTCAATGTTGTTGTAGCATAATGCCAGCGTGCCAATTGCCATGATCTAGTAAAGCAAGCACAAATCAGATGAGATTACTTAGAGAAAATCATGATTAAGAAATTACACTGCAGCCAATGAAATCAGAAGACATTATATTGAATTTTGTCCAAAAGGCATGATAAACACAATATGAAGACTTCCTATTAGAATTTCAAAGGTTTGAGAACATAAACAATCTACGTCTAGACCATCAATACTTGAAGGAAACAAAAATACATCCAGAGAGAAAATTATAAACCTACAATTCTTAGATCAATATCATTTCACTGGTCCAACTTCCAATCAAAGTTACAAGTCAATTATGACTTGTACCTAGAGCCAAAGGGTCATTCAGAATCGGCTAATCAATCCAGATGGTCCAATATTAAGCTGGACTGAATAAATATCACCTCATGCACCTCTTGCAAACAAGGCTTTTTTGTTGTCCAATCTTGCAAACAAAGCTCTAAAAACCATGAGATACAACAGCTAGATCCAAATCTAAAGCTGTTATGGGCGAACAATGTTTATCAAGGTTGCATCATATGCGAAGCACAAAAATAGTATAGAACCAATCAATTAATCCTACCAATCTTTGTGTTTGTTATATAAATAAGTAAAATACACATGTCAGATTACTACACATGCACACACAAGACTAATAGTTGTGATATCGTTGAGAAATAATCTACCTGAGGGATGGCACAAAATTTAAATATTGCAGGATCTCTTAAAGCAGCCATGTACTTCAAGCAATCTTCCATATGTATCAACGCATTAGTGACCATGTCATTCAAGCATTGCACAGCCTTGTCTGAGTTTTCCTCATATTTCAAGTCCTGAGTTGCAATCATCAAAAAATCCAGTTCAGACAAGAATTCCAACTTTGCACTGGGCGATGCATAAATTCTTATATCACCCTACTATTCTAAGCCTCGATTATGAATGATTAGAAATAAAATGAAGTATAAGCGGTTGGGAAGCCAAAATGATAGGAATAACATAGGAAGCTTTTAAAGTATAAAAGTAAAGAAGAAGCACCTCAAGTTTGTTAACATATTTACTCCAGATCTGACGTGGCCAAAACATGCGAGACTTCGGTATCTCATTAATATCCTCCAAATAATCCCGAATGATGTTTGTTTTCTGTTATTTATTAGATCCAAACATTGTAGAATTAGAAACAACTATCAAGCCAATTTGAGACAGAGAGCAGATAGCATTTCTTGCATCAATATTATTGTTATACCTGAAGAAATAAGCCCATTGAATTTGAGAGAGAATCCGAGGCCAAATCCTCCTTATCAGCAGCGTGGAAAAGCTTGGACAAACCTAAACCAACAAGCCCTGCCACATAGTGGCAGTACTCATCATAGTCATCAACGGTTTCTACCTGCAAGATGAGAGAAAATATATCCAAATCACATAAAGAACTACACCTGGCCTTCATGCACATTGTGCAAAAGTCCACTGTTAATAATAGGCATGCATGGAAAAATAATTCAAATTTGATATATTTTTTAACCATTTCATTGCAGAATCTGATTTTCCATAGTGCAAAAACATTAAGCTAGCTAATGTGCTTGTTTATATGCACAAATTATGGTCCATAGGTTGGAAACCAGAAAAGATGCTTATAAATGGAAACCAGGCTAGGTCTCAACTAAGTTGTTGACCACAGAAACAGTATTTTTTTCTATATAGTTTTAACTCAATATTTAAATTACTTAAGAAAGTCCTAGTTTAAAACAGATACCATATACCTTTTCTATGGTTGATCTACATTTGTCTTTCTTTTTCCCTTAGCATTCAAAATATAACTACGTTGTCCATAAACATTCCATACTAGGAATAATTTCCAAATCAAAACGATTATATATAACATATTTGTACATACATGGAAAAGAATTGAATATATTTCAAAAGTATCTAACATATATGTTAAGAAACAATGTAAACCATGTCAGAAAGGTTTTTGAAATGGGGTTTTATTTTAATTAAAACATGAGAAACATGACACAACAGAATATATCCACCCTTTGCAGGTAAGGTCACAACTAAGTGCATCACAAACCTCCTTGCAGATAAATTTTGCCATTCCTGCACCCATTCTTTTGGTAATATCCTCAATTGCCTCCTGATAACTGCAGAATTAGCATACCGATTGCTTATCAAAAAAATGTACAATGAAAACTCCAATCATATATGAATGTATACTATAAAGAAAAAAAGTGTAAGCAAAGAGTTGTTACAACATGAAGATGAATAATATCTTATAGATCCCAATTTCATCATGCAATAAGAATATTTCCAAGTTCAACAAGCCAACCCCAAACCATGCACTCATTAAAATGAACAAGCATCATAATCTTCACCATATTTTTCCGAAGTCAAAACTTCTCTACGAACCTGGAGTGTCACAGTCAGTTAGGTTGGACATCAGCACTCCTATTTAGGTGTTCTACTTAAAAAATAAGTTAGCATATGAAGCACCAGAATTAACCATTCATCAGGTATCACATGATCAACATACTAGTAAAAGACATTTCCCTAAAATATCAGATGTGCCATGCTAAGTAATTTCATCAAAGTTTTCATCCATATAGCTGAAATGTTGAGGAAACTTTAGTCCCATAAAATTTATCTTATAGCCACCAAGAACACTCTCTGATGCGGAGCTATTGTTATTACAGAGAAGTATGGATGAAAGAAACAACATTACTGAGTTACAAGGGCAAGTGTTTTGTGCTAGAACATGCAGGAGACTTCAGTCAATATCAACCTAATGAAATCATTAGAGGTTCAACATATTTCAAGAATCCTATGTCAGGTTCTTCAAAATTTTTGTATGTTAATACTCATATTTATTGAAGAGATTGAATAAAGGGTTGAACTATGCATCGTTGAATGTTCAAAGGATTTTCAAATTTAAAGCTCAATGTTTAAAACCATTTTTATTTTAAAATAATAATAACCAAGTTAAATATGAATCTGAGTTTTTAGAGAGAGTTTAACCACACCAATCTTAAATACACTTAAGACTTGTGCTAAAAAAGCTCCACACATTCACTGGCTAAAAATAATTCAAGACCTAGATTTGTGCGTGTGTCTGCACGTGCGTGCGTGTCTGCACGTGTGCCTGTGTGTGTTAGCAGTAACTGGTATGAACCATCAAGTTCATGAACCACACTTATCACCTAAGAATTGTTTATGAGCTACATGAAATACTAAATAACTAAGTGACGTTCCTTTGGATGAACCCTCATAACAGTAAAAGCGTGAAAAGATTAGGAAAATGAGAAAGGAATCAGAGATTATTTTCAATCAGTCCATTGATAGAGAAGCTGTACCATGAATTATTACGAATGAACAGAAAGTCCCATTCACAAAGGATCTGTTCAACAATTAATCAAGGTACAAGGATAAGAAATTACCCTTTCCCGAGTTCCAGAAAAGCAGTTGAAACATGATGAAACTGGTCCATGAGAACTTTGTAGTCCTTTGTACCACCTGAAGACAAGGAAGAAGGCTATTGAGCAAGCAGACAACAAGTCTCATCAACATGGTAACGTGCAACTGTGCATGTACCATACTTACCACGGACCTAGAACAATACTACCTGTGCCTTATGTTCTTTTATTTGTTTCTTTTGTAATATATAAAGAAAACAAAAAAATTTGTGCAATCCACTGAATGTCAGCGGGTAATACTTACTGTTGACAGGAAAACATAGAGGAAAATCTTTTGAGGCAGGGAAAGCAGTTACTCTGATATTTTCGGGTTACAGTTCAATCTTTTATCATATTTTCAAACAAATAACAATATTTCCAGAGAACAGTTATTAGCATTCAAAAATAGTCATCCTGCACTCCTTCCTCCTTTTTTTTCATCAAGGAAGACTGCACATTTCTAGGGAACTTTATCATATATATATATATATATATATGCTTTTATACATGTATAATTATTCACTACTAAACTTGTATAAGGACCCCTTTCTCAGTTACTTGATCAACTATGGATAGTTCAGTGCATTAAGATGTTTATCTACTGTGCATCTTAACCGTCCATATGATCAAATGGCTGAAAATCATGTTCTAGATTAGATAAAACTACCAATATATATAATTTTATATATAAACGTATACATGTATGTGTGATGTGTGCGTGTGTGTGTACCATTTATCGAAACAAGATTTTCACTGCTAGTAAAGTTATACATCATAATTTCACGTCCATAGGATACAGGTAACAGCAAACGTGAATAATGTGATACTGTTAATTTAAACCACTCACATGAAAAATGCCAATCGCGGTCATATATGTGACGATGAAATGCTATCAAGATGGGGACTTTGACATCTGCTGCAACGCTTGTATCATCCTCTGTATAGAGTCCATCAGAACAAATTATATCATTGAAAACATGTTGAATTAATACATTAGGATCATAAGTGTGATGAAGGAAAAGAAAAAGTTAAACAGGTAATGCTACATAATGCACAAAGCAAACCTGCACAAGGGTAATTATTTCAAATAGAGACTTAAGATGCAACAAGCTACATTCAATCTAACATTAGGAAGCAAAAGACTAAAGATAATAAAAACATACCGACAGTGTCTAGAGCTCGAAGAACCAGATAAAATATACAGACCTGCAAAACCGCAAAAGTCAACATCAGAAAATGACAATAAAATCAGACAAAAGACGGAAAATGCAACAAGAGAAATGAAATGCAGTAGTCTGTAAGGACCTTAAGAACAAGAAATTATAACAGTAAACAACAATCTCTTCTCCAAAAGAATTAAGGCCAGAACTGAAAATTACTCCATGTCTAGCCTTCAATCAAGTTCATGCTTACATATTCGATTCATATTCCAGAAAATACAGAGAAAGACAAATAATAAACATAAAAACAATCTACCAATCAAAACCAATTTTCATATTCCACAAAGTAGATAATCCGATACCCATCAAAATACCCTCAGTAAATAATACCAATTTTCTCTTCTTTTAAACCACAATAAGATTGACTACCCTTTTTCTTATAAGCGATAAAATTGACTGCCTTCAGAAGATGGACAGATGTGAACCATTAGCATCATCCTTCAGCCAAAAAGGAACAAATCACCAATATAATTTCAATTCTACTAAACACAGGCCATAAAAAAATAATTAATCCCCAGATACATCAAAAGTCAAGACCATAATCAAATAAATTCCTGTAAACCCACAAATCACCACTTGGAAAAAGAAAAGCAGATACAGAAACAAACACTTATATGTATATACCAAACGAAGAAACAAAACTTACAGCGTTACGAAGCTCAGTGCCGAGCTGTTGAATAACGAGAGCAAAACTACGAGAAACCTTGTGAAGCATGGAATAACAAAAAGCCCAATGGGGCTCTGGAGGGATCTGCTTCTCTAAGTTCTTGGCTGCCATTTTGAGCTTCAAAAGAGGGTAAATGTCATCCGGATGTTTCATCAAAGTCCCCAAGGTACCCATTTCGAGATCTGAAGAGGGGAAGAAAACCCAAAATCCCAAAACTTGAAATCTCACACAGAGAGATTGGGAATGGGAAGGTGGGGATTGATTTGACGATGGAGTTTTTTCAGAGATGGGTTTTTGTAGTTGTAGGTGGTGATGATACTAGCTTGGTCCAAGCTGGCGTCCTAGTACTCTAGAAATTAAAGAATTGGATTTGGAGCCAAAAAAGTCGTTGAATATGTGCGCGTGCTCACTCCGTTACGGTGATATATTCTTATTTTTGTTTGTGGTTGCAAAGGGGCAATAACAAAATAAAAATAAAAATAAAAAACAATGGGGTGTTATTTACATTGCTCATCCTTTGGTGTGTGATCCCAAGTAATTATGGATTCAAACCCTCATAATACTCGTATGTGTGTAGTCTCCCTCTCTCGCTTATGAGCATAATCCGCTACATAACAAAAATTTGTTTTCAACAATTCAGGCCACAACCCACCAACACAAAGCCCCTACACTGGCAAAATCGTTATTCCCCAGAGAGCTTAATCCCATAAATGACATTTTCGTAGCGGCATTGGATAAAACAATGATGTGACATTGTAGATTTGACTTGTTAAAAATAAATAAAGTCTAAAAGTGATACAAGATTTGGCAAACAAAATTTGATGAACTGATTTAGTGGGCATAACAGAGTGTAGATAACTTAGCTTTGATTAAAGGGTAAAACTGCCGTAATATTTGGTAAACAAAATTTGATGACTGAATTTGTTGAGTGAGTACACAATGAAGAGGAATGCTAGTAACCCTCTCTTCAATCTTCTATTTTAGATCTTTTCTCTTTTGCTCATGGCATGTGTCACTTCCCATATATTTAAAACAATGACATTAATACATTAAACAAACCACCTTTTGTCTTCCAAATTTACCCTTATTAAATAATTGTCCTTCAATTTATCCAAATATTTTCACAACTCTCTTACCACATGTAAAAAAAAATTTAAATGACATTTTTCTAAAAAGAAAATGTTTTTTCATAGGGTAGGGAAATCGTCAGTATTTTATTTTTTAACACAAGAATGACATAAAAAAAAACACACAAAAGAAATATCTTTTTTTTATATAGACAAAATATGTCCACCAAATGAAGTCTATTTTCAAAGGAAGTTCATTGATTGCATTTTCAAATCATTAATTCGCTAAGTCTAACTATTGAATTCTTTTTTTCTGAACCATTAATTAGGTAAGTCTTAGTTGGAGTCTTTCGTAAAAGAAAAAAAAACTAACGTTTTTTCTTATTTAATTTTTTAAGTCTTATTTGAATGTCTCCTTATTCCCTTTTGTTTGGTCAACTCCTTATTCCCTTTGGAGTCTTAAAAAATATTAAACATTTTTTCTTAATTAATTTTTTAACAAGGTGATAAAAAAGTTGTAAATAATTAGGATAATAAATTTAGGGAAATATGAAAATAAATACATTTAATAAGGGTAAATTTGGAAAATAAATATTAGCTTGCTTGATTCATTGATTACATTGTTTTAAATGTAAAGAAAATAACACATGTCATGGAGAAAAAAAAAAGTTAAAAAGAATGTTGCTAGCATCTCCCACAATGAAAGTTGACAAAGATGATAATGGAGTTGGAGAGATGAAAGAGACCGGGGAGTCGGAGTGAGTTCTATTTGGTGGCAGATTGATTTATTTTATAATATTTTTATGGCCAATAAAAGTTTACAGCATATGATTTTTATTTTTTGTGCAAAATATATTTATAGTTGGGGCCTGATTTGTTTGACTACAACAGCAGGTGGGAACATGCGAAATGCGAGCTACATACGGCTACGAAAGTCTGGACTCCCAAGTTTGAACAATTATTTTTTTCTTCTTTCTTTTTTTGGGTCAACTTCAAGGGGTTGCAAAGTGTGAAATTAATTAATTACAAAGTATGGTGTGATTGGCAAACTGTCATTTTCAGCTGGCAAGTTACCTGGTGCATCAATGGTAGGGGTCGAAACCCGTTGAAAGCACTTTGTGGCTATAGGCAAACCGAAACTTTGAGCATGGATTAATCCCACAATTCGGGTGTGGGGACACCTCATGGTATTTATAAAAGAAAAAAGTATGAAATTAATTCATTTGGAGTCTTCAAAATTTTTTTAAATAAAAAATCTATAAAATTGTATTTAATTTTTCTTTATTTTGACCCTGAGAGCATCAACAATCATGCTCTTTATTTTTCAGTTAAAATTTAGCTTAAAATACTAGAAAGCTATATTAGAAGCTCCTTATAAAATTTCTACTTTAATCATGCTATCTAGTTTAGGAAATCATAAATGTTTTTTTATTATATAGTTTAGCATAAATGCTTCCTCTTCATATAAAATAAAAGTGTTGCTAAACGAATCATATAATTAACTGAGTAAACCATAAAATCTAAATATACCATAATATTTAAATTAAAATATAAAATTAACAGTACACCTATTTAAGTACCAAAAATACGCATGGTACACCTTATACAAATGAAATAATTGAAAATATTTATTCATAAAACTAAAATATAAAAAAACCTACCCAGTCCCGCACTCACCCTTTCCTCCCACACAACTGCCTCCACACCCACCCCCCACCCACGGCCCGCCCATTCCTTCCTCCACCACCACCCATCTCCAAATTCTACACCCTCCCTCCCACGCATCCCTTTGTATCCAGCCCAGACCCAATCAAGGTACCCAACCCCCTGCCGTACCCCCAGATTATCATCTTGAGTGACCATCGTACATCAAGTGGGCTAGCACTTTAGTCCCAAGTCCCTAAAGCATGCCATTGCTTTCATTGAAAGCACGCTAGCCTTCAACCCCCTGCCAATCCAAAACCCAATAACCCTTTTGAGTTATTCAACCTAAAACCATACCAAATAACAAAGAAAGTAAAATAAAGAATCAATTCACTCATAGGGGTGGCTGTCGAGAAGAGGGAGGGTGGATGGGTGCGTGGGGAAGATAAGACAGATAGTAGGGTGAAGAGAGAGAGAGAGAGAGAGAGAGAGAGAGAGAGAGAGAGAGAGAGAGAGAGAGAGAGAGAGAGAGGGAGGGAGAGGGTACGAGAGAAAAGGAGAGAGGAGGTGGGATTCGGATGTGTGGTTGGGTGGTGGGGAGGTCAGGGACAAAAGTAGGGATTTGGGATTGAGGAGATTCCATACCAAAGTTTCGACCAAGTTAGGTCATTAGATACAGAGATATAGAGAGGAAAGGAGGATTTGTCGGCGGTGGGGGAGGGGTCGCCGCTGGCAGGATGGGATGGCTGACAAGTCGGGTGGGAGGGTAGGTGATTTGGTGGCTGTTGGGGTTTTTATTTTTTATTTGATTTTTTATCACAAATGGTCCCGTTTACCAAATTATCACGAATGGTCCTTGAGGTTTTTTGTTGACACTAATAGTCCTTAATGTTTGGACTTTTTATCACAAATAGTCCCTGCGTCAAAAATTCTGTTAAGTGTATGATGTGGAAGATAAATGGAGACCATATGTCCAATCACATCGTGACATGTGGATTAAATTAAAAAAAATAGTTTTTAATAATAAAAATCCATGTTTTTGTGCAACTTCCCATCCCCTCTCTGTACTCAATCTCTCTCCTCCCTCTAGCCTCTCTCTCTTTCCCTCTGCCCTCGCCCTCTGTTCTCTCTCCCCCTCTGCTCTCCCTCTCCCTTAAACATATAGTCCGAAAGTTATTTAGCTTTCTCTTTTTTTTTTATGGAAAAATTATATCACAAGTTTGTTTGATCTAAATGATTAAGACATTCAGTGCAAAAGAATCTTCAGAAAATCCTTTGTTACTAGAACTGTTCCTATCTTTTAGAACCTCCCAAACATCCTCTTGCTCAAAGTCTCCATACCTTCTCTCAAGGCCCTCCAAACTCCACTGCCCTGCCTTATTAGACCATACCTATTCTCCATTGGTGATTGCCTACCTGTCCAAAGATGACAAAAACATTTCATAGAGGTAAGAATTATAGATGCGGATCATCTCCAGTCCAAAGAAACTGTTATACCAAAAATGAATAAAGTTGGAGAGAGAGAGAGAGAGAGAAAGAGATAGAGAGAGGCTAAATGGTTTTTTTAATGGATTTTCATCCCAAAAAAAATTATTTATTTAATCCACATGTCACGGTGTAATTGGACATATGAGCTCCACTTATCTTTCATATCAGAATTTTTAACGTCAGTGACCATTTGTGATAAAAAGTCCAAACGTCAAGGACTATTAATGTCACAAAAAAACCTCAAGGACCATTCGTGATAATTTCGTAAACGTCAAGGACCATTTGTGATAAAAAGCCTTTTTATTTTTTAAAATAATTAGTTTTTGTTTTTTTAGTTATTGAACATGTGACTAAAAATTAGATAGTCCTTAAAAGTCATTTTACAAATGGATAAATTTGTCTATAAAAATTTGAAAATAAGGTGAGTGGGAAAATAGAACCAGGTGAGTGAAAATAGCAGGCACTCATATTTTTTTGTCCCACTAAAAAAAGGTACGAAAATCTAGCATTTTTTTGTTGTTGAGAAAAAGCGATTATAGTTATTTATGAAACTAAAAAAATACAAAGAAGCCATAATGCCGAAAATTTAGCACTTTTTTACTTTAACATATGTAGAGTAGAGAAGTTAGGAACAAATCTTAAATTAAGTTAGGTAACATGCCTAACCAATCTTGAGTTAAGTTACGAACCAGTAATAAATCCGACACCACAAAATTACCTGTTTTTATTTATCAAGAGACGGCATAAAGTAGTAGTTTCACAAACAAAGGGATATTTACAAAGATTACAATTCCCCAAATCAAAATCATCATAAATATATATAGTCTTTGACAAGGACTTGAACTCGAAACTTCCTTCAATTATGACGACTACCAGATTAAGCCTTGAAAATATCTCCACCAACCCTATCTTGCTTATCAGCAAGAACTTCACATGTTGTTTGTTCATATTCAACTCGTGGGGCCTCAGAAGACAAAATGAAAATGTTGTGGGAGCGAATCGTAACCGACCTGACAAACAATCATATATCCATATGCATATAATTTTATTTTTTTCAAAGAGATAGTGCGAGTATTCGAATTGAGCTTATATAATTAGGATATTTTCTTAAGTATAATGTTTAACCTATGAGCTTTTGCCTGTAAACTGGTTTTACTCAAGTCTTTTGTTGGAAAAAAAAAAGATTTTTTTGTTTTAATCATGGCGGATAACTTGTGTAATGAGTTTAAGTACCCAATATTTTATACTATTAGATCCCTTAACGTGTGAACATAATCGCGTTGTGTTACAAGTTACGTTTGCATTTCGTGTTCATATTTGCATAGCTTAACTGTTTATGTCCATGTTGAACTCATTTTCACATGGCCTTCAATTAGGCATTCTGTTAGTATATATCTGAGTCCCGCTCTAATGACATGTTAAATTTCAGAGAGTTGGGTGGCATGTCCACCACTAGGGACATTGCATGTAAAGATAAAATAATTGTTTTCCCATGGGACATTTCCTTTTTTATTGAGAGATGCGATAATATACTAAACTCATACACACAACACGGATGTTAGGACTTTAAAACTAGAACCTTGCATGAAGTAACAATTACTCCAAACCACTACATTAGTG
This sequence comes from Prunus fruticosa, assembly GCA_018703695.1. Classification (NCBI taxonomy): domain Eukaryota; kingdom Viridiplantae; phylum Streptophyta; class Magnoliopsida; order Rosales; family Rosaceae; genus Prunus; species Prunus fruticosa. Next base: position 28,460,273 of record CM031924.1, read on the forward strand.
TGTCATTTGCTCATAAATGATAGTTTTTAGCATTGTATGATGTGTCATTGTACATTTTACTCTTTGTTGAAAATAAATAAAGGGAGATTCACTATTATACCCAATATAAGGGCCCAAGTTATTAAAAAAATAATATATGAAATGAACTTTAAAAACACACCCAAAACTCATTTACAACATAACGAATAGACTTTTAACTTTTTATAAATTATAAAACTGTCATTAATTTTTTTAAACAAGTCCAACCCCAAAACCTCATTAAAAAAAACATTCAATAGGGCATTAAAATAATTTAATAATCAAAATTAAATTCAATATGGCCAGTTGTCATTTTTTGAGTTTGTTTATATAAATTACTTGGTGTACGGTTTATCTATATCATTAGTGCTAAGAATGAGTATATGGCTAAAATCTAGCTAAATTAGCTTTGATTAAAGGGAAAATTTGCCGCAATATTTGGTAAACAAAATTTCATGACCAAATTTATTCAGTGAGTACAACAAAAGCTGACAAAGATGATATTTATAGCCAAAAAAAAATTATAAACATATGATTTTTTATTTTTGTGCAAAATATATTTATAGCTAGAGCCTGAATTATATGCGAAATGAGAGCTACAGCTGCAAAAGTGTGGACTTCCAAGTTTGAACAATCTTGTTGAATTATTTTTAGTTTTTTGGTCAACTTAAAGGGGTTGCAAAGTGTGACAGTACTTCATTTGGAGTCTTCAACTTCAATAATTTTAAAGATTCTCTAAACTTGTTTATACTTTTTTGTTATTTTTGACCCAGCGCTCAGCTTTTTGGTCGCATTAAGGTGGAAACAAATGTAAAATCACAAATTTTGGTTGTTTTTCCTTGAATACGGTGTAAATATGAAACATAGAGGCTCTCCTTTTTCTCTGTTTTAAGTTTAGCAATTTTATTTTAAAGTGTAAAACTGAAGTGTCAACTCCAGCCTTAGAAAATGAACATGCGGCGACATGTAACTGGAAGATATAATATATACGCTTTGACATGGTGTATTTGTACTAGGGTGTAGTCTCTCCTTTGCTTGATGAGAGAGAGGTTAACACCCATGTATATACATAGATGAATTCAGAATTTCAAAACTCCACAAGCTAAATTTACCTTATGTATGCAGGAAATTTCATCAGTGAGGGCCATATCACACCAAATTGGACTTTACAACACGTGTGGGAGAAAAAAAAGAAAGATATAATACAAAAAGAAGAAACAAAAAAAAGATATAATACAAAAAGAAGAAACGAAGGGAATAAAACAAGAGAAAAGCAACAACAACAACAAAAAAGGGAAGAAGAAACTATATGGAAAAAATCTCAATTCGTAGTAAATCCAAATCATAAAAAAAATGGAGAAACGAAGGAAAAAAACAAGAGAAAGGAGGAAAAAAAAAAAGAAATAGGAGGAAAAAGAGGGAGAGAGAAAGAAATGAAGAAAATAAGAAAAAGAGAGAACATGGCTATTGAAAATTTTAATGGGCTAGAGGGAGAGACTAGACTACATGGATTTTGACAACTAAAAAAATGGGCATGGGTTTTAGCCTATACAGCCCAATAGCTGGATTCGTCCTGTGTATATATTAAGACACAAGAAGCTAAGTTAACGATTTTTATGGCTGCATGCCAAATCCCAAATCACCCGAAAACAAACAAGAATCATCTGAAGGGAAAGTAAGTAGATTCTGTTTTGGTGCAAAAGATTCTGTTTTGGTTGGAGTCTCTATCAATAATATACCCTAAATGTCCCAGTACAAATTAAGGGAATAGGGTGCGGTAATGGGCTAGAAATAGTACCTTTAAGCCCGAAGTTATACCCTCTTCGCTATAAATTTTCTTTTCTTCCTAAAATAAAATTAAAAAAAAAAAAAGAGAGTAGGGTTTGTAGGATAACGTTTTCGACTCCTAGAATGATTCTATAAAATGTGATTCGCAGGATTCTATTTCCAAGAAAGGAGGCAAGTATTTTCACATCTGTTTGTCAGCAGGAGAAGATAACAAAAGAAAGGAAGAAGATGACCATGCATGCATAAGCGGATCCACAAAGGCGCAAGGAGGTGCAGTTGCACCTCCCCTCGCCGGAAAAAACTTTGAAGTCGCCGGAGTTTGCCTCTCAGTTCTACCTTGGAGGTGCCCACCACCTGTTCGAATAAATGCCTCAGGCAACCCGCGACCTTTCTTTTCTTTGTTGCGATGCTGCGCTGAGTGCAGTGCGTGTTCCGTTTTTTAAGTCCTGGCCAAACGATGTCGTTTGGGGTTAGGCAAAAAAATAAAAAAATTTAAATAGCAAACCTGAAGCCTTATTTCCACAGAACAGAGGAGCGTGTTCTTGGAGTCCAAGTAGGAATTAAATGGACCAAGGGATGCCTTGTGTTGAAGTCTTATTCTTCACTTCACTCAGCTTTGCGTGCTCCTGAGTCTTGCTCTAGATCCATCCCTCTTCTCAGCTTTGCGTGCTCCTAAGTTTGAATGTTTTTTTTTTTCCCATTTTTTTATCTTATGGTTTTTTTTATTTATAATATTTTATAATATGTATTTTAATATTGTTGTTTTTTTTAGAGATATTATTTTTGTGTTCTGGTTTGGTTATCTTTGTGTAACCATAAACCCTAAATCCTTTTTTGAATAATTCAGGTATTTCTTTTGAGTTTTTAACTTTTTAAACGTTGCCCATTCCAGGAAAATTCCTGAATTCGCCGCTGCATGCATGTCTTACTTAACCTTGTGTTCCACAAAATCTGCCGTCCGCATGAGTTTTCTTTCCAAGCAATGGGTATGTGTTATTAAGTTACCGATCCACCTTATGATATGATGCAATTTATAAAGTGTCAAAAATTATAGTAATTTTTATAAAACAGAAAATTATGACATATTGAGTTATATTTCAATAACTAACTAGTAAACATTTTCTATGTAACAATGTCTGGCATCGCGCATTTACGTTAATCACCTAAGCTTACTATGCAATTAAGTTCTAATAATTTTTTTTGTCAAAATATTAGACAATTGATTAAATGAACATCTCCTAAAATTTATTTGAAAATTTTCATGTATTTTTCACAATTTCATTCTTTTTATTGAACTTTTACTGATTTCGATAATATATTGATATTTTTGTCAAATTTTTCGTATATGAAATTTTTGATATTTCTAACACGATCTATATATAATTTCAATAAAATATGGAAATTATGAGAAGACAAAATTGTAACAATGGTCCCTGAATTAAGACAAAACTTTACTTTTTGTCCCTCATATTGCTAAATTATTACGGTGATACTTTAATTATGCATTCACTTTCAGAAATCGTCATTTCCGTTATCTCAGTCAACTTTTCAGTTAAAAATGAGGGGCATATTTGTGTTTTCATGTGCTAGATTGAACATAGACAACCATATCAGCATCTCATGTGATATAAGTCCAGATTTGTCTTTTTAAATTGAATTTAAAGAAGGTCTGTTGGAGGATTTGCATTTTTAAAATCCAGATTTGTTCTCATATTTTATATATATATATATTATTTTATTTTATTGTTTGGTTTCCTTTTCATTTCCCCTTTCAAGATCTCATGTGAGGGGGAGAGAAATCACCGGGGGGATCGGGAGAGAGGAAATGGGGGTCGAGAGAGAGAGAGACATTTTTAACGAAAAAGTTAATTTAGATAATGAAAATGACAATTTTTAAAAATTGAAACATAATTAAAGTACCACTGTAATAATTTAGCAAGAGGAAAAGTTAAGTTTGGTTGCTACAATTTAGCCTCATGAGAAATACATACTTTTTAAAGAAACTTTAGGACATGTTGATTTATTCGTGCACCTGGGAAAATCGAAAGCCGCCAACGGGAGAAAATCGAAAAGCCATCACAGATGGCCTATAGGATATAGGGAAGAAAAGGCCGACAACCTTCCACGTGGCAGCAGCCCATTTCATTTGAATCCAAACCTATATAAACCATGGCACTGTCTCAAACTTCATCTTCTCCAGTGCACCTGTCATTCTTCTGTGTTTCTTTCTTGGGTGGAACTTTCTCTGCTCCCATTTTCCCGGAAAATTTGAAAAAGAACAAAAATGCCAAGCAAAACCCTGATAGCTCATCACCCTCTTCACTCCCCTCTCCTCCAAAACCTCACTCACACTTCTCTTTCTCACCCCTCACTCTTCTTCACCAACCCACCATATTTCTCTTTGACCCCAGGCCTTAACCACACATCTGGCCTCCCAAAGCTACGCTTCTCACCCCCAATACGCCGTCGTAATCGGCTGCTGACCGCCTGCACTGTCGAAGGGGTTCGTGAAGGAGATGATGGGGAAGATTCTATAGTGTCTGAAGAAGTTGTGGAGGTGAAGAAAGAAGAGTTGGAGAGTCAGAGCTTATGGAACCAAATGAAGGAGATTTTAATGTTTACAGGACCCGCCACTGGGCTTTGGATTTGTGGGCCCCTTATGAGCCTCATCGACACTGTTGTGGTTGGCCGGGGAAGCTCTCTTGAGCTTGCTGCTTTAGGTACTTTATTCAGATTTACTTTAGTTTTTTTTAGTTTGGGTTTTATTTTTTTAAGGGTAGATTTTTAGCTGAGCTCTGTTTATTGGTTTTCAATGCAGGCCCTGGAACTGTGATGTGTGATAATATGAGTTATGTGTTCATGTTCCTTTCTATTGCAACTTCAAATATGATTGCTATTGCGCTTGCAAAAGGGGTTAGTTGGTTTCTCTTCAGATCCCAGATGCCTCTGTGGTGGATAAATGTGTATGCTTGTGTTGATAAGAAAATGAGTTTTACTTGCACTTTCCAATTTTGGGTACTTTTTTGTCACACTGATTCAGAATTTTCTTAGGGAATTAAATGCAAATTTGCAAGGAATTTAAGAGTATTATATGAATTGTACTATGTGTTATTCAGAAGTTGAGAAGGTATGAACTTTCAAGGCTGCTAAACAGAGTGGGAGTTGTTGCCAGATTAGGAATTTTTGATACGTATGCCATTAAGTACATTTATTGCAATGACATAAAACCACGTTTCTCTTTCTTTAAAATTCTTTCTTTCTGTGACTTTCGAATTCTTGTGCAGGATTGTATGCAATGTTAATCACTATTTTCTCTTGCATGATTTAGGTATATTGTTTGATTATCTAGTATTGGTGCAGGATAGAAATGAAGTGCAGCATCACATATCCATCTTGCTCTTTGTTGGATTGACCTGTGGCTGCTTAATGCTTTTATTTACAAGATTTTTCGGTTCATGGGCACTAACTGGTAATAAGAACTGATTTTCAATATCTTTACATTACAGAAAGATTGAGTGCTTGATTTTGTTTGTTTTCTATTGATTAAAGCACTTTAGCACATATAGTAGAATATGAGAGTTTTCTGGGTCTGTAAAAGTAGCATATATAGAAGAGTCATGACTGATGCAATTCTAACTTTTCAGCTTTTGCTGGATCAAAGAATGCGCATATTATTCCTGCAGCAAATACATATGTTCAGGTGCCTTTCCTTTGAGCTAAAAAATGTTGGTTACTCCTCTTTGTGAAGATGGTTTCCTTTAAATCATTTACCTGGTCAGGAAATGTTAAAATATCATAAAAGCTCCTTTTTCTTTGTTCATTTTCTCTTATTCATTAAAGGTCTTGTATGCCTGGAATGATAATGTGGTAGACTTTGCATTATCTTGTCAAGATATAACGTAAAAGGTTTTTCTTCTTCTTTTTTTTTTTTTTTCGGCTATTGGCTATTTCTTGGCATACCCTTATACTTCTTCTTCTATGACCAGTAAATAGATTCCTTGTCCTGGTTTTGTCTGTGACATACTCCTGCACTTGATTTCTTTTAAAGACTTTCTAATTGAACAGAATGTTTTCTGTTGGTAGATACGAGGTTTGGCATGGCCTGCAATTCTTGTTGGTTGGGTTACTCAGAGTGCAAGGTTACATGTCTCTTCCACTTTTCCATGTATTATCTACAGCATAAACATCTAGCGAGTTGATGATTAGAAACGAATCTATAAAATCTTTGAAGATATAGTTGTCTTCTTTGTTCAAAGTCATTGGCAACAACACCATACTGGATCTTTTTGACACAGGGATTATTAATTCTATTAGGTGAGAAGAAATAACTGCTAGAGAAAGTTTAGCACCATTTTAGGCATTGCAAAACATGAATGATTAAATAAACTATTATGCAAAAAACAAATGTGAACAAGCATTCTTATTTTACTTGAATCACATTTATTGCCTAAGGAAAGTTCTCTGACTTGTCAAAAACCAGTATGAAACAAGCATTCATATTTTGACTTGAAATACTTATTTATTGCCTAAGTGAAATTTATATCTGGCAGGGAATTTTAACTGCTGAGGTTAATGAGATCGTGTTCATACTCTGATATTCTAAATCTGTTTCCCAGTCTTGGCATGAAAGATTCCTGGGGTCCTTTGAAGGCCTTGGCTGTAGCCAGTGTTATAAATGGCATTGGTGATGTAGTCCTTTGCAGTTTTTTAGGCTATGGTATTGCTGGTGCAGCATGGGCAACAATGGTGTCACAGGTATGTGGGCCAAACATATTAACATATATCACATAAGGTTTGAATTTTTTTTGTTATAAGTCCTTGACACATCAATTAACTTTTCCAGTACTATTGACTGGTATGACTTTAGGTTGTTGCAGGATATATGATGATTGAAGCTCTGAACAAGAAAGGATACAATGCCTATGCCATCTCTGTTCCCTTGCCCGAAGAATTTTTAACAGTACTTGGGCTTGCTGCGCCAGTGTTTGTGACAATGATTTCTAAGGTTACAATTTAGGCAATTATCTTTCTTGATCTAGTCTCATGTGTTCCTTTTTCATAATCCACCAATTTAGATGTTGATATTCCCCAGAAGAATGACTAGAAATATTACTGCCTTTTCTAACAACTTCAGAATAATGTATCTTCACAATATGAAGGCATTACAGTCTTCATAAAATGACTAAGCAGGGGAACACATGCCTGACACTAAAATAACTTAAGCATCATGTGCCTATAAGTTGGATAGGATCATCCAAAACAGTAAGAGATCATGTGTCTTCACAAAATGATCAATGTGTTTTGGTTACAAGGGAGGCCAAAGGGGAGGGGAGAGTCAAACTCTAGCCTTGGGGGTAGGATTAAATGCTCGTAACCACTAGGTCGTAGAATCGATGCTCTGATACCATGTTAAGAAAACAAGGGTTTGAATTAGATGCTTTAATCATAACATTAAACAAGGGTTTGAATACAATGAACTCCTAATCAGTAATAGCATACCAAATAACAAACAAATCACTTAATTATGAAAATACTTGACACTTGTCGGAGACCAAATCATAGTAAAGAAACACACTAGTGACCAGATATTCAAACTAATTGAGAATCCAAATCCAAATATACTTTATTCTCTAATAATGATTTGTGGTTTATAGATAGCTTTCTTCTCTCTCGTTGTATATTTCGCAACATCAATGGGAACAAACATCACGGCTGCTCATCAGGTTAGGTTTGGTCAAACTTGTCGTGTTAGTTTATCTTTCTTTTTGAAGGTAAGTGATGTTTTTTTTTATTGATGACTTACCATTTCGTCTAGGTCATGATCCAAACATTCTTCATCTGTACTGTGTGGGGCGAACCTCTCTCTCAAACTGCACAATCATTTATGCCTGAGTTGATATATGGCGTAAATCGTAGTTTGCCCAAGGTTTGTCATACTCATATTCTATCCATTTGGACTTTTAATCTTGGTAGTATATGTTGAGAATTGAAGAACTTCCATGTGTATTTTGTTTTGGACAATTAAGTTAAACATAATACTCCCCTTTTCGATGTATATAACAGGGATGATGGCTATTTTGTTAATTGTGTTCTGAAAACTTTATGCTATCAAACAGGCTCGAATGCTGCTCAAGTCACTTGTCATTGTTGGAGCTATCCTTGGTTCAGTATTAGGAATTGGAGGAACATGTGTTCCATGGTTGTTTCCGAACATCTTTACACCTGACCAAAAGATCATACAGGAGGTTGGCTCTGTTTTTTTAGGAACTTTTTAACATCTTCCTAATTTCTATTTCGTCTGTGCTATGGTATCTCGAGGAAGGAAAGAGTCAAGTTGGTTTTAGTGCTTCTTTATAAATTGTCATTCTATAATATATGCAGGCTTCCACCAAATCACAAGGTATAAATTGGTTGTGAATCTTGATGACTGCTCTTAAACTGAATCCCCACCATATATTCTTCCCATGATCTGAACTTTTGATCTCCATATATATTGAATATTGACGCAGGGCTTTTCCTTGATCATGAAAAGTTGTGATAAAATAGTTCCACAAATAGAATTCCTCTTGATACTCTCATATGTGTTGATGCAGATGCATAAAGTGCTGATACAATTTTTTTTTGGCACTGGCTGTGACACCTGCCATTCTCTGCTTTGAGGGAACACTGCTGGTATGTTTCATTTTATCTTCAGTGTGTTGATTTTTCACATGTTCTTATTATAAACCTTATCTTTGCACATCTTGTGCCTGCCTTTTGGACCAAAGATTGATGAATACTGAGTCCTGTATGCATTGTGTCCAGTGAAGCAATAGGCAATTCATCCTGTTTATTTTGTTGCTTGGCTGGCAATAAAATAAATACCTTGGAATAAACAAAAGTCATCCTGTTTATTGTTTGTTCTTTTCAGGCTGGACGAGATCTAAGATTTATTAGTCTGTCAATGAGTGGATGCTTGTCTTTAGGTGCACTTCTACTGCTGGTGAGTTGTTTTTCAATTTTCTGGTGTATAATTACTTTTTAGTTTATTTATAGTTTATAACTTACTTTTTATGTACGCTACCATTCCATTTTTCTTTCACCAGTTTGTGAGTAGTAGAGGATATGGCCTAGCAGGCTGCTGGTGGGCAGTGGTAGGATTTCAATGGGTAAGACCAACATCTAAGGCTTCACATGCCCACTTTTGACCTATTTGAACTTATCTGAATATCTGATCACAAAAGAACTCATCTAAATTTTCATTCGTAGGCTCGGCTTTTTCTCTCCGTACGACGCCTTATATCTCCTACCGGCATACTTTACTCTGAAGATATGAGCCAGTATAATCTGGAAGAACTCAGAGCTGTTTAGTTTAGGAATCATACAAATACATGAGATAAGTGGTCGTAACATCTTGGTAAGGATCAAAATTCAAATTTCAGTGTTAACGTATGACGAATTATCCGAAAATGAGGTTGGCACTACTCTTTTATCTGCAACAAGGCTGAAAGCAAGCAGAGGTGCTGCCTCAAGCATGTCGTCCAATAAAAGCATGAGTAGATATATGATACCTTATGTTGGCATGTTCTCATTCATATTCCAATCCTTAACTAGTTGGCATATCTCTTGTCCACAATCATAAAATCAGGCTAATGTAACTTTTATGGAGTCATTTTACATGTCCCTTATCTCTTAATATTATAAAGTCATGCCGCCTAACTTACGGAGTCTTTCAAATATTTCCCGTGCACAATCGTGGTGTTTCTTCCCTTCTGCCTTGAATTCATTAAATCTGTTTGAAGCAGTGGTTGTCTTGTCTCTAGCTAGTTTTAAAAATTTAGTGATGGAAAAAAATTCATTGTATAATATATGCAGGATCACTGGGATCTGTAGGGCATGACTTTACCCTAAACAACGCAACCCAATGCTCAAGCTCACTTGTAACTTTATAAATTTCAAATGATGCATTAAGTGAAGTGAACATCCCTAAATTATCTAGTTCTACTCTATTCCCAAAGTGGGAACAGGAAACAAAAAAAAAATCCTAATACAATGGTGAGAATGAATTAAATTGGATCTTCATCACTCGCAACTCATCTTATACAAAATTTATATTGACGAAAAACCTCAATATAGCTGCATCTTTCTTGACTTGCCAGCATGGCTGAAAAAAGAAATTGAAAACTCAGAAATTGGATGTAAAGTGGATACTTCGATTTATAGTACGAAAAAGATACATGCACCCGGAAAGAAATAAAAAGGTGCCCAGTAGTAAACACCAGCAAAATTCAAGCTTCCTTCCTAGTTATCCTGTAATTCAACATGAAAAAGTTAGGATCTCAAGTATAGTAAGAATTGGCCCTCGCCAATGAGATGGAACAGAAGTATGCGAATGGAAGAAAACTGTCATCTGGGTGAAAGAATGAGCACATAATACCACCTTCATTTAAATTTCAGACAGTTATAAGTCTAAAAATTATGGTAGGCTGTGAAAACAAAATGCCAAATTCTGCAAGATTGATGGCTAATAAATGCTTTGAATGTAACACCGCATTCTCACCTAAAGCAATAAATTCCCAAGGCTGTCGTGATTTCATGAACGACTGAAGTTGCAAAGTGAAGATAGAGAGTCACTGTGTTCAGAGAAAGAGAAACATCAGCCAAAAGGCATGATAACATGAAATGAGATTTTTAAGTACATATTCAATCCCTATTAAGACTGTGCTTGCAAATGCCTATGTTGTTTTCCAAAACACTAAAAAATTTCTCAACAAAAGAAAAATAAGTTGGTAACGAGAAGCAGCTGAAGGCCAAAAAAGGCACTTAAAATCTGTCTTGAGAAAATGGTGATTGTGCCATGTATTTCCAATACGTGCACCAAAGGAACAAATTACAGTACCAGTAAATGCACAGTAACCAAGAAGAACCAAGCTCTCGTCAACCGATGGAACTCTGCAACAAAAGGTGCACAGGAAGTTCAAGAGAAGAGAAACATCAGGACTATCAAGAACAGACGAATAATATTCAGAGCTCAGAAAGTAATATCAAATATAACATACCCGTCATTCAATCTAGCTGTGAGTGCATTTGCAATGGCAAATGGGAGATACAACAATGACTGTACACAATAATACATATTGTAATTAGTAATCTAATCTGGTCTTTAATAAATAAAAAATTCATACAAAAGTTATTGATAATAATAACTAGATAATACTTTAACATTCAATTCTCCCACATAAGTAAAAATTCGTAAATGAAGCCTTCTTTCCCAAGAGAAAAGTATCATGCTATTACTATAGTTTTTAGAAATAGACCCTCAACAGATTGTAAAATTCCAATGCTTTGGGATTGTTACATACCATGCACATTCCAGTTTTCAAACCCTTTGGCTCATCACACAAGTGCGCAAGAATCATACTTCCCTGCCAAAACAAAGCTTTCTTCAACAACAATGGTATAATAAAGAATTTGATTGTCTACCAGCCCATTAAAATGACATTATTCAAAATCTAGGACACTCACAGAACCAATAGCAAGCAATTACATTCAAGATGGACGATTGAGAAACTTTAACAGCTTTGGTTATAAAGAAACATGGATATCCTACCACAAGGTACCCAAAAGCAAGTCCAGTTCCCACTACGACTAAATGTGGATAGTTCCGCATAATGTCAGCTGGTGACAAGTAACCCCTGCATATAAATAATTTGATTTTTTACTTTCATAAAGAAGACAAAAGGTAAGTGTGGACACAAAGAATATAGACATACCATGCCAAAACTCCTCCCAAAAGAACAGCAAAAGGGTAAAGCTGGGATGAAACAATATGAAACACTAATTAGGCCAATTAAATATTGAGAATTCACATACACAAATCCAAAAGATAATAGCATTACCATTGCCAGTGCCAATAGCATGCTTGCTTTCCTTGCCTGAACAACCTTATAAACATTGCACACACTGCACACAAAAAATCCGACAGATAATAGCATTACCATTCAACTGACTATTTACACATGAGGTCCACCAAATCACGTGCATTGTTTGGGGAGGAGACAAACTATAGGAAGATGACTCAAATTCAAAATTCAGGGAACAAGGAATTACATACTTGAACGTGACCGTTGGGATAACAGCAAAAGCTACCATTAGAAACAACACAGCTTTGTACATTGTAATTTCTGAAGTAAAATACAGAAAGGAATTAAATTCAGACCAATTGCAATAGAAGTACGAATTTTTCATGAAGCAGCGGATGAAAAAGTAGTGTTTCAAAATTGATATAAACGAGGGAGTAAGAATGCATAAATGTTAAATAGACTTTGAGCTATATATAGAGATGTATTGGAAATAAATATGCAAAATGTCTGGCAGGATTATTCTATTAACTTGCATATAAAGCGAACAAGAAGCAGCAGCGACCAACACTTACAACTCAATAGTAACTCATTCAGATAAATAAAACAATATAAAACATCAATCAGGTAATGAAAGGTGTGCCAACTACCAAGTACTCATAAAAGGGTGTTTAAATCAAAGCGCGCAATCAAGTCTCGCAAAATGTAGATTCTGCACATGGGTTCAATGTGAAATATAATTTGTAGGCTCAACTAAAATAGGCACAGCCTTACCATGAATAAATGGGACCCAACTAAGAAAAGGCAGAGACTTTCCAAATTGTTGAGCCCACCACTCAGAACCTGAAAAAGTTAAGCAATTTCAAATCAATTTAAATGTAATTAGAGACAAGAAAAAGTAAAACCCAAGCAAAAGAAGAAAAAAATTAGTGTATTGGTTTAAAAATAAACTTTCAAGCTCTACATACAAAGAATAGCAGGAGGAGATTACGAGCTTACCAACAATGGCTGTGAAAAAATGGGACAAATATATCAGCATTAGACCCTCTGTGGGCCCATTAACGGCAGGAAGGATCAGGGTATTGGTAAAGTAACTGGATCAATAAAGTAATATATCAGTGCTGCTAACAAAACATCCAAGTTTCATATAAAATATTCTACGCAGGGTCAGAGTAGACAACCCTCTAAGCAAGCATTGTGAATCAACACTCCCCAATATAAAGTAGAAAATTGCAGAAACATTATAACTTCAGAGTCCAAAATATACAGCCTTATACATATTATGGATTGTTCTTTTGGAGGGAAGGAGGGAGGGAGTGAGTAGTATAAAGGTCAGACATGCATAAGGACTAATAACATATCAAACTAGGTTGGGCAACTTACTGCTCCCATGTTGCACAATAAAATGGAACAGCTGAAATCACCCAAAACCAGAAGGTAGTTCTTCCACACATTGCAGTACTCCCAAAAGCCAATCCTTCAAACTAAATAAACACATACGGAATATGAAAAAAGCATTTGAATTTCAGGGCTACGAAATTACCAGAAAAGATGAAGACACATACCGCACATGCAAGGGCATCACAACCTGCAATACAGTGAGATTGCCCAGAATATAATCCATCAATAATCAACTCTTTTTTTAACAAAGATAGAAGAAAAACACATTACGTTGCATTACCATGGTCAAAAAGTTCCCCCAGTGGACTTGAGGAATTTGTCCGTCTTGCTTGCTTCCCATCAACAGCATCAAAGGTCTAAGATATTTGTGAAAAGGTCAAACAAGCAAGTGATTGAAAATGGGAAATACCAATGAAAACAAAATAGTAATGCATAACAGTAAAGAGGCACACCACCAAAAAATAAAAAAATAAAAAAAATTCAAAGGCAACACTGCTTAAATAGTATTTAAGCCAACCTGATATAAGAAAAGTAGCAATCCATGAGCAACATTAACCCATCTGGGAGGAGCTGAATCCAATCTTGGTGAATATATCTGAGAAAAAAAATCATTAAGCAAATTCAATGGGAGCTTACTAATAACAACTTTTAATGCATTAAACACAAAACAGCCCGTGGATATATTTTTACATTCATAAAAAATTACAGGTAAATGTGAAAGTTAAAGTAAAATATTAGCATTAACAAAAAAGGAAAGCTAACACAAAATTAAAAAGATGATAAGAAAATTCACTCACATATCCAAGCAGCGCAGATGTGAGCAAGAACATGAATCCCATTAGTGTTATCTGGCCAAAAATAAAGCATAACCATCAATTAATAGGCAACGGTATCAAAATGATTAAACATAGTTGGGAGTAAATGTCATTATACCATGTTGGGCCTGAAAAAGAACACAGAAACCCAAACGCGAACATCGACCAAAGAAAAAGAAAAAGTTAGTAAATGGCAGGAAAAATAACCCTAAACCAGCACTGTTAAATCATAAGCAAGTTATAAAAGCGAGGCATAAACAAATCTCAAGAAAAGTACTAAAACTCTTCGTTCTTGTAAATTCAATATACCAAATAAGAGCATAATTAACCAATCTCCTTAGCTAATAGCTGCATTTGCGATAAACACACAAGTTCTTGGCATCTAGGCATTGTAACTTTACAATATGTAGTTCTATCTAGAACTAGACATGCAATCAACAAATCCCATCCATTTTGATGTTTTCTTAACATAAATGTATCATATGTAGGCTACCAAATAACCAAATTCAAGATTTTACCCAGCACAAACTAATCATAATAAAATAATGATCTTACCAACCAATTCAACCCAGAGAGAACAGTGCGTAAGAAAAAAAAAAGTTACTCTAGCTTTCAAAAATAAAATAAAATAAAACGGATTAAGAAACTTACGGCATCCAAAGGGGAAATATTTTAACGAAGCGACACCAAAAGGGTTGCAATACATATTTCGCAGTGTAGGAGTGATCCACACCACTATACTTGTATTTATGCAAAGCAGCCACACCATGTGCCCCAATGTACCCCATCTCTTCCAAATCAAGCTTTGGTTTTTTGTTTCGAAGAATATCAAGCCTCAGTACAACGAGGCGGGGGAAGGCGTGAGGAGGGGTTGCAAGGAGTGGCCAGGCGGAGCGAGGCGGCGCCAGATCTGGACACTTCTGAACCGGAAGAGATTGCGCAGATGAGTCTGCAAATTGGCTGCGAGGAAGAAGACCCGCGCGTTTTTTTAAGGGTTAAATGAAACGACGTCGTTTCACTTGAGTGTTTTGAAAAATATAGCTCCTCGTGGCTGTAGCCTTTATTCTACTTACCTTCTTTTTTTTTTTTTTTTTTTTTTTCTAAATTAATATATTAACACATGTATATATATAATATAGTACAACCCTAATTTCTATCAATTTCAAGAAATCTCTTCATCTTTAAATTGCAAGTGAGCCATTTTATTTTTCTTTCTAATTCTTTGCAACTGTAATTTGAAGTTTCGTATAATTTTTTTTCATTTTTTTTCTTCAATATATTACTTATCTTATTCATTTATGTGATATAGTAGAAATTTAATGTACATGCACCATACTTTTATCTTAGAAATATTAATGGTATTGTTTTATAGCTATGAATCAAAAAGATCATGTGTGAAAGTATGCAAAAAAAATAGAGGGGGAAAAATACTTGAGATGCGTATTTTGTTATCAAAGATGTAGTGAAAGAATTTCTAGACTTAAATATCATTTAGGTCAAACTCATCATGGTATGCAACAATGTAAGAAAGTTCTTGAGCATGTGAAGAAAGAATGTGCCGCAACTTTGAAAAAAATTTAGCTTGAAAAAAGAAAGAAAAATGAAATGCTTAGAAAGATTGGAGATGGTCCAGGAGGTGAGGCTCTTAGAGCTCAACCTAAATCAAAAGGACCAATGAATATATTTGTCACTTTAGAAACTTGGCAAAGTATATTAAATTTAGCATACAAACAAGAAGAAAGAAAGAAAGTTTGTAGATTGGTCGTTTTTTCTTCTCTAAAGCACTCCCTTTTAATATTGTAAATTATCCATTTTGGCTACATATGGTGGAAGGGATTGCCGCATATGGTGTAGGATTTAAACCTCCATCAATGCATGAGCTGAGGACTTGGATTCTTAAGAAACAAGTTGGAGACATTAATACGATGATGGAAGAACATAAGAAAGCTTGGGCAGAGTATGGATGTACCATTATGTCTAATGGTTGGACTAATGGTAAGAGTAGAGTGCTAATAAACTTTCTTGTGAATAGCCCTACAGGTACTTGGTTTTTGAAATCTATTGATGCATCTAATTCCATAAAAAATGGAACATTACTGTTCAAATATTTAGATGATGTTGTCAAAGAAGTTGGGGAGGAGCATGTGATTCAAGTAATAACATATAATGCTTCCAATTATAAGAATGCTAGAGTGAAACTTATGGAGAAAAGGAAGAAGTCATGGTGGACTCCATGTGCTGCCCATTGCATTGATTTAATATTAGAAGATATTAGCAAAATAAAAGTTTTTGAAGATACAATTAGACTAATCAAGCAAGTAGCGAAGTTTATTTATGGGCATAAATGGGTTCTTGCTTTAATGAGATATTTCTTGAAAAACAAAGAGATAATTCGCCTTGCAATCACATGGTTTGCCACTTCTTATCTTACTCTTCAAAGCATCTATAAGCAAAAGCAACCTCTTTAGGCTATGTTTTCTTCTAGAGAATGACACAATGGACCATTTGTCCAACATAATGAAGGTATTAGGGCTCACTCAACTATACTTCATGATGTTAATTTTTGATCTCGTGTTGCTTTTTGAGTCAAAAGTGTTATTCCATTAGTATCTGTTTTGAGAGAAATTGATTCAGGAGAAGAGACTTGCCATGGGATTTATTTATGAGTTAATGGATGTTGCAAAAGAGAAGATTGCTTTTAATTGTGGAAAAGTTGAAAGCAAATATAAACCAATTTGGAGAATAATAGACGGAAGATGGGGCCCACAACTTCATCAATCTTTACATGATGTTGGTTATTATTTGAACCCTCAATTGCGTTAGGTCAATTGTTATTATCTAAATATGAAGGGTCTATAATAACAAGGTATGCTAAGTTTGATCCTCATATGTTCCATGAATTATTGGTGATCGCAAATGTCATGCATGACTTGCCCTTTCAATTTGTTGAGTATGCTAGAATTAGGAACTTGTTCAAGTATGTTTGTGTTGATATCAAATTGATAACTAGAAATATTGTCAAGTATGATGTGTTGAATATGTACAAAAGAGAAAAGATTAGACTTAAGGGGTTTTTCGTTTCAAATCTAGGAAGGATTTGTTTGACTCTATTACCACATATGGTAATGTTTATCTCACTGCCCACTTTTAGGGCTGAGCATTTAGGGTTGAAACCAATGGTTTCTTAATAATCCAATCCAATCCAATTTTTTATTGGATTACAGATTTTACAATCCAATCCAATATGATTAGATGTTAGGATCCAATCCAATGTACATTGGATTGGATTGGATTGGATGATCGGTTTGTATGAAAATATAATCATTGCAAAAAGACTTTAGTTTTTCATTACATATAATTCATAATTCAAAATTCAATCCAAAGATACAACATGAAATTTAAAAACAACATTACATTAAGAACTACAACCATTCTTTAATTTTTTTTTTTAAAGAAACTAAAGTTAACCAAAAAAACTCGGAGAACTCTTTTAGGCTTCGAGGTCCATCAATCCTTCCATGTTAGAGAGAATGCAATCATCCACATCAATTTTCATTCACTGTAAGTTTTGATGTAGGACACAAAATTTCTACAAAGAAGAAAATATCATATTAAGATAAATATAATAAAACCAGTACTAATTAATTTAAAATATGAAAGTTATCTTGAAATAATATTTACCTGATTCAATGTCTTCAATATCATCTGTGATCTCAAGAATATCAGTTTTTGGTGAAGAACGTAACCAATTTTGTGTGCAAATAAGTGCCTCCATTGTTCTCGGGGATAATGAACTCCTATATGGATTGAGAATACGACCACCAGTACTAAATGTTGATTTTGATGCTACAGTAGAGACAGGTATTGCCAAAACATCTCTTGCTATACAAGACAAAATCTTATATTTTTCAGAGTTCATCTTCCACCAACCTAAGAGATCAAAGTTATCATTTTTTGGATGCTCACATGTTTCAATGAAGTACCTGTCAAGTTCTGTTTTGGACTCTACACCATCTGTTTCCT
The DNA here is from genome assembly GCA_018703695.1 of Prunus fruticosa. Lineage (NCBI taxonomy): Eukaryota > Viridiplantae > Streptophyta > Magnoliopsida > Rosales > Rosaceae > Prunus > Prunus fruticosa. Next base: position 28,478,157 of record CM031924.1, read on the forward strand.
CCACAAGTTTCATGAACCCAGTAGTGAATCCAGTAGCAAAATCTACTTCATTATTGTCAATCTCCATCTCATTTGGATTAATTGTCTCATCCATATTATATGTTGCACTATCATTGTAAAGCAATTTATACTGGTCATACAATTCATGCAACTTGCTTTTCACTTTACTTGTCATCTCACTAGCTTTTTCTTCACCACATAACAAAGCAAAACAATATTGCAAATAACGTTCCTTGAAACATGGATCAAGTAAAGCAGCAACAAACAAATAAATATTCATTTTTTGATAGCTTCCCCAATATTTATCATACTTCTTCTGCATATTCTCAGCCACCAACTTAAGAAAGATATCATTGCTTTGACTCCATCTTTGCAATTGAGCATGAACCACACAAAGTTGTTTCAAAAACAAATTTGAAGTTACATACAAAGTACCAGAAAATTCTAAAGTTGCATCATAAAAGACTTTCAAAAACTTAATAAAGCCACGTGCATAATTCCAATCCAATGAGGTGGGAGCCTTTTTATTTTCATCCATACAAAATTCACGAACATATTGTGTATCTTGCTCCTCTAAGCACTCAAAAGCTTTTTGATATTTTTCTGCAACTTCTAACATTAAATAAGTAGAATTCCACCTTGTCTAAACATCTAGACATAACCCCTTACGTGAAGAAATTTTTACTCGCTCTGCACATGCCTTAAACTTTTGGGACCTCGCCGGAGAAGACTTAACATATCTCACCACACTACGAATTCTAGTGATTGACTCGTGATAATCTTCTAGACCCTCCTTCACAATGAGATTTAGTATGTGTGCACTACACCTCATGTGCATATTTTCACCATTCAATATTGAACCATTCCAATCATTCACTTTTTTTTTGACAAATATGCAACAGCAAGATCATTTGAGCTTGCATTATCAACTGTCATAGTCAACACCTTCTCAATTTCCCACTCTAATAGACATGTCTCAATTGCCCTTCCAATTGTGTCACCCTTGTGATTTACAATTGTGCAAAAATTCAGAATTTTCTTCTGTAATCTCCATTCATTATCTATATAATGTGCTGTGAGACACATATAGTTAAGATTTTGGCGAGATGACCATGTGTCTCTGGTGAGACTAACTCTTTGGCGATTACCAGCTAAATAATTTTTCAACCTTATTTTTTCTTTTTTATAAAGGTTTAAGACATCTCTTGCAAATTGTATAGCGAGACGGGACTTGAAATCTAGGTTCACAAACATGTAACATGTTCATAAAACCCTCACCCTCTACAACTCTAAAGGGTTGTTCATCAAGTATGACAAACTTAACAACTGCTTCCCTACATGCCTCTGGACTATAACTTGTAGCAATGAGTTTGCCTTCTTCCTCCTCTTTCTTTGGTTGGAAAGACAAAGTTTTTTGCTTCTTATTATCTCGAACAGGATACTCCTTACATTGATTTGCCAAATGACTCAACAAGTTTGATGTCCCATTTTTCTTGCTACCACATGCATATATTTTATTGCAATACTTACATTTTGCTTAAGGATTTTTTGGATCATCTTGCAATTTAATAAAGTGTTCCCAAACAACTGAAGGAGGTCTAGAAGGTTTTCTCTTACCTTCAATGGGAGTAGAATCACTGGGGTTTGTTTCTTGCGGCAACACTTCAACATTTGTAAGTTTGACAGCATCAATAACATTAGAAGTTGAAGGCGCATCAGTTGGTGGTTGACTTGTATTTCCCGTCTGATTTTTCATGGAAGTTGAAGTTGAAGTTGTCATCTGTTTCATAAAACTCTGTTAATATTATGCTTGAATGATGAATCATTGAGTTCTTGAACCCAAAATAATAAACACTTACCAAATATGCTGTTAAAGGGGTGTGGGAATTCTTCTAAGCTTGCTAATAATATACTAAAGCTCGTGGACCCTTGGTAAGTAAAGAAAGCATGATAGCTACACTATATCTAATATATTAGCAATATATGGGAGTTTGTGAGCATGAGCATGCTGTGTTGCGTATGGGAAATACAAATATGATAGTTTCTGAGCATGTTGAGCACGCTGAGTATGGGTAAGGTCAATATATTAATTTTTAATTTTTTAATTAATATATATTTATATATTTTACAACATATATATATATATATAAATGCATATATATTGGATTGGTTCGGTTTTGGTTGGATTTTGAAATCTTCATCCGCCATCCAAACCGATTCAATTGGATTTTCAATTTTTCTGATCCAATCCAATCCGCCGATGTTGTCGAAACCAATAAAAATTGGATTGGATTGGTCGGTTTTAGCGGATTGGTTTGGATCCTGCACAGCCCTACCCACTTTGTTGATGTTAATTGGAAATTGCAAAAAAGAATTTTGAATTTCAATTCTATGCCTCCTCCACATAGTGGTGTTGCATTGTGTGAGAAAATTTAGGGCTCGTTTAGGAGTGCTTTTGGAGAAACGAAAAGCGCTTCTAAATGGGTGAAAGCGCTTCTGTTTTTAAAAAATGGTGTTTGGCAAAAATTACAAAAGCACTTTGGGTGAGATCCAAAAGCACTTGGAGTGGTTTTGGAAGAAGCACTTGAGAGGTGCTTCTTCTTAAAAGCGCTGCAGGACAAAAACACGGGAAGCACTTGGTTCCCTTTAATGAAACTTTTAAAATGCCAAAAATACCCATATTTATTTTTTTTAAATGCCAAAATACCCTCTCTCTTTTTTTTCTCTCTCTTTCTCTCCTAACGCCAAAACCTATCAGACTCCTACACACCCGTGGAAGGACATCCAACTAATTGATTCCATTGCTGAGAGACAAGCTCAAATATTCTCCGAGGAGTGCAAATTATTCCCTGCGATGTTCAAATTCAGTCCATATATCCACTGTAAGAGTATCTATTTCCCAGTTTCGGTTTCAATTTCTCTCTTGAAGTAAAAGAACAATTGCTTCAGTGAAAGTTTATTATTCCACTAAAAAAAGACCTCATAGATGCAGTGTAAGAGTATCTATTTTCGATTTGTGTTTCAACTCCCCTAAAGTAAAAAAGAATAATTGCTTCATTGAAAGTTTATTGTCAAACCAATTGTCCTTTTGGAAAAAAACAACCTCTGATAAATCCAATCCCAATCAGTTTAGATAATGCTTAGACGGGTTGATTGCACAAGTTAAGTTTGAACTACTTATTTCATTAGATGCGATAACATTCTGTTCGTTTAATCAAAGGTCATTTGCAGGCATGATGTTTCTTAATTGGAAAAAAAGCTTTCAGAACAATCAAGACGCGGAAAATTATACTTTGTGAATTCATACTTTTTTAAGTCCTGTTTTTATTTTGGGATCTTGTAAATTTTTATTTCCTATTTATTATAATATTTTGGGATTTTTAAATTTTTTTAAAAGTACTTTTAAAAGCGCTTTTACTTGTGTTAAGCCAAACACTCAACAAAATATCAAAAGCACTTTTATGTAGTGTAAAAGCACTTTTAAATGTGACATCCAAACGATAAACCGCTTCTTTGTAGAAGCACTTATAACATAAGCGCTCCTGGCATAGGTGCTACTGGCATAAGCGCTTCAGGAAGAAGCACTCTCAAACGAGCCCTTATAAGTTGTTGACTAATTGGAGGTGGAAAAGAAACTGGTTTCTTTCACTTTGGGCAATGCATCTTGAATTGATACTTTTATTGAGTTATTAAAGGGGTAGCTTAGGTTGACGGATGCACTATTATTGAATGGTGAATTTTTCATGTTCGATGTTGTGCTCACATTCTTAACTTGATAGTGCAAGAAGGGTTGAAACACATTGAAGATTATGTGGTGAAAATTAGGGAGAGTGTTAAGTATGTTATAGGTTCACAAGGGAGAAAGCATAAATTCATAGATTGTGCTACACAAGTTACTTTAGATTGTAAAAAGGTTTGCACCAATATGTACACTAGATGGAACTCCACATTTCTTATGATTGAGAGTGCATTTTTATCAACGTGCATTTTTTCATTTGCAATTGAGTGATTATAAATACAAGCATGCTCTTTCTTAAGATGAGTGGGTAAAAGTTGAAAAACTTAACAAGTTTCTTAAGGTGTTTTATGATGTCACTTACTTGTTTTTCTGGAACTAAATACCCCACGCAAATCTGTATTTTTCTCAAGTGTTTGTGGTTGAAGATACTTTAAGAAATGCTAAGGATGATTCAAATAGTTTTATGAAATCTATGGCAACTCTAATGATGAATTTTTTTGATAAATATAGGAAAGAGAAGAGCTTAATCTTTGTGATTGCTGTAATCTTGGATCCTATATACAAAATTATGTTTGTGAAATTCTGTTATAAAAGGTTTTATGGTAGTAACTCCCAAAAAATGACTAAAGTCCATGAGAAATCGTTTGCTATCTTTGATTTACACATGCAAATGCATTCAAAATCTACTGATGTTTCTGGTACATCAAGTAATTCAAGTGTTGCTCATTCTTCTCATGGTGAGGAGATGGTTTCTAAGGAATGCATAGATGTTATGAAGGTAAACAATTAGTTACTTTTATCATAATACAAAAAAAATAGTTTACATTTAATTGTGTTTGATCTAATTTTTAATTTATCCATTATATTGTAGGATTTTGATAACTTTAAGAGTGAGGAGTTTACATTTTCTACCCAAAAGACTCAGTTGTAGTTGTATTTGGATGATCCTAAAATTGATAGGAAGACAAATCTCAATGTTCTTGATTTTTGGAAAGCAAACCAGTTTAGATATCCAAAACTATCTATTTTGGCTCGTGATGTGCTATCTATTCCAATAGCCACAGTTGCATCTGAGTCGACATTTAGTGTTGGTGGGAGAGTACTTGATCAATAATGTAGTGCTCTCAAGTCTGAAAATGTTGAGGCACTTATTTGTACTCATGATTGGATATTTGGCGACCAAAGTATATTTTCTAAATTAATTGTGTCTGATTTCTAGTATATGCTTCTTTTTATCCTCAACTAAGCTTTATGATTTTGAATTGTAGAAAATTCCACTTTAGCTCCCAATTTGGAAAAGTTGACTGAGAAAATTAGTATGATGGAAATAAATTATCGAGAAGTTGCTGAGTGCTATAATACTATCTCTGTTGATGGATAGCAAGGTATTACTATATGAAATTAGTTTGTTTTATTGATCGTATTATGGTATTAGCTGAATTCTAATTTATAATTGTGAATTTTTCTTTGTTTTATTGAATGAAGGATGAAGACTTATTAAGTTGTTTTGATTTGTATTTTATGTTGTAATTGAATCACTTAAACTAAAAATGTTTAGAATCATAAACTTTTATGTGGATTTAGAGTTTAACTAATGAATATGTATTTGAAGTTAATTTGGTTATGAATGTTCATCATAAAAGTATTATTTTTGTTAAAAAATAAAATAATTACTTTGAACAGGTTGCAGGTCAAGGTAAACATGTTACATGTTTGGGATCCAACTGTGAGAACCTGAAAAATAATATATATATATATAATAATTATTTATGAATATGATTTTTTCTTATTTAAATATTTATTGTGAAGATTTATATGTTATTAAATCTTGAGTCTAGTATGAGATTATCATTTTAGTTGAAAGATGACACCATTTTTGTTATCCATGTGTAGAGACTTAGAATTTGTTTTAATCAAACCATCATCCTTCTATTCTTCCCTCTTTCCCTCTTTCTTTCTCTTCAAAAAATCTAATTTTTATTCTAAATTGGGATGAGTTGTTCATCTATTGGAGGTGAGTCACATAGTCTAAAGTTGGTGAGTCACCTAGCCTAAGATTCTTTCTTATTCTCTTCTTCTCATTCATTGTATTAACACCCTCTTCTAAATGGATGACTCACATATTCCCTAATCTTTTTATCTTATCTTTTGGGTGGTGTGTGTTGTGCTTTCATTGGCCAAAAGGGATGAGTCACATTATTCCATTCCTCTTATCTTATCTTTTGGTGGTGTATGTTGTGATTTCATTGGCCATAGGGGATGAGTCACATTATTCCCTTAATTTTATATCTTATCTTTTGGTAATTTAAAATATTGTTTATATAAATATTATTTGGGTGCATACATAGCCTCTACTATAAATATCATGCTTCATTACTTCATTAATTCATTCCAATCCTTTAAGATAGATTTCTACCATGAGAGAGAGAGAGAGAGAGAGAGAGAAGGAAGAAAAAGAAACAAGATGAAGAGCATGTGTGTTTGTCTTGCAATATTTCATACTTATTGTTAAGCTCATAATTTCATACATATACATGCCCTATTTACTTAGTTCTTTTGCTTAGTTTCCTATAATTATGAGTTATTTACCTCCCTTTGTGTGTTTTGTAGGCCAAGAGAGCAAGAGATCACATTTGATACAATCCATGCATATTAAGGGCTGATTGGCATGAGAGGAATACACTTGAGGCATTTGAAGCAAAATGGTGCAAAAAACGTGCAAAAACTGGAGCCTGAAGTTAGAAGTTCATTTCGGACTTATCTTCTTCATCCGAACTTGGATTGGGCCAATACTTGTGTGGTTGGATCAATGACATTCTGAACTTCAAATTGGACATCTTAAAGTCATCATTTGATTCAGCCCAACCCAATTCGTGAGCCCATGGAAATACACATCATGCTGACAGGAAGATGAGCTCATTGCATGCTTGGTCATGATGAGCTAGGCATGAGCTATTGGTTTCTGAATGGAAGCTTGGTCATGCTGACATGAGGATGAGCTAGGGCTGCTAGTGGGATTTAGTGGAGTAACCATTTCTGATTATCTAATGCAAGTGTGTTAGGTCATTGCCATATTCAATTCAGATTTCCCACTCCCCTCTCCCTATAAATACCACTTCCATTCCACAGAGAACTCATATCCTGAGATCCATCATTTACACTTCCATTGTACACAAAGAGAGGGAAAGTTGAGAGTCACAAAGGGAGAGAAGGGAGAAGGCAGCAGCTGGGAGGCTTTGGCCTCCTGGCAGCCATGGAGATGATTCTTTTCAATCTCTAGCATGCTGTCCTTATCTTCTTCTCCTCCCTTTGTCTTTTATTTTCTTCTTGTATTTCCTTTGTTTTACTTTGTTTTTTTTCCTGTTGTTAATTGTAATAAACATCTTGCTAGTCTTGTATCATGGTTTGAGTTTATAAAGTTTGATTTCATTCATGAATTCTTCTTCACTATTTTAATGGAGCTGTTTTGCATCCTTTGATTGATCACCTAAGGTTTTATGCGTTATGCTCTTGTTGGGAAGGTTTGGGGATCATCTTCATTCCATCCATTAGCAACTTATGTGATTTGGTTTCTAGGTCTCCTAATGTAAACACCATGCTTGGGGTCCTTGTGATGTTCAATGCAATTTGATCCAAACACCATGGACTTATTTGTGAGCATCTTCATGAGTAAATCAATTTGTTTACTTGCTGCCATAACATGATTAGAACAATTAGGGTGGATTCTAAAACCTCACCATCTTGTCTTAGTTCTTTTCTTTCTTCTTGTTTTGTTTCTCTTGTTTCCATTTCTGTTTTGTGTAGGAAAATTGAATTGGATCATTCAATCACCAATCCATGTGGAATCGACCTCGCACTTACATACGCTAAACTACCAACGGCTCGTGCACTTGCGAGTATCACAAGTTGAGGATGCAGCTGAATCCATTTTGGTGCAGCTAAATCTACGCAACAAGTTTTTGGCGCCGTTGCCGGGATCGGTAACATTGTTTGATTCTATTTGGTTTTCCTACTTTTTATTTATTTTTATCTTTTTCATAATTGGATAGTTTCATGTTTTAAAGTTAATGAGGTTAATTGATAAGTTGTGTTTGTAGTCCAACTGACAAGGACAATTGCCTGACAAGCAAGAGAACTGGGTTTGAGTCCCAGCTTACACAACACCCAAAAACAAAAAGGTTCAAGTAGCATGTTGATTATTTCTAGTTTATGGTTTCATTCACTTGCTCTTAATTAAATATCTTGTTCAAGTTTACATAAACACCATATGACTCTTGGACTGATTAGTGAATGAATGGGTAGATATTGAAGACAAACACCATGTTTAAATTCTACTTGGTTCTTTGTTGTTCTTCTTGTTCTTAATGGGTTTGGAATTTGTGTTTAGACTAAACACCATAGCTAAATACTTGTTCTGAATACTTGATTACAACCACACACCAAATGGATAATCATATTTGAGAAAGAACGAACTCCATAAGCTAGTTTGATTTACTTTGATGCTTGTTACTTTGAAGCATGGAATTAGATGTTTGTGGTGAAGTTGAATCCCTAATCTTGATGTTTTAGTTTAGTTTATCATTTTCATTTAAGTTATGGTTTCCTAATCCAATAAATCTAAAAATCCATTTCAAGTTTCCTTGTCTTTCTTTAAGCATTTCTGAAGTAGCTCAATAAGAAAGAGGGAAAGAGATGAGACAACCCAATCCATAGAAACATGGAGTATGGAGTAGCGGAGAAATCGACCTCCAGCTGCTATGGCCAACCACTCTCCAGCTAATCACTTCAAAGGGAGCATTCCGATCATATCTCTTTCATTTGTATAATAATTGCTACTCATGCTTAGTTTTTTCTCATTTTCTGTTTTGTTTTTGTTAGGGTTTTCTTTTCCTTGATGTTGGAGAAACATGTTGAGCAGCTGACCCAAATACTCAAAGAAGAACATGTGCTGCCATACTATGTGCATTTCCCTCTCATTGTCTTCAAGGGGAAGTTCTAAACTCTCTTTCTTTTATTTCTTTCATTTCATTCCTTTACCCTGGATTTCATGTCCATTGCATGCTTTACATGGATTCAAACATTGAGGACAGTGCTTCATTTAAGTTTGGGGGTGCTGGAAAGTTTTTTTTAGTTTTTGTGTTTGTGTTTGAAAACGTAGGCTTCTTCATTGCTACAAAAATTTTATTTTCTGCTACTGTTTTGAAAGTTTGGTCCGCGCTGTGTTCTTCATTTTTTCATGCTGAATCCAACGACATAAAGAACGTTAAAATTTGACCAAGTGGTTTGAAAGTTACATGTCAAAACAGATTATATGTTGAAATTGAGCAAAACAGCAATTTGAAACCTCACGTTTTTTTTTTTCTGTTTCTTTTTCTTTGAGTCATTTTCAGTTTTCCTTCCCACACCAATGATAAATCATGAGTCTAACTTCTAATATGGCTCTTAGGAATTTAATAAGCATTGAGTTAGGTCTGAATCTTATTCTTTTGCTAGCTAAGTCTCACATAATTATTCTTGAGCTTTCTATGCACTTTAGCCATGATTATACACCTCTTGCATGTCTTACCCAATTGTAAGTCTTTTTGCTTGTGTGATTCACTGGAATGTTAAGTTATAACTAAGATATGATTTAGGCCATATTTGTTAAGCCTCTTTCTTTTTCCTCCATCAACCCATACAATACATATTCCATTGTAAACCCCTTTTGTGACCAAACACTTAGCCATTTCTTTCTATCACCTTATCATCCATTAAACATCCTACCATCTAAGGGACTTGTAGAGTGTGTTTGTATTTCAGATTGTAATGCATTCAAGGCAACAAATGAAAAAAAAAAATTTAATAAAAAGAGAAAAGAAGTGTGGCCAATGTAGTCACGGCCCTAGGGTGATATAAGGAGAAATCAAGGTGATCTAGGGTGAAGAGCCGCAAAATTGGGCCAAATATTGTACAAAGTGTGTAAACGTCAAAATCAAATTGTGAAGTGATTCAATTGCAAAATCTGGTATTGTGAGCTTTTCAATTTTTGTGCCTTACATTTCAAACGTCCATGATCTTGTTTACATATTATGCTCTACTTTGTTCCTTAGACTTTGTGTTTTCATATCCATTCTTTTTTCTAACCATTACCATAACCCCATTACATCCAAAAGTAAAGTCCTACTGATTTTCGTTTAGCTTGGCAAACTTGTGTTCATTCTTGTTTGAGAAGCATGAGTTGTATCTTCATGGCTACTTCACACACACACACCTTGAGCATGATTTTTGTGAGATTGTGGTAGTACTTGAATAATATTTAGAACTTCCTTAGTGCTTGTTTTGTTCCTTGTTGAGCCATGTCTATGAAGTTTAAAATTTCTGTTCGGTTGGAAGGTTAACGTTTTTGTTTTTGTTTTGTTTTTGTTTTTTTGTTTTGCTTAAGGACTAACAAATCTATTAAGTTTTCTAACCACTTTGTTTTGTAGAGTCAGTAAAACGTTTGTGGGTATCGTATCTGTTAAACCCTCAGGAGACACAACTCCTCCTACTAGGGATGCCTAGAGGTTTAAAGGCTTGTTGCATACGCTCAATGCAATCGAGTTACCTACGAAAGTGGTCTAGTTAACTTCTTATTTTGTTTTGTTTTTATCTTTGTTTTTCTTTTGTTTTGCTCGAGGACTAGCAAAATCTAAGTTTGGGGGTGTGTTAAGCTCATAATTTCATACATATACATGCCCTATTTACTCAGTTCTTTTGCTTAGTTTCCTATAATTATGAGTTATTTACCTCCCTTTGTGTGTTTTGTAGGCCAAGAGAGCAAGAGATCACATTTGATACAACCCATGCATATTAAGGGCTGATTGGCATGAGAGGAATACACTTGAGGCATTTGAAGCAAAATGGTGCAAAAAACGTGCAAAAACTGGAGCCTGAGTTAGAAGTTCATTTCGGACTTATCTTCTTCATCCGAACTTGGATTGGGCCAATACTTGTGTGGTTGGATCAATGACATTCTGAACTTCAAAATGGACATCTTAAAGTCATCATTTGATTCAGCCCAATCCAATTCGTGAGCCCATGGAAATACACATCATGCTGACAGGAAGATGAGCTCATTGCATGCTTGGTCATGATGAGTTAGGCATGAGCTATTGGTTTCTGAATGGAAGCTTGGTCATGCTGACATGAGGATGAGTTAGGGCTGCTAGTGGGATTTAGGGGAGTAACCATTTCTGATTATCTAATGCAAGTGTGTTATGTCATTGCCATATTCAATTCAGATTTCCCACTCCCCTCTCCCTATAAATACCACTTCCATTCCACAGAGAACTCATATCCTGAGATCCATCATTTACACTTCCATTGTACACAAAGAGAGGGAAAGTTGAGAGTCACAAAGGGAGAGAAGGGAGAAGGCAGCAGCTGGGAGGCTTTGGCCTCCTGGCAGCCATGGAGATGATTCTCTTCAATCTCTAGCATGCTGTCCTTATCTTCTTCTCCTCCCTTTGTCTTTTATTTTCTTCTTGTATTTCCTTTGTTTTACTTTGTTTTTTTTCCTGTTGTTAATTGTAATAAACATCTTGCTAGTCTTGTATCATGGTTTGAGTTTATAAAGTTTGATTTCATTCATGAATTCTTCTTCACTATTTTAATGGAGCTGTTTTGCATCCTTTGATTGATCACCTAAGGTTTTATGCGTTATGCTCTTGTTGGGAAGGTTTGGGGATCATCTTCATTCCTTCCATTAGCAACATATGTGATTTGGTTTCTAGGTCTCCTAATGTAAACACCATGCTTGGGGTCCTTGTGATGTTCAATGCAATTTGATCCAAACACCATGGACTTATTTGTGAGCATCTTCATGAGTAAATCAATTTGTTTACTTGCTGCCATAACATGATTAGAACAATTAGGGTGGATTCTAAAACCTCACCATCTTGTCTTAGTTCTTTTCTTTCTTCTTGTTTTGTTTCTCTTGTTTCCATTTCTGTTTTGTGTAGGAAAATTGAATTGGATCATTCAATCACCAATCCATGTGGAATCGACCTCGCACTTACATACGCTAAACTACCAACGGCTCGTGCACTTGCGAGTATCACAAGTTGAGGATGCAGCTGAATCCATTTTGGTGCAGCTGAATCTACGCAACACTTATCTTGTTGAGTGGGTTATGTAATGTGTTCTAAAAGTTCTTATTTTGTGATAAATCATGGATTTATTCTATTTACAAATCTCTCTCTATTTTAAAGTCAAGCATGTCTAATTTGTGCAATATTATATATTATTTGGAGTTTTTGTGAGTATGTGTTATTCATGGAACATGAGAACTTCAGTGACAGGGTATCCGAAGGATAAATGTGTACCAGACGGGGACATAGGGCAGTGAGGCTAATAAGGGTCACGTCCTGGGTACAATTTGTGAAGGATAACCAAGATTTGAAGGAATGATGTGATATGATTTGGATTGTGTATATTTATATTATATTTTCTAGAGTGTGTAAAATGACATTACTTGACTGGCATATTACATGATCTACTCACTGAGCGGTGGTTTGCTCATCCCTCACCTACTTTATTTTTTAGATCAATTAGTGGGCAAGGCAAAGCTGAAACTAGAGAAGTTGGACTAGTTTAGAGTGTTAAACTTTTATTTATATCTTGTAATCTTGTAAGATTATTATAATATTTTTAAAAAATATATAATGGTAATGTATTTTAATCAATTTTTCAATCCTTTTATTTATTCCTTTCAATTCACGCACCCTAACTCGGGAGTATTCTTTATTCTTGAATCGGGTCGTGACACCAACCCAACTTGTTTAGTAAATGGGTTATACGTGTCGTGTTGCGTGAACTTGTTTATAAACAAATTGTGTTCGTGTTGAGAATTCTCAACCCATTTATTAAATGAGTAATATAAGGTTGAGCATTCTTGACATGTATAAAACCTCAAACACGACATGACCCATTGCCAGCCCTACTCATGTTCTTCTTTCATGATAAATTTTGTATAATCATACTTGCTTGGCTTTTAGAAAACATTAAAAATTACTTTCTCGTCTCTAATTTATGATTCAAAGGGTGTTCTATTTTTATTATTTTTATTATTTTTAAATCAATGGGGCTGAGAGAACACGAACTTGGGACATCTTTCAATATTGAAAATGAGGTATTATTAGACTGATAAATTGGAAAAAAAAACTCGAGTTGTTTGAACCTCATAATTTGCTCATTTACACCTAGTTGCTAAGAAAAATACAATTTTACCTTCTTAAAATGTGTGATGATTTTTTTAGCCAAATACATATTTGTGAGATTTGAGTGATTTTCCAATTTGGTCATGTAATTTCAATTTTGGCATGTCTTGTACATTGGCGTTTTTTAACATCTTGAGTACTTTGACTTTGGAAAAACGAGCCAAACTTTATATTTTAAAACTTCAATTTATGTGTCTAAAATCCTCTATTTTTCATTGTAAAAGGCTTATAGCTCATGTGGTTAAAAACATTTACGGTACATCCAAGGTCATAGATTCGATTTTTCCTCTCCCCCAATATCGTCTATACAAAAACAAAAACAAAAAATCCTCTATTTTCTCCGGTTCTACTCCTGAGTTGTTTTTTCGACTTGAATTTTAACTGAGTTAGTAATTGATCTCAAAATTCCAAAGTATGCAAATTTTAACTGAGTTACTGAATCTATAAATGGCTGTCGCCTACACTAAAAAGTTCAAGTAACCCTATTTTATTTTATTTTAAAAAAAAAATTCAAAACCATAGCTCAATTTGGTATTAATCTAAGTTTTCCCAAATCCGTTTTACATAGAATTAAGGCTTAATTATTGTTTTATCCCTAGAACGGACTCGGTCTCACTTTATCCCTTGAAAACTGAAATTTTCTCACTTTATCTCACAATCTCTAAAAATTAATGAAATTTTCTTACTTTACCGCTTCCGTCCATTTCCATTTACAAAACTGTTTTATGAATATATGGTTATAAGATTGGTAGAGGATTCTTCATTGTACCTTTTTTCACTTAAAAAAAGGTAAATGATTTTCTCGCTCTCTTTTTTATCCACATACACTCATTTTTGTTTAGAAAAATGAAGTGTAAGTGGATAAAAAGGGAGTGAGAAAATCAGTCCCCCAAAAAAATATAATCTAAATTTGCTAAAATAAAAAGCTACAACAAAAAAGCATGAAGACCCCAACCCTCCACGTGGAGTTCACCCATTTTATTTGAATTCACCAAGGGCAATGACCAAGGTTTCCTCTTCAAATTTGTTGGCCTTCGTCGTCCTCTCTTCAAACTTTCTTCCTTTCTTTTTCTTTCCCGGGCAGATATTTTCCTGCCCAATTTTCCCGGAAAGCAAACAAAAAAAATGCAAACCAAAACCCTGATAGCTCACCCTCCTCACTCCTGTCTCCTCCAAATCCCCACCCACAGCTCTCGTTCCAAACCTTCACTCTTCTTCAGCAATCCATCTCTCTCTTTCACTTCACGCGTTACCCACACACTTCGCCTCCCAAAACTACGCTTCTCGGCTCCAGTACGACGTCGTAATGGGTTCGCCACAGGTTGCATTAGCGAAAACCTCGACGATAGTGCCGGAAATCATAGCGTAGAAGATGGGGAAGATGATGCTTCGGTGTCTGGAGAAGTTGTGGAGGTGAAGAAAGAAGAGTTGGAGAATCCGAATCTATGGAATCAAATGAAGGAGATTGCAATGTTTACGGGACCCGCCACTGGGCTCTGGATATGTGGCCCACTTATGAGTCTCATAGATACTGTGGTCATTGGTCAGGGAAGCTCTATTGAGCTTGCTGCTTTAGGTACTTAGTTCAAATTTACTTGGGTTTTTGTTTTTGTGTTTTGGTTTAGGTAATGGTGGAAATTTAGCTGAGCTCTGTTTACTATTTTCTGTGCAGGCCCTGGAACTGTAATGTGTGATTATATGAGCTATGTGTTCATGTTTCTTTCTATTGCAACTTCAAACATGGTTGCCACTTCGCTTGCAAGACAGGTTGGTTTCTCTGAGGATATTGGAAAAGTGTGCATTGCGTAGGTGTTGATAAGAAAATGAGTTAGACATGAAACTTTCATCTTTTGGGTATTTTTTGTGCCCATATTCTATAAACATGATTCATGATTGCTGATATATTAGTCTTTCCCGGACAACTACGCAGTCCGGGGAGGTATAGTCATTTCAGTCAATTTGTGAAAATGGATTTAACTCAAAGGGCCATAGTTAGGTGGGGACAAGTTTTTCCCATTGGATAAGTGGTCTTTTCTTGAAAATTCATTACAAGACTTCTCTAATAGAACAAATATAATGATAGCTGATGACTTGCTTGTGGGCATGGGCATGAGGTTTTGCTTGTGAGATGTTCATGCACTGTCAGTGTGTATATTTGTTATCACTACATTGTAATTTGTAACAGACTACATTTATTGCTTTGGCATCAAATCGTGTTTTCTTGCTTTCTCTTTCTTTTCTTTTTCCTGAGACAAACTTCTGTTATGTATACTTATGAATTCTCATGCTGGATTCATCTGCTACTTTAATCAGTATTTTCCATGACTTGTATTGTATTTCTTTGACTATCTAGTATTGGTGCAGGATAAAAATGAAGTGCAACATCAGATATCTAATTTGCTCTTTGTGGGATTGACCTGTGGCTTCTTAATGCTTTTATTTACAAGGTTCTTTGGTTCATGGGCACTAACGGGTAATGAGGACAGATACATATTTTAGATATCTTTACGTTGCCGAAAGATAAAGTGCTTGATTTTGTTCAATTGTTTAATTTATGCATTTTATAGCAGATAGTACTAGGTTTTCAAGTCTCGAAAAGTAGCATAGATGATTAATGACTTATGAATTCTTGCTTTTCAGCCTTTTCTGGATCAAAGAATGTGGAACTTATTTCTGCAGCGAATACATATGTTCAGGTGTCTTTCCTTTTTTTCTTTTTCGTTTTTGTTATTTACATTTGCTCTTAGTCATTAGGTCACATATGCATGACAACGACATTTGTGTGTATACGTGCACGTGAGAATGAGATTTTTGGTAGAATTTATGCATTATCTTGTCAAGATTATTTGATCTAAGAGGTATTTCTATTTGTTTAGTGCCATTGTTCATAGTTACCATACGGAAGGTGCACATAAATGAGAACCTGTCTTATTTTTTAATATTATTAATGTGCATGGATACTTGTGATGGAAGTCCAAACTAATGTTTCTGCAACACAAATTTGTGCTCAAAAAGTAAGTAATTGCTTAATAATGTCCTGTTGTTCATTAGTAGGCGAAATCAAAACTGAGTCTTTTCTTTACTTGATTGCTCCTATGTTGTTACAACGGATGATCATTTGACATATCTTTCTACTTGGTGTTCTTCTACAACCAGTAGAAGAATCCCTGTCTTGATTTCTTTTTAAATGACTTTGTAATTTGACTGATTATTTTCTGTTGGTAGATACGAGGATTGGCATGGCCTGCACTTCTTGTTGGTTGGGTTACTCAGAGTGCAAGGTTACTATATCTCTTCCCATGCATTATCTACAGCATAAAATTCTAAGCATTTAAAGATATAGAAGTGAATAAGTAAATTGATAGAAGCTCTACTTGTCCTCCTTGTTCAAAATAATTAGCAACTGCTCTACATAACGGATATGGTAAAGGCCTTAATATCTGTTTAACACGGGGGATATTGATTCTATTGGGAGATAACTGAGAAGAATTTACTGTCAAAGAAAGAAATTTGGCACCATCTAGTTGATATAATTAATTTTATGAATTTACGTCTCATTGTCTTAGAAACAAGTATGAGACGAGCAATCTTAATTTGAATTTTTATCAGGCAAAATTTTTATTTTGACTTCAATCACTTATTTATTGCCTAAGGGAAGGTTATCTCTGGCAGGAATTCTAAGTGCTGAGGTTAATGAGATTGTGATGTGAGCAGCTGTTACTTCATGTTCAGTCTCTGATATTCTCAATCTGTTTCCCAGTCTTGGCATGAAAGATTCCTGGGGTCCTTTGAAGGCCTTGGCTGTAGCTAGTGCCATAAATGCCGTTGGTGATGTGCTCCTGTGTAGCTTCTTAGGCTATGGTATTGCTGGTGCAGCATGGGCAACAATGGTGTCACAGGTATGCTAGATGAACATATTAATATATTTCCTATTGGCACATTAACTTCTTTTCCACTACTACTGACTGGTATAAAATAGGTTGTTGCAGGATATATGATGATTGAAGCTCTCAACAATAAAGGATACAACGGCTATGCAATCTCCGTTCCCTCATCCAAGGAACTTCTGACAGTACTTGGGCTTGCTGCTCCAGTATTTGTGACAATGATGTCGAAGGTTCAATTTACTCTTTTAAATTTCTTTATCATGTCTGATTCGATTTTCTCATTTTTCATTGTTCGTTAAACATCATCGATACCCTTGCACTCCCGCTTAAATTGATAAGGGACAAAACTTCTAAATTCTCAGACTAGATGGCATTATCATCACAAATTTCAAACCAAAACTTTATAAATACCTTTATGTATTTTAAATTTTTATGAACAAATATTCAATAGTCATTCTACATTTAATAAATTCAGCAACCAAACATGACTGAACTTAGGGAGCACCCAAACAATGCTTGAGCAACCAATAAAGGAACATCCAACAACAAGATCTGACCAGAAGGGGACAGCAGGAGTCCTATGTGGATCAGTGGATCACAATCAGAAATATAGAAAAGAAGAAATACGAATAGTAGTTAGTGAAGATGTCGAAGATGATGATGCAAAACTAGACTTCTAATGGTTAACAATGAGAAACGATGAACAACGGATGTCAACTACTATAAGTACAGAACAAACGGTTAGACTAACAAAGCAGAGAGAGAAAAAAAAAAAAACATTTGGAGAACATTATGACAACCTATTTATAACATAGCTAAGTTTGTCCAGAAAAAGAAATATTTTTCCCGAAGAAGGTTAGGTCTAATGCTCTGATACTGTGCTGAAAAATAAGGGAGAAAGTTAGATGCTTTAGTTTAAATAGAATACGGCCTAAAGGAAACTAAATAACAACCAACTCACTCACTTTAGGAAAAACTAGATCACACCCCTAAACAGATTAGGCAACCAAAATTTTCTATCTAACTTGGGATCCTAATTAAAATATAATTTTGTTCTCTAATAGTGATATTTTGATGCACAGGTTGCTTTCTACTCCCTCCTTGTATATTTTGCAACATCTATGGGAACAAATACCATGGCTGCTCATCAGGTTAGTTTTGGTCAAATTTCATGTTAGTAGTGGTTTACTTTTGAAGATAAGATGGTTATGTGCATTGATGGCTTGCCATTTACTAGGTCATGATTCAAACATTCTGCATGTGTACGGTGTGGGGTGAACCTCTCTCTCAAACTGCGCAATCATTTATGCCTGAGTTTATATATGGAGTAAATCGTAGTTTGGCAAAGGTGTGTCCTACTTAACATTCTACTGATATGATGACATCTAATTTTTTATCTTGGTTGTTCTCGTTGAGATTTGAAGAGTTTCCCTGTATATTTTGGTGTGAACAAATAAATTACATAGGGTACTCCCCCTTTCAATGAATATAATGTAGATTATTCCTATTTAGAATCTGTATCTATATTAATGTTTATTTGTTCATTGTCTTCTGAAAGTTTTATGATACGAACAGGCTCGAATGCTGCTGAAGTCACTTGTCATCATTGGAGCCATACTTGGTTCAGTATTAGGTATCATTGGAACATGTGTTCCATGGTTGTTCCCCAATATCTTTACACCTGATCAGAAGATCATACAGGAGGTTGGTCTTTGCTTTCTTAAACTCGTTAAAGTCTTCTAATTCAAATTTCTTTTGTTGCCATTAGTTATAGGTGCTGCTGTGTATCTTGATCAAGGAAATAATCAAATTGGGTTGTATAGCTCCTTTATAAATTGTATTGATCCTTCTATAATATTTACAGCTTTCCACCTGACACATAGTATAAGAGGGTTGTGACAACTGCTTTTAAACTGAATCATCAGCACTTATTCTTCCAATCATATCAAACTTTTGACTCCATGCATATTGATTATTCACCTATGGCTTACATTGGTCATGAAAAGGTGGAATAAATGATAAAAGGTTCTACAAGTCCGTTGGTCATGAGTTGTAATAACTTGTAAAAGGTTCCACAAGTGTAATTCCTCATGATATTCTATTATGTGTTAATCCAGATGCATAAGGTGCTGATACCATATTTTCTTGCATTAGCTGTGACTCCCCCCACTCACAGCCTTGAGGGAACATTGCTGGTATGTTCAATTTTATCTTCAATGATGATTTTTCTAATGTTCTTCTTATAAGCCTTTGGTTGCACATCTTGTGCCTGCCTTTTAGATCAAAGATTGATGAAAACTTTGAGTTATGTATGCACTGTGTTTCCAGTGGAAATACTGAACAGTTCATCCTGTTTATAAATGTGAAATATAAGCTCTCTTGGAAGGGTTTAATAAGTTTGATAGTCATGTTGTGTACTTGAATGTGATTCTACTTTCTGTGGCATGGTCAAACCTCTGATGGATGCTCCTTGTGATATGTCTTGTCTTCATGAAACATGCACTAGCTTTCAGCGAACTCAATTTTCTGTCTCTATTAAGGACTTAATCTTACTTTAACTGAAAGCTTGTTGAGCGGGACTTCTTTTCTTCTTCTCTTTTTTCCTTTTTTTTCTTGTGCTTTGGGAAAATCAGACTAATAAATATACCCCAACTTGTCACCATCTGAGGTCAGATTTTCCAGGTATTGTCATTACTAATAAAACTTATGGCTTACCGATTTTTAAAAAAAAAAGGAAACCATCATTCCATTGCTTTTGCTGGAAGGGATGCACTTTTTGGCGTATGGTTTACCTTTCCCCAGATGATAGAATTCAGTTTCTTTTGGGCCTATAGTTCACTGGGACGTTAGGCATTTCATCCCCTTCTGCCATGTATCCCATGGTGTTTTCTATCACAACAATAACCACTTGAGAGAAATACACAAGTCTCCCAAATCTCATTTATGCACTTAGTGTTCCGGAATTTCTGTTCTGCTGGAAGTAGGCTTTTCTTTTTTGTTTTTGAAATCCGACAGCACAAGCACATACTCAACAAGCTATATTGTTTTGCTAAATCTTGTGCTACTTGCTGATTATCCAAATTACAAATTAAAGAAAGACCCTCTTTTGAATGCCACGATTTGGAGTCCAAACTTGCTTCAAATTATTGTTTTTTATTTTATTATATTACTATAGAGAGCTCTCTTACATAATAGGCACAAACTTTTTCTCGAGCATCAGAATTTTCTTTTTTCAGGCTGGACGAGATCTAAAATTTATTAGTCTGTCCATGAGCGGATGCTTCTCTTTAGGTGGACTTCTATTGCTGGTAAGATCTGTTTTAAATCTCTTGGTGTCTACTTCAAGAGTTATTGGTTCTTTATGCATCCACACTTTTCTTTCATCAGCTGTTGAGCAGTAGAGGATATGGCTTAGCAGGCTGCTGGTGGGCACTGGTGGCATTCCAATGGGTAAAGACCAATATCTCTATGACTTTGCATGTCTAAATATTTACCCATTTGAACTTATCTGAATACAAAGCTTTCATTGGCAGACGCGGTTTTTCCTCTCTCTACGACGCCTGATATCCCCCGACGGCATTCTTTTCTCTGAAGATATGAGCCGCTACAAATTGGAAAAACTCAGAGCAGTGTAATCTAGGAATCATATGAACATATGAGCTAAATGGTAACATCTCGGCGTGGATCAAATTCATGTTGCAGTGTTATCATTTTACAGATTAGCAATTATGATCACATTAGATGCGCAATATCCCAGTGGCAAAAAATGAGGTTGGCACTATTCTTGTGTCTAGGAACGTTCAAGGTTCTACTTCAAGATCCAATGAACAGATGGAAGCAATGTTGGCGTCAAGAAAGTAATTATAAGCAGCTGCGGTCTCTTTTGATCAATTGTTGTAATTGTTCTGTAGACAGAAAGAGAGGCTCCATACATAAATGACTTGAAAAAGATTCACAGTTCTTATTTGTAAACTAATTGGGTGTTGATCAATCCAATTGGTGAACAAGTTCACTGATGAAACCAATTCCTATTTTTTATGTAATTTAAAGTAACATTTGCATTTGGGATTCTATTTATGCCTTACAATTTGATATTCACACTTAATTAAGCTTTACAACCACACATAATTTAGAAAATGATTCCAAGAAGACTTATTTTTTATTTTCTAAGTTGAGAATGATTAGAAGTAAAGATTCAAATTTTCTGATACAAGGGAAGAGAACAAGAAGACCCTTTGCCATTATGGTCACCGATGCCTGCCACATGCACCATCTTTCAGCAAGATCCCAGGTTACCTTTCAATTTCATTTTTTCGGCTCAGTTTAAATTTGACTTTGCAACAAAAATTCCACAGTATCCACACAATGCCAAGTTTTGAAGGTAAAATGTAAGAACACCTTCCCCCCAGAACCTTGTCAATACAGTTCCAGAATAATATTACCATAACCCTAATGTGACAGGAATTTAGACCCTAGTTCTTCCTCGGCTATCACGCCCAAACGTTCTTGGTCTTTCTCCTTTTTTCTGAAATTCCACCGATGTGGGTCTTGAATACGTCTTTCGTCTCATAAATACCTTCCGCATTTGCTGCCTTTTCTCCTCTGCTTTCAACTTGGTGAGGCTGGGCCTGTATAGAATCACTGTTCTACCAATTTGACCAACAATAACTGAACCGGTTGCTTCCTCCAATTGTTTCACCACATCATCTAGCTCTCCCGGGCATGTTCCATGTATTTTTACCTGTTCACAACATTAAATGGCACTATGTTTAGCTAAGCACACCTATATTTCAGTTCTTCACTTTCAATTGGTAAAAGTAAAATAAAGAGAGAAAACAGAATGACACACAACAAATGAAATACAGACTATTACGACAATTTTCTAAAAAGAACTCATCTTGTCCGAGTTAGTCTTTGTTTACATCTACCTTCCCTTGGAGGGCTGTTCGGGAGTTTTCCATATCAGGTTCTAAAGTCTAAACCATAGAGTCTGCTACAAACATTGTACAGTTATAAACTATGGTACAAGGTTTTTCTTCTAATTTGGAGTAACTGATTGTAAGGGAAGCTTGTGCCTTATGCAGTGTCATCAAGAGCTAGTTCCAAATCAGCTCAACTCAACTCAACAAAGCCATAATCCTAAAACAATTCGGGTCCGGTATGTGCAAAATAGTTTTCAGTATGATCCTCGCAATTTATGACCTTTTTATCAGAAGACAACATTTTATTACAGAGCACTAGCTAGCAGAATCATCAAGCAGACATCTCATGACATAAATATGTTTGGCAAGTAGATGGGCAACCCTATCAGAATAATGAGTTCATCAGATCACTTCAATTTGAGATTTCAAAATTTATTAACCAAAACCCCTTACTACTAGATATTCAAAGACAAGTAAGAATGCTACCCCATATGCATTCCATAAATATCAGAATCAACACTTCTGTGACAAAAAGAAAAAAGATAAGACTTCAATTATCTTCAATCCATTCCAATGACAAACCTGAGAAAATGCAACTTGCCTCATCAACAAACAGCACAAATTTCACACTAGCACAAAAAAAATCCCTCAATTTTGGCATAAACCCTTAAACCCCAACTGGGTACTAACTCAACCACCAAATTCTTCTTTAAAAAGAAAAACACTAATTCATAAATGAACAAATTACCTTGAGAAGCTCGTTGGATTCAAGATTCTCTACAAAAGAAGCTGCAACACTGGCTGTAACACCGGACTTTCCCACCAACTGGGACTTGAGCTTCTTCCCCAAGCTGTGAGCATAGGACGCAAGTTCCTTCTTTTCTTTCACCGTAAGGCTTGGTGGCTTGACCCCATCTCTCTTCAAACCCGAAGAAGACTCCAAACCCACTTGGGCATTTTCCTTATTATCCAAGTTCTCAATTTCAATCTCGGCTTCCTCACCATTATCGTTATCATCATCTTCTGGAATTTCAAGTTGTTGGGTTTCTTCTGCTTCTTGTAAAGAGGCTTTGGGGGCAGGAGGAGAGTGGGAGAGAGTGGAAGAGTGGCAGAAGAGGAGAGGACGAGAAGGGAGGGAAGGAAGGGAAGGAGAGATAATTCTACGGCGTGGGATGAATGGAGTCGTGGAGACGGTGGTGGTGGAGATGAGAAGGGGTTTGAGGAAAAGGGAGAAGGAAGAAGATGGAGGTGATGGGCGGTGGAGGAGGCAGTGGAGCCGGTGACAGGTTGGGGCTCCTACTGCTGATGCTGCTGCCATTTGCTCTAGTTTTTTAGCTTACCCAACAACACTTACCTTCGTAATGTTTATTTAGGCCAAATTTCACTGTCGGTAGTTTTTCACTTTCAAGTTTCATGATCATTGTAGAATTTCTATTTTCTTTTTCAGTTTCTCAGCTTCACTTCATTTGCAACGTATTCCAACCCGAGTCAGTAAATTCCAAGTTATAGAAAAGTTTGGGTTTTTTCATGATTGTCATATATATATATATATATATATATATATATATATGTCTCTGTTTTAAGAGTTCAATTGAATCCAAATTCAATTTTTGAACATGTTATACTCAAAAGCATTAATCCTTCTAAGTTTTTTCTTATACACTATTTTTCTTCATAAAACCTTTGGAGGACGTATTTTGGGACATAAATGTTTCAATAAACTAAAATTAGGTTACTAATACATGTATTGTCTAAAAAAATATCACATTCAGGATATCGCAGTAGAGTTATCAGCAGCACAGCAAAATATATGAAAGAAACAAATACTTCTGTATATGGGCTAGCGCAATGCTGGAACTCTATGAAAAAAGCCAACCACGACACACTATGCATAAAATGTATCATTGAAGCAGGCCAAGAGCTTCGGAAGCAATGTCAGTTCACTCAAAAGCAGTGGCGGATACAGGATTGTTACTCTATGGGATCATAGTCTTAAAGTTTTGAATTTTTTTTAAAAGATAAAAACAATGCTAAAAAAAATTAAAAAACACACCAAACTTATTAACAAAAACCTCCTTCAATAAATCAAGCCTATATATATAAATTATGTTAACCATAAATTTCATCAAAATAATAACACCAACCAAATAATAAATACACACACCAAAAAATAACCCAAATAATAAAATATCTAGAATATTACAACAAAAAGAGCACAATGGATGTTGAACCCTTGACCAAAAAGGTTTTTTCAATTCAGAGGCCACTATGGTAAGTAAAATCTTACTCTATCTATGTATACTTTTAGTATTTATAGGTTTATCCAACATAATTATAAAAATATTAATAAATAAAAAAAACCCTAACAGATCTCTTCCCTTTTTATTATTGTTTGTGTTGGCAGTGTCTTCTTTCTTCTTCTTTTTTTTTTTTGGTCGAAATCCTACTTTCTTCTCCATCTCAATCATAGTCTTCTTCCTCCCTCTCTCTCTCTCGTCTTCCTCTCTCTTTCTTCTCCCTCTCAATCACTGTCTTCTTCTTCTTCCTCCCATGGGGTCATCTTCCATGGCTGCTAAGGGCAACAAGGGACCTCCAAGCCATTTCTAGGTCTGCGATGGGGTCATCTGACCCCATTGACCCCATGGTGGATCCGCCACTAACTCAAGGAGCTATATTTTGCGACGCATGTTGTCTCTTAAAATACTCAGATGCAAATTTTCTTAATGTAATTGACACATATAATGCATTTTATGAGATAAATACCAAAATCATTGGTGATCCCTTATTTATGTATTTTATGCATGGGAAAGTTCACAAATTTTTAGCCCATATATGCTCTAAAATAGTTGGCCAAACATTGTATGCTCACGGGAAGCTACAAATATCAAAAGTTATTTCACTTTATGGTGCGACTAAATGTATTGAGGATCTTTCTAGCGAAAATTGTAAAAAGTGCCTTGACATTGCAACTAGAGACCTTCTTGTTCGTACTTATGGAATGAGAGGTAGCTGTGATTTTTATGGCAGTTATCATATTAGATTTGAAAATTACCGCTTTTACTAGGTAGAGTTTGTTTCATGAAATGGATTCGTTAAGAATGTCAATACTAACCTCATTCTAAGATATGGGGAAAATACCTCACATGTTTGGAGATACTAGTAATTGTAATAAGAGAATGATTTTTCTTCATATTCCATCGTGTTTCCCTCTATTCGGCCGAGGTGGCCAATGGAAGGAACTTTTGGTCCTTCTTCTCTTGGATTGCGTAGGCATGCCACCACCAAGCCACTGACTAGCTTGAATGGAAAAAGTTGGATTGTTATGTTTGCGCTTCTGACTTCTAACCAGCCGATTGATCGGCCAAGCAAGGAACCTCCTCTTGACCTAAGTTCTTTCATTTCCTCGGGGTCGAGGATGTTAGGTTTCGTATGGGTATTTTAGTATTTTTTGAGATTTTAATGATAATGATGCAAATTAAATTAAAAGATGTGAATGAACTTAAAAACAAGAATTAAAGTGCGATAAAGTAAATCAAAGCAATAGATAAACATAAATTAAACAAAGAACGAAATAAGAACGATATGAAGGATAAAGGCAATAAAATAAAGCAATGTGAAATTAAATTAAACTTAAAGAGAATTCGATAACAATTAAAAATAAAGTGATAAACTTGAATCTTAAAACAACATAAAGGAAAATGAAAGAAATTAAACTTACACTAACGAAAGTGAAGAACTAATCTAGTCTACTTGCTTAGAAAATAAAAACCTAGTCTAGGGATAGAAAATTGAAAGACAAAAAGGAGGTTTTTGTGTCTAATGTCGGGTCTTTTGCTATTTGTCTGATTTAGTTTATATAAGGGCATTCGTTAGTCCATAGGCTAGCTATTAAATGGCTAACGGTCAACTTCATTCAAAATCTTTCCTTGTGTGGCTAAATTCGCGGAATTGATTCGAATGAGATCATCATATTGCAAATCTGATCATTTGATTTTCTCCTTCTTAGGAATGTTACAGATTGACATCACTCTCTTTGATTTCTTTCCTTGGATGGATCTCGTCACGTGCATGAAAACATACGAAGGTTTTGGGCCTACTTCCGCAAGTCTAGCTTGGACCTCCGAGGACTTGGG
>CM031924.1:28506573-28689073 GCA_018703695.1 Prunus fruticosa
ACTGCTACATTATTGTATATATTAAATCCACTCATATTATAGCATTTGTAGAATCAGTAGTAAAACATGATGGTCATTTAAAATATAAAAAAGTTTATTTTTGTGTGTGTGTGTGTGTGGTCAGAATCAAGTTTCATTGATAGAAAGGCAATGTCAATTACAAGACAGTGAAACTCATAAAATGAGTCCAAACAAATGCAACAGTAAAAGCCCACTAAAAATAAAACTCAAACAGACATAAAGTCAAGAACAAAACTAACATAAAGTCATAGTACAAAACTGGCATAAAGCCAGAGCCAATCAAAGGCAGAAGCACCACCAAATGCCAAAGTACCGCTGCCGCAGCTTCCATGAAGACCGAGACATCGCCACTAGGACTAATGATGAGTGAAAGAACTGCAAACACACCAAAACACACAAAATAAATACAAAAACTACAGATCTGAAAATCCCTTGTCAAACATAAATCGACCATCAAAGACCCAGTAACTCTTACAAAAACGAAACCACCAAAGCACCAAGAGGGAAACAACAGCCAATCTAAGAACAAACCAGGGAAAACACTTCCCAAAGCCAAAGAAACCAACATCCTAAGTAAGGAAGCAGGTGGTGCAAGCACCTGAGCAAGAGCTCTACACATCTTCCGAAGGGGACACGGAAAATCGTGTTTGAGATGAATCGCTGCAGCCCATGGGGTTCGATAGATCCAAGAGGGAGATAGAGTCCTTGAAGAAGCCGTATAAGGAGGGTGGAATTTAAAGGGAGCTAGGAAATTAAAAAAAGAAGAAGAAGAAAACAGAGATGGAATGAAGAGGACGATTAAAGATAAAAATTGGAAATTGAAAGGGGCATAAGGGGGGAGGGAAGGAGGGGTAGTGACCACCTCCCCCTCTTGCTGCGTTGAAAGACTGAGGGTTTAAGAGAGAGGGAGCGGCGCCAGGGTTTGAGAGAAGAAAAAATCTAATAATCTAAAAAAAGATGCGCTATAATTTGGTAGATTTCAATACACACCACATAATGTAAGCCATAATCCTCTTTGGTGCCTAGCCTAATCTAAGGGTTTAAGCATGATTAACCAAATACATATTACTCAGATACATGTTACTTTTTATTTTTTAAAAAATTGAACTAATATAAAACCTAGGCTGCCCTTCCCTCCCATATATATATATAACATTAACTAATTGAAGCCCTTAGGCTTATTTGCTTACGGCGCTACTTGAGGAAACCCATAGGCTTTTTTGCTTGCGATGAGGAAACCCATAGGCTTCTTTTCGTGATCATTCAAGTGGGCTCCAATCCTCTTTGATAAAGGTGAGCACTAGCCATGATCTCTCTTCTTGGTATTTGTGAAATTGCACCTGCTAATTAATAAAATTTTGGATCCAATAGCCTTTTACCGAATTAGCTATAGACCTTTCATTGATCTAGAAACCCCTAAAGTAAACTATGGCCAGAATCTCTATTTTGGGTATATTTTTTAAGTCTCAATGAAAAAAGATCCTTGTAAACGATCAACCAAATAAGAAATTAGCTATTTTTAATTGGAGTATAACCACTTTAGGTTACTGAATGTTGTTTTAGTGCTTTTATTATATAAAATTGGTTTTTTTTAATGCTTGCTTGTTTTCACAAGATGGTGATTGACAACAATTTCGTTCTATTTTTAACTATTCCCATAGGCTTTGCGGCGCAACTTGAGGAAACTCATAAGCTTCTTTGCATGATCATTCAAGTGGGCTCCAATCCTCTTTAATAAAGGTGAGAACTACGTTATCTTTTTTCGGTATTTGTGAAATTGAATTGCTAATTAACTATTTTGAGTAATCTTTTGAATCTTTTGAGTCTTGAAGCTTGATAATGATACCAAGTCATGACAGTTCATTTAGTTTAGGCAACCAATTATTTTTGTTACATCTGTATAGTTTTGGTTAAGTTGTTATGTTTGTTACAGGTCGTTAGAGAACTACGATATCTCTTTTTCAGGTATTTGTGAAATTGAACTGCTAATTAACTATTTTGCGTAATCTTTTGAGTCTTTTGAGTCCTTTGAGTCTTGAAGCTTGATAACGATGCCAAGTCATGACAGTTCATCTACATATCACAAAGGCTTTATATACTGAAAACTTGTCGGATATAGAAAAAGATAAACCCAAATTGTTGTTCTCAATCCAAAATGTTGTTCCAGTTTTCAGTACTAAAAGGAGTTCGACCTAGCTGTTTTTGGGTCTCACAAGTGAGTGGTGAGTCAATCCGAAATCTTGGATTATCTTGGCTAATTATTTATTCCAGATCCAACTAGTTGGATTTTATCTATTTTTTGTCATTTGTTTATTGGCTAGGTGTTGGCTTCGCAAATCTCACGGTCTATTGTTATTGGCCGAGGGGATCTGCGTCTACACGTGAAGTCCTTCTTTTGGTGCGGTACGATTGTGCGCGGGCGTGTCAGCACGTCTCTACCGTGCATTTGAGGGTGGTGTGGTTGGATAAATGGTTAAGTGATGCATCTGTTTGAATTTGACTTCTAACCAACGATTGTGGCCGAGAGAGGAACTGATCTCGGCCGTCATGTTCATGGCCTGAGCTACAAGGCCGTTTAGTGGTGGTGCTTCTGGTGGATTTTGGGCGGTGCTCTGTCGCGTTGCTGGGTGGCAACGGTCGTATGATATATGGGATGAATGAGAGAGTAACCGAGATGGTGCTCCGGCGCCTTGAAAATTAAGGGTCGTATGATATATTGATGAACAAATTTTCCTATAAATTGCCACTACTCCTAAGAAAGCAAGTAAAAGTATTGAACGAAGTAAATGACAGGAAAATATAATCTGCTCCGTGGGAGGCTTGTGTTTTTGGTGTTGAACCTCTTGAATGTAGTTTGAGCTTTGGTATTTATAGGAGGAGCTCTAGAGGGATAATCGAGGCTGAAAATCTGCATGATGGGCCTAGTCAGAGCAAGTGGGTAGTCAAATCAGCATTTGGGGTCGTGAAGCGTGGTGGTGTGACCCCGTAAATCCCGTCCGCCGTCCTGATCGTAGATTCTGCGCCTTTGGTAGTAGGGACGCATTTAATGCTCTGGTCTGATGGTTGGTGACTTAACCCCTCAAGCTGTAAGAATGTTTGCGCCTAATCACTCTGATTTTCTTCACCATACCCTGACTCCAATCACTTCCCCCTTCCCCTCGTGCATTAAATGCCCCTTCGCGGCTAGTGGGTCTGCTGCAATAGCCAGAGGCGCTACTTCATTAAATGGGGCGTAGGCTCGAGGCCACGTGGGGATGCCACTTGCTTTTTCTTACTTTGGCCATGTATCCGAGGAGCTTATCCTCTGCCAATTTTACCGAGGCTATGATGATCACCAATTATAAACTTTTTAGCAAAAAAGGAAGCGAACGATGACTTTGGCGGCCGTGGATAAACGCTAGGGCTGAGCTGTTGTTTCTTTGGCCAGCTTCCTTCCTTCGTCAGCTTCTTTCCTCGAGATTTATTAGGTACAAACACTAGGCCTTATGAAGTTAAGCACCATTAAACCCCGCACTTCTCTTTGTTCACCTCAATACTTAAATCATTAAGCTGTAAGTTTTATTATTGTGTAAAAAGATAAAAAAAGGTCATCATCAATCACACAATAATCCGTGCATGCACGCCCACGCACACCCCATCCAACACAAAGTAGGATGACCTATTGTTAAGCTCATATTTTCATGCATATTCATGCCCAATTTACTTACTCATTTTGCTTAGTTTCTTAGAATTTTGAGTTATTTGCCTCTCTTTGTGTGTTTTGTAGGCCAATAGAGCATGAGAGCATGAGAGGAATACAACTTAAGGCATTTGAAGCAATATGGTGCAAAAACGTGCAAAAACTGGAGCCTGAGTTAGAAGTTCATTTCGGACTTATCTTCTTCATCCGAACTTGGATTGGGCCAATACTTATGTGGTTGGATCAATGACATTCTGAACATCAAAATGGACATCTTAAAGTCATCATTTGATTCAGCCCAACCCAATTCGTGAGCCCATGGAAATACACATCATGCTGAAAGGAAGATGAGCTCATTGCATGCTTGGTCATGATGAACTAGGCATGAGCTATTGGTTTCTGAATGGAAGCTTGGTCATGCTGACATG
The DNA here is from genome assembly GCA_018703695.1 of Prunus fruticosa. Taxonomy (NCBI): domain Eukaryota; kingdom Viridiplantae; phylum Streptophyta; class Magnoliopsida; order Rosales; family Rosaceae; genus Prunus; species Prunus fruticosa. Next base: position 28,510,702 of record CM031924.1, read on the forward strand.
AGGATGAGCTAGGGCTGCTAGTGGGATTTAGTGGAGTAACCATTTCTGATTATCTAATGCAAGTGTGTTAGGTCATTGCCATATTCAATTCAGATTTCCCACTCCCCTCTCCCTATAAATACCACTTCCATTCCACATTCAATTCATATCCTGAGATCCATCATTTTACACTTCATTGTACACAAAGAGAGGGAAAGTTGAGAGTCACAAAGGGAGAGAAGGGAGAAGGCAGCAGCTGGGAGGCTTTGGCCTCCTGGCAGCCATGGAGATGATTCTTTTCCATCTCTAGCATGCTGTCCTTATCTTCTTCTCCTCCCTTTGTCTTTTATTTTCTTCTTGTATTTTCTTTGTTTTACTTTGTTTTTCTGTTATTAGTTGTAATAAACATCTTGCTAGTCTTGTATCATGGTTTGAGTTTATAAAGTTTGATTTCATTCATGAATTCTTCTTCACTGTTTTAATGGAGCTGTTTTGCATCCTTTGACTGATCACCTAAGGTTTTATGCGTTATGCTCTTGTTGGGAAGGTTTGGGGATCATCTTCATTCCATCCATTAGCAACTTATGTGATTTGGTTTCTAGGTCTCCTAATGTAAACACCATGCTTGGGGTCCTTGTGATGTTCAATACAATTTGATCCAAACACCATGGACTTATTTGTGAGCATCTTCATGAGTGAATCAATTTGTTTACTTGCTGCCATAACATGATTAGAACAATTAGGGTGGATTCTAAAACCTCACCATCTTGTCTTAGTTCTTTTCTTTCTTCTTGTTTTGTTTCTCTTGTTTCCATTTCTGTTTAGTGTAGGAAAACTGAGTTGGATCATTCAATCACCAATCCCTGTGGAATCGACCTCGCACTTACATATGCTATACTACCGAACGGTTCGTGCACTTGCGAGTATCACAAGTTGAGGATGCAGCTGAATCCATTTTGGTGCAGCTAAATCTACACAACACCTATGTTGGTGCATATCCCCTCTGCCTTAAACAGGTAGACAATAATATTTGCACAACCAACAATACCATGATTCTTTCTTCTTTAGTGTAAACTCAACATGATATCAGAGCTTCTAATATCTAATGCTTCTTTTGTTGCTCTTTCTCTCTTTCTCTCTCTCTCTCTCTCTCTCTCTCTCTTCACTACACTCCAAACCTCGTTTTTATTCTCCTAAGACCTTACTTCATTTCTCTTTTCCTAGGCTTTACCTCATTTCTTTCTCTTTTTGCAATTGCCATGGACACATCACACAATGCCACTAATCCTTTCTCATATCTTCAAAGGTCTTTTTCCTCTAATGTAATCTCTCACACATATCTTCCTCTCGTTGCAACCCAACATATTACCTCACTTGTCCGTATCAAATAACTCTTTATAACTACCTTTTACGGAAGGATTCATTCAACCTTATCTTCCAAAGATATGACATGTTATCCATCATAATTGGATCATTGACTTATGCGCCTCACCTTCTTCTTACTACAACTTGCTTACTCACTATCCCCAAAAATCCAGGATTTATTTAATAGCTCAAGAAGGATCACCATTGTAAAATATGGATAAACTCATCTCTCTCTCTCTAATGTCCTCATATATAATGTTGTGTTAACACAGCTTTCCTTTCCTAGCACACACAGAAGTCAACTTCATAATCTCCGTCTAGCAATAAGCTTTTCCTACTGTAAATTGGATTGTATTCATGTCTATATTATTTCCTACCTTAAGTAGATTTCTTATATCAGTATAAATAGGGACTTTATGTACTCTGATTAATACAAGGAAATATATTCTCTACATGGTATCAGCCTTACCTAGGGTTTCCTCCATTTCCCTTATTCAATCCAATCCTTTCCTTTAGGTCCAACTCATGGCTTCGTCTGAATCCACCATCTCCCTTCCTAGGCCCAACTCTTCTCATTTTATTAAGCTTACTGACTCCAACTATCTCCTTTGGCTCCGCCAACTCAAACCCTTTTTAATCGATCATGACCTCTAGAAATTTATCGATGGCATTTAACAACAACCTTCTGCCCAAACCTCTAGTTCTACCACCGAAACACCCACAACCACCACCACCTCTCTTACCTAAACCAATCCCGCCCATGCTCAGTGGTACCAACAAAACCAACTCATTGTTAACTACATCACCAGTACACTCTCTGAGTCCATTATCTCTCTCATCATCGGCCGCACCTTTGCAAGGGATCTCTAGGAGTGTCTCCAACGCCACTTCTCTCAATCCAGGTATGGCCAGTGAATCTGCTCTTCATTTTTAAATAATGGATATGCAAAAAGGTTCTCAACCCATTGATGCTTACATTCGTCATGCTAAGTCCCTTCCTGATTCACTAGCTACCATCAATGAACCTGTCTCCCCAAAAGAACTTGTCACCACTGTGCTCCGAGGTTTAGGACCCAATTACAAAATGCTCGTCACAGCAATTCTCAATTTTCCTCCGCGTCCTGACTTTGCTGATCTTCGTGCTCGTTTGTTATCTTTCAACGCACAGGCTCCTCGAATCTCTCTTGATCAAAACACAATACTAATGGCTACTCTATGTTGGTCCACCAACATCACAAGATTGAAGGGAACATTAGAGTTTTAGTTTGATTTAGCCACATAGATGAGGTTACTTGTAACCTCAAGGCAACAAAAGCTAAAAATTGAATCTTTGAGCTTTAACAAAACTAACCCCAAGTATCTTAAGGCTTGGTTTAGATTGTTCCTCTCCTAGACACTCTAGACTATGAGAAGAAGATAGTAGAAACTTTACCCTTGAAGCACTACTCAAGGTTGACATCCTTGAGTTGATCACCTTGTAAGAAAGGCCTTCTTATGGTTCACCAAGAATCACCAAGAGAGGTGACCTCTAATTTTTCCACACCAAGGAAATGAGGAGGATATTATGCAACCTAGGGATGAGAGGATGCAGTGCTCTATCGATAGGGTGGCCAGTTTTGGCTAGGTGGGAATAGCTAGATGGTTTTCTCAATCTTCTCTTGAAACTAGCTCAAAAACCCTAACTCACCTTAAGAGGCAAAGTTCATTTATATAGACACACAAGGAGGAGACCAAAGTCTCCTCTTGGCAAAACCGGCCATGTGGGTTCACTGGGCATTTTGTGATCATGCAGACATCTTATTATGCATACATGACTTGACTATCCCAATGGGTTCAAGCCTAATGGGCCATGAACCCGATTTTATTGTTTAGGCCAAAATTACCATTTTCTCACATTCCTTACTCTTTTTTTTATTTCTATTAAATTGGTAAGTCTATGGACATCATACATATTTCCTTTCATCCAACCTTATCAGTTGCAATCCATTAGGTTTTAATCAGCAAGATAGCGGGTGATCCAAAACTCTCATTGATCGATTGTGAATTAAAACTCTTTTTTATTCTCCCTTTATGAGGACTAGGTTATAGTGTGTCCTCAGGGCTTCCACAAACCGTGAGTGACATCTAGCAACATGTCATGGCTAACTAAGCCAATATAAAATGGGGTTAAGAATCTATTCAGTTGGAATTGTCGTGTGATATGGTCTTTCTTTGACTCAATGCTCTCGATCATACTATTAAGGCACATAATTCATGTCAAGCCCAGGCTCATATGATTCATTAGAGCGCGATCAGAATCTCGATTCTCGATCCAACTCATGGAAGCGTCGTGTGCCCTTGACCATGTTCGAGTAGCTTCAACTTGTCAAAGGCACAGCTTATAGCTTAGCTATTGTAGGCTTTCTCTTGAATGATATAGACTTTCTTGCTCACCCATTTAATTGTGTCATTCAAATTATGATGCGTTTGCTACCTCCATTAGAGTAAGGTCTAAACCTGACATCTAAGGAGCTTCACGGTCTTATCTTAAGTGAAGAAATGACAACTCCATACTCAACTCCTTCTCTGAACCCACCAATCATGCCTTCCAAGCCTCGATTTCCATAAAACCTTATCAAACTCAACCCTTTCGTTGGTCCGGCCTGGCAAGATTCTCTTTTAACCTTCCAAAACCCTATAACTCAATTAAGATTTTTCAAACAGGCACTACAAGACCAACAGTTCCTCCTTCAAGTCAAACACTTTCTCCAACTCATTTTACAAATATGTAATAAGCCAGGACACAGTGCCCAACCTGCAGAAATCAACATAACACCTTTTACCAATGATAGACTCCCCCTCCTAAACTCTCCACTGAGAAGGTGGGTGGAGTTGCGCATAGACTAGCAACAAGAAAATTTCGGGGTTTCATTGATCTCAGTTTTATGGCGTACTGATAAGTGTATTATTTCCTATATTTGTATACCTCTTTTATTTGGTTTTTGTAGGGAAAGTTAATTTAAAAAAGCATTATTATGTTACTTTCCTTATTTTCAGCGATTCTGCTGTCTTGGAAGGATTTCAATTTAAAATCGACTTTTCGAATGAATTTTAGCGCAAGGCCAATTAGAGAAGAAAGCTAAGACATTGAAGATCATTGTATCAAAGTTTCATAATTTTCTACCAAGCCAAATGCTCCAGACTTGCAAGTCAAGACAGCCTAAGTTGAAATCCCGTCAGAATTGTACTGTTGTGGAAGATTGAAGATTTGAAGACCTTTCCGATTTTTCCTAGTGGCGTGTAATATATTCCTGGAAAGCTTAGACATAAAGCTACGTTTCTCATATTTTTCCAGAATTTTCTAGGAAGTGGAACGACCCCAAAACGTGCGTGGAATTTGGCTGACGTGTTTCCAAGTCAAAGAAGGATTCTTTCCTAATTTGTTTCCTTAATTGTTTGGGATTTTGTTTTGCTTTAGGAGAGTTTTTCCAGACCTTTTAAGAGTAGGGTTTAGTTGTTTTACACTATATGAGGTCACCCTAAGGATCTCTTCAGAGGAGGATCTTCCCATATACAACTTTGATACACCAACAAATATATTAGAGCGAGAGCCAAGAGTTTGCTATCCCAGTGCTTTTGGAGCTTACAAAGGTGTTGCTGCTGGAGAATCCAGAGATCAAATCCATCTGCCAAATCGGTTTTATGACAAAAATTCTCTTGTTTATCTTTTCTTTTGTCATGAACTAATTCTCCTTGCTAGGGCTACGATGTAGCCTAACCATGAATACTTAATTTTTATAGTTATATTAATTCCTGATTATTATCCCATGTTGAGTATTTGTTACTGTTCTTAATGATTTAAATATCTAGCTGATATTTAATTGATGATCCAAGCGGAGACCGAGAGGAGATGTTTGGTGTTTGCTTCTTGTAACAAATACCATGACTTAAATGAGTGCCCAGAGAGGGACTAACATGACTCATGCAGTTTTCTTGCAGGTTCTCATAGAACTTAATGGGTTCTTGATTTTCTAAATCTGTTCGAGAGAGAATGGGTTGTTAATTAAGAATACTTTTGGTTGAGCCCGAGAGGGATATCGAATGAATTAGGAGAAACCAACTGTCAACATGGATAGTAATTAGGGTTAATTGGCTATAAGAATTAAGTGGAATTGGCTATGGTGAAATCGGATGCTCTAGTTGTTTACCCGTTTCTGTTTGTTTCCTATGATAGTAGGGTAAAGTTCCCCATTAATTCAAAGACCATTGTCTGGTCAATAAATTAACTTTCTTTATGTGCTGAGCGTGCCACTGTTAGCAACCTTTTGATTTTAACAGACTTGAGAATAACTTGCGCCCCAAGCTATTGACTCTGAACAAAACGATCGTGAATTTGGGTGAGGAATATCTCCCAAGTAAGTTCTTTTCTATGCCTTAGACAGGTAAGGACTTCATAATTTTTCTCAACATAAAATTGGTAGTGCTGGCCAGAATAAATGATAACAGATTGAACTATTTTCAGGCAGAACTCCCCCTTACAAGGCTCAAAAAGGGAAAACTGACTATACAAAGACAAAGAAAGAGCGGTGCTTTCATTTCTGTCCGAGTAGTTGCCTCTGTTCTGGACTGGATCTGGATGTGCCTGTGTTGGATTCGAACTGGATGTGCCTGTGCTGGACTGGACTTTTAACAGCTTCATCTGCAAAGCTTCAGTTGCAAATTGATACCAAGTTTGAATTTGGCAGAGCTTTAATTCATTTCAAGCCCTGGAAGGCTTTTGGATGGACAGAACTGGGACTTCTCGGTCTGAAAAGGGCAGAAGTGGCTGGACTTAAGCTGGGACTGTACTGTGGTACCTGTGCTACTTGGTTAGGACTCTTCATAAATTTGTTGAGGTTTTCGTATTTGAGAAAACTCAAACTCTGCCCTGTCTTGGTTTTGCTGAACCAATTTGTAACGAGAGAAATCTCGTTATTGTTGACTTGTTGAACTGGGATTCAATTTGGAAGCAGTGATCTTAACTTGTTCTTGCTGGGAAGGACAACAGGATGATTCTACAAGCTTGTTAAAAAGCTTTTGAGATTGGAATGCTCAGAACTCTTGGGTCTGTTTGAAAATCTTCTTGAGATCAAGTGATCATTTTGAGTGTTTGTCTTTTGACTGGGTTTTTGGTTGTGTTGGTTGATTTTCGTTGGTTGATCACCCTCTCTTGTATATATAAGAAATGTCCTTTGAGAATGGGCGACAAGTAATCAAAAGATCTTTCTAATTTTTAATTGAAACAAAACATGGGTTCCATTTATTTTCTGGCAAGTAAACACTCAACGATCAGTTCCTGAGGTGGCTACTTCTGTATTTTGATGGGGTGCCATGCTCTTCTTCCATTTCAACTGCTTTCTGCGAGAGTCTGAAAGTTTGAGATAGTAAGTTCTCAGCTTTTGAACAGCTCCCGTTTCCCGCTTTATCTTCTTTTCATAGAGGCAAAGTCTGCTTATTCTTTTTAAAATGGTGTTTTCTCTTAACAGGAAATATCTTTTGAATAATTAAAACGGGTTTTGATCTCCTGGCAATGAGTTTTTTCTCAGAGACGTCCTTCTTTCATACTTGCCCCCTGTTCAAACTTTAACTTCAGCCGATTTTATTGACTTTTCCAAGTTCAGGGGTCACGTGGGACTGTTCCTTTTGCAGACCAGCTTGAGTCTAGTTTGCTTTTGAGCCCAATTTTGAATTTCTTTGAGGCCCAAGTCTTCCCTGATTCTCACCTGTTCCCAGGCCTCTTAACGTTTTGGGCCGCGTTCATTCGTTTTGATATGTCTAATTGTTAACGGGCTGGGTCGTGCTGATGGGCTAAGAGCATTTGAAACAAACGGCCTAGGAAATGTCGTGGGCTTTCTTCTTTCGGCCTGAGCGCGCCAATTTTAAGCCCAAACACTAGTGTCTCATCATCTTGATTTTCTATCATTAATTAAATTGCTATTTTTCGTAATTGTTTTAGGTACTTAAATCAATCAATCTTCTTAATCAATTGTTCATATAAACTTTTGAATTAATCATAATTGGTAGTTAATAGGAAATTACAGTCTTCGTGGAAACGATACTCTACTTATTTCTATATTACTTGTGCGAATTGTGAGCTTGCAATAATTTCACATACCCATGTACTTGGAAAAATAGCCGTGAGGGTGGAGTTTTTCATGAGTGGTTGGACATAGTGCTTACTACTGATTCACGGAAACGATTGTATCCTAACAACTTGGTTTCTCATGCAGTTTGGGAAGTGTTTTGTCATCCCATGTTAGTTGGTAATAAAATAGGATCGCCAAATAGTCATGACATTAAAGGGTCGACTTAAGGATTTTTTCAATGAGGAAAAGTTATTTTGGAAAACAAAATCTTTACTTCAATGGTTGAGGGACATGGATAAGAACACAAAGTTCTTTCACTCTAAAACCATGAAACGATGACATTTTAATATGTTGTGTAGTTTAGAGCATGTCAAAACAGGACCTAAGTCTGTCAGCCAGTTTTTTCATGAAGATGAGGTGTGTGAGACACTTCCCCTTTTAGCCCACCACGTGTCCTTTTAAAATAGTTGGTTATCTTAACTCTTCCAACATTAAAATATTTATCCAAAAAAAAAAAATTGAAACGATGAAACAATTAAATGTTATATTTTATCTCCTTCTCTTTCTTGTTTTATTCTCCTTCCACCATTTATGAATTAAAATTTTATTTTTGAATTTTTATTGATTAAAATGTTCAAAAATAAATAAATAACAATGGTCTAAACATAAATTAACTTAAGAAAACCTAAACTTAAAAAAGGGTTAAATCATTTTAAAAAAATTAATAAAAATGCTTACTCACATTTTGGGTATTGCATGGTTGGAGGAAAAAACTGTTTGAGTCTGACATCAATAGATTTAGTTTAAGGTTTAGGCAATAGATTTAGTATTGCATTTAGATTTTGTTGCACTTTTTGTTGCAATTCTTTATAAATTTAGTTGCATAACAACAATAAAACTACACATTAAAATATGTATACTTTTAGTTCTATTGTTGAACATATTTTCATTTTGATAATATGTGTATTGGTTTTATATTAGAGCTTATTGAAAATTAGCATTTAGCCCTGCATTTTAGGTCCTAGGTTCAATTCTCCCCTCCCCTAATATTGCTTGTATAAAAAGAATAAAAATATTGGAATTTAATCGATGAACCTATGAACTAGAGTATTTTATATGATTTAATGTATACTTCTAATCTAGAAAGATTATAGAAACTAGAAGTGCCAAAAGAAAAAAAACTCTTAATTTCGCCTTGCATTCGCCTATATGTGTCAATAAACCCAAATCAAGTCAGAAACCACGAAATATTTTCAATGCACGTGTAATAGTGAACATATGAAAATAATTCTCATAGTAAATTAAATAATAATAATGCTAGGGACACTAAAATTGTGCACCAAAATTGTGTCCCAAATGAAATAGCATACTCCACATTATTGTACAAGCTAAACCATGATTGTTTCTTCCATCTCCCTCCCTCCACTCTAATATTAGTTTGTGTTGTAGTTGAAGGAGAATTAAAAACACAAGCTTCTTTCATTCAAATTGAAAATTAAAGTATCACATGTGTTCGCCGATACATTGAAATTCATCTGTGGTAGAAGGGATCAGACATCGGAGTAGAGGATGGAGGAGAGGGCTCTTGAATTGGTTTTTTCATTAGTTTACTTTTCAATTTCATTCTTAATTCAATTATTTTAGAAGTTAATCATTTTTATTTAACGAATACAAATTTGATGAAAATTGATGATGTGGCCACATTATTTGGGATTCAATTTTGATGCACAAATTTGATTTCGCTAATATTATCCATTAAATAATCACGTCATATGATTGCTCCCTTATTATGAAATAAAATTTTTGCTCCACCAATTCAAAAAAAAAATTATTAATATTCCTTTGCCAATAATGATTATATATATGTTGAGACTTGTGAGAGGCATTTAACACCGCCGCCTATATAATGTTGGAAGGCAAGGCGATCTGAGTTCTACAGTTCCACTGCTCCACTGCTCACCCCCACCACCCAAAACTGACGATCCAGCTGCAATTTGACGTTTACAACTCCCAAAAACCAAAGCTGACAACTGGGAGAGAGAGAGAGAGAGAGAGAGAGAGAGAGAGAGAGAGAGAGAGTGTTTTGAAACTTGGAACACCTACGTTATGCACTCATGGCCATGCCCGCATTATTATCCCTTCCAAATTTTTTTTTTTTCCAGATTCTCAGTCTTTATTTTCATGAACATGCATTCAAATCTGCATACAATATAATCACTGTGATCTTAACCCATAAATTACAACAAAAATCAGTTTTCAAATCCCCTTCTTTTTCTAAATTCTTTATTATTCTTAGAATATTTTTTTTATAGAAATATTCTTAGAATGATTATTTGTATCAATGGTCCCTCAACTATACTCGGAGTTACATTTTGATCATTCAACTCCAAAAATAGTTACATAAGTCACTCAATTAGGTGTTGTGTTACACCATTAGTCCCTACCGTTAGAGAGACTTAACGGTAGGGACTAATGGTGCAACACAACACCTAATTGAGTGACTTCTGTAATTATTTTTTGGAGTTGAGTGACCAAAATGCAACTCCAGATATAGTTGAGGGACATTGCTACAAATAACCCTTATTTATTTATTTTTTGTTATTTCATTTTTATAAATATTTGGAATGAATTTCCAAATTTACTCATGGATTTAATGGAAAAATAAACAGACTTAACGAAAGGGACAAGTAAATTAATGCAACACCATATAATTTGGGGACCTCTGTAGCTATTTTTGGAGTTGAATGACCGAAATGTAACTACGGGTATAGTTCATGGACCATTGCTATAATTAATCCTTCTTAGAATTATTTAAGTGTCATCATAAGATAACTTTTTATTTTATAAACGTATACAGCAAAAACAATTTGAATTTTAGTGAAGGTTATGAAGCAACAACAAAATTAATTAATCACTGTGATCTTAAAGAAAGCATAAAATACAGCAAAAATCAGTCCTCAAATCCCATTTTCTCTACTATTTCTTATTAATACATATTGTTTTTATAAATTCTATATTAGTCTTATAATTATTTCAATGTTATCATTCACCATAAAAGATAAAACAGTCTCCCATCAAATCTTTTTTGCGAACCAAACGGATTTAAAACTCTGAAATTTAGTGGTGGCTTGTAATTGAACAACCAATTCTGACATTCTCAAAAAGATTATAGAGCAACAAAATATCAATTAACTGTGAACATAAGACGAGCCAAACGAACATGACAATCTCTAATGAACAAACGAAACCAGAAAAGAAATACTTCAAAAAAGAATACAAACAAGTGATGAAAATTAAAGATCTTATAAAGTATCAAATTTTATTCCGACTATTATCTGTATGGATGCAAATTTAAAAGACTAATTAGCAGAAAATTGTATAATTAGAAAGAGATGACCTAAGAAAAATAAAAGCATAGTGAATATAATTAGATATATATATATAGGAACTGCAGAAAGGGTTGTACTGGGTTGAAGAAGACAGTCACAAAGTGGCTCAACTTTTCAAACGCAAAAAGACTTTATTAGGGTTCATAAAAATAAATAAATCCCAGAGAGAAAGAGAATCACAAAACAAAAACAAAAATTAATGGCTTTTTACAAAATCCGCAGCTTCAGTTGGAAACAAAAAGCTAGCTTTTCGGCTACTTGTTTCAAAACAAGAAAGAATTAAATCCCATCACCAGATTATTAAAACTTATTTATAGTGTATATAGTAGAGTGTAGGCCATTCTCCCAAATCAGAGACTCAGAGAACCAACAAACCATGCCTCTCCAAAATCAGCCTCAAATCCCGTTTGACCCCTGCGAAATTACTCGCCCCCTCCTTCCCCCAACCATCTCTAGTATCCTACTGGATATTAAACAGTACCCTACTCTTACAAACTTTACAGTACATAAAATTAGAAACAAGAACTTTAAAGCTAAGGGTTATTAAATTAAGCATCAGATTACACAGACCATTTTTCCCATCATGGGATCGAGTTCGAATTATTTTTTTTCGTGGTTTATATTATATTAAAATAGACAATTAAGCGAAAATTAAGCATCAGTTTACATGATTACATGCACAGCATCTGAAAGGTGAAGGACAAAAAAAGTTTGGTAAAATATACAAAAGATAAATATCAGAAGCCATTTCTTAATTCACTGTTGCCTAGGAGAACAAGGCAATCGGAGCCATACATTTCTGGAGGGTGGAGCCCATCACCTGCCCTATTGGCCCTCAGATCGATAATGATCAGGACCATGATGAAATCCAGGTGCCAAGCTCCACCCCGACTAACTTTGGCCTCTCTAGAGACACATATTTTGCATACACAAGACAAGCTTACATCTCTACAGACTACCCTGGCCACAACCACTCCTACTATTCTTACCCTAATCCTTACTCAACTGAACGGAGGAAATCCCACTACTCATTAAACTTCTGACAATAAAATAAAACTGAAACGAAACCGAATTAAAACTCCCCAACTAAAGGCAACTAAATACGAAAAGATCAGACGGTGGAGAGAGAGAGAGAGGACTGGACGTGGGCCCACAGTATCATGATGGATATTTGCATTGATATGACATGGAAGGAAGGAAGCGCATGCAGAGATGATGACGTGGAGGATCGAAAGGTTAGCTTAATTGTCATGTCAAGTAAAAATTTCTCGGCGAGGAGAGATGGCCTCCCAACTACTTCTACTGAGATTTTTCCTCTTTGCGGAAGATGCGCTTGCCTACGGTCGTGCGCAGAACCCGCCTCCTGAGACCGTCTCGAGGCGGCTCGAAAGATACAGGCAACACATCTTCTGATTCACATGGAAACCCCATCGTCTCAAAATGCCTTACCAGCTCCTTCTTCCCCTGATCACCATTAAACCATACATCATCATTTCATTTCATCATTTAAAATTGCATTATTTGTGCTTTGTTTTTTCCAAAGTTTGGAAGGGGGATGGGGAGGTGTGGTTCGAATCCGAGACCATTAATCCGAGCTACGGACCTGTTGGCCATCAATTAAAATTACATTATTCGCATAATTAATGGTATTAAAAATTAAAAACAACATGCATGCAGCTATAATAAATAAGAGATATATACCTGGATTTTGGCATAGGCAATTTGACGTATCTTAGTAGAGTGGAAGAGCTCCCATGCTTGGCTGTGAGCCGCTTTGTAAAACTTCCACACTGCCTCTCGGCTCGTGAAGTTCACAAATGCATATCCTTTGTTGAACCCGGTCCTGCAAATACAATCAAAACATTAAAAAACATTGAAACTTTTTGGAACAGAACCCAAATGGAAATTAATATCAGAAATTAATGAAGTAATTGGAATGATAAGTAGTGATTGCTAATTAATACTCACTGGAAGTCTATTGGTAGATACAAGAAGTCATAAGCAGATATTAGCGTCGAGTTATCTCCTCCTCCTTCTCTGCCAAGTTTCTCATATTTTTTATTCTCCATGGCGCAATGATTGTCCAGAAAAGCCATAAGCAGATCACGACTTTGATATTCAGAAAACCCAAAAGCAGAAAAGTTAGGGAGAAACCATGAGGATCATAAATTGAGATCATAAAATCAAATGAGCCACAATTTTAGAAATCCAAATGCATTAATTAGGTGACCCTCAACAACTAAATTTTCAATCAAAATTGAGATTTACACAATCAACCAACCCCATGCAAAGCAAAACACTGAACCCAATTGACCAAGCTGAATTTCAAACCCCACATGCACCAACCAGATGAAAATTTCAAAACCCAGATTTGAAAAGCTTGGAAACCAAACTTAAAACTTGAAAGTAAAAAAAAACCCAGATGATGAAGACCAAAAGCATGCATGTAAACTGTAAAGAAAGATCAAAATCAATGCAAAGAACCTAGAGCATACTTGTACTTGTTGGGAATGTTCCTGATCATAACAGTGGTATTGTCTCCACCACGTACCACAGGCAACACATCCGAGAATTGTTTGCTCCTCACCTTGTTGGGCACAAGCCAATTATTGCCCATGCCATTACTTTTCCAATTATCAAAAGCTTTATCATAACTATTGACAAACCCCAACCTTGGCCTCACTTCCCTTTCCTTCTCACACTTACAATAAGTACCCCTTCTGCTTTCATTAAAACTACTCCCTAGACCTCCATGACCAAAAGGGCACCGCTTTTTATTCCTAGAACACCCCTTGGCCGCCCTTCGCCTTCGAGGCCGAGGCACTGGCTTGGCCTCTTGGTTCTGGACCCCACAGAGGCCATGCTCTTCATGAGGTAGGGTAAGAGTTGGCTCAGTTGATGGTTGCAGAAAGTTGAGAGGGGCTTGTTGGGTACTTTGGGTAGGGAAAAGTGGGTTGAAAGAGTAATTAGTATCGGAGGGGGTAGAGTTAGTATCAAAGGTGGTAGTGTTTGTTTGATGAAAGTAAGAGAAGTAGAAGGAGGAATATTGGATAGGGTTTACCTGAGGCGGTGGGGGGTAAAAGTAGGAGGGGATTATTGAACCAGAGAGTGAGAGTAGGTTTTGGTTTGGGAAGAACTCGGGGGCATATGGGTTCAAACCCTGAAACCCTCCAGTGATTTGAACAGCCATGGAAGAAAGAAAAGAGCGTTTGGAAACTTTGGGAAACAAACAGACAGACACAAGGAGATTGAAAGAGGTTTTTTGGCTAAAAAGGCTGAGAGATGAGAAGTACACTGGAAAGGGTAAAAGACTCATTGCCTTTTTGCTGATGTGAAGTGGGGCTTGTCCTTTTTTTTCTTGGGTTACTTACTAGTTTTCTACTGCTCTCACGCGGAGTAAGACAGAACTATAGGTGATGCCTATTTCCGGGGTTTTGGTTTTTTTTTGGCCTTTTCTCTTTAAGAGCAAATCCACTGTTCACGTGAATAGTAGTTACCTTTACAAATAGTATATTTTGTGTGTCATCGTTAAGGATAATTACTATTCATTTTTTTTATTTTTTTCACAAATTTTTTTACCTCAATAATTAATTTGGATAAGATTTTTGGGTTCCTATGTGTTAATACCATTCATATCTCATAATCGGATAAAATTTTCAATTTCAAATTTCAGATAAATTAAACAAAAAAAATTGGCTGGTATTTATAGAAAAAAATTCATTAATTTTTGGGTATTTTTTATATAAAAAATCTGAATTTTTTTCCAGTATTTTATTGCAAAAACATTGGGTGCCGTTAGATTGGAGGAAAAAATCAAATCGAAGAGCCCAGACGACGCCATGTGGCAGAAAAAAAAAAATCAAATGAGTGGGCTAACGCCAACCTGACGTCAGCACCAGCCTGCGTTTTGGACCTTGGGTTGAACTGGCCTTCGGGCCAGCCCGAGTTACGTGGGACCCACTCCAGCCTGTGCTTGGGCTCACCGCTGGAAACCAATTTTTGCAAAAAACTCCCCCAGCCCGAGGCAAGTGGGTCTCGGTGGAACTGCTCTAAGGAGTTTGACTCTAGTGCTTCCATTTGATATGTGTATACAAAAACTTCCAAATATATGATTTTCTTCATCATTGAGTTAATTGCGTTTCAAGTCATAAATCAAATTTGGAATTTTATTTTGGCAAGTAATAATGTGTTTTAACTAACTAGTTACTTAAGAGAGCAATTTTGACACTTCGAACTTAACTTTTAGCAGTTTTTTATTAATATAAAATATTTAATTTGGAGTTTTACAAATGAAACTTGGAGTGTCAATCAAGGTCTAAAACATGGAAATTTCAATAGAAATATCATGAATTTATTGATATCGGTAAACATTAAAGACAAACCATGGAAATTTTTATTGAAACTTTGAAGGATGTTTATTTAGTTAATTATCTATTAGTTTATCATAAATAAAAAAAATTAGAAGGAAATGTATTGTCCAGGGTTTAACGCTTTAAGTTGCTTATATAGCGAGTTGACAAACACTAGAAGTGTAGAAAATTTCATTATCTTCATCATCTCGATATTATCAATATTATCGCGATATTTTGGCCAAATGTTGTTGACGTGTGTGAGAAATTATCAACGTCGATATTTCCTGATATTATCGTCAATATTATCAATGATTATACGATATGTGTATAGATATATTCCAAAATATTATAGACCCAAAAATACGATAATATCGGCGATATTATCAATATTTTAGTCATTGGTCAAGATCACAACCTATTATTTTTTTATTTTATACAAACAAACAACATTGACAAAACAGGATTCGAACACAGACATCAACTACAAGTTCCTCACACGACTTATTGCTTACTTAATCTTTAAAAATACCGATGATTATACCGTTGTAGAGTAGTTAGCCTAACACGCTTGGCCAATGTCTAAACCTTATGTATTTTGTATCATTTGCTCTAAATAATATAATTCGCTTTGATTATTAAAAATAATAATAATAATAATAAGTGCTTAGCACTTGGTCAAGTAATATTATCAATGTTGAAATTTAAGATTTAGTTTAAATTTAAGAATTCAAACTTTCTATTTTTACTTTCTATGCATATGTTTAAAATACAAATGAGTGATACTTAACACTAATGCATAATATTAAGGTTCTTTTTTTTTTTGGCTCATTTACAACCCTGATTGTTGATAATGTCTTTGATAGCAAATATCCTCGGATAGTCTCGATATAATATAAATGAAGTATCAATATTATGTTGATATTATTGAGATAGTCAATTTATCATATTACATGTAATACATAAAAGGGGTTCAAATTCGAATGTAACGAGGCGGATACACTATACCTTAATTAACTGACATAACTGAACATTTGTTGTAATAATGACGATATTTGAGAACTTTGTTACAATAATATTTACATTTCAGAGAATTTCCCAAACAAATAACTCATGGAGAAGGTGTAGAGCCCCCACATAAGTAGCGCGTGGGGGAGGAAAACACTAAATTTCTCGGGGCAAGCAATAGGTAACAGGAGAAAGAGAAAGAAAGATCTCAGTGATGATTACGTATTAAAGTGCATGGATTTGGTGATTGTCCTTTTGGTTGCCTCTGTCTCTCCACTCTCCTACTCTATACTCCCTGATTAGTCGCCGATTCAACCCAGGCCGAATGTTTCCCATGAGACTCACAGACACTCCACTACTTCTTCCAGTCTACATCTTTCTCTGACAAAACTGATCACTCTGTTTTTTAATCATTATCATCCAACGGCTCTCATTAACCTTCCATTATAAGTTACAATCAAGAACCCATGCTTAATTATTGTTTATCATCTATCTCTCATTTTAATCTCATTTTAACAAAAAAAAAAAACTTACGTGTAACTGTTTTGTTATTCCCAACAATAACACAATAACATATGAAAAAATTATCCTATATGTCATTGTGTTAAATTAGATAAAAAAAGAGATATCACCGTTATATAGGAGACTCTCTCCTCATTTACCCCAAAATAAAAAAAGCAATATTAATAACCTGCTGTTTGAGCTGGTACAAAGAAGACTTAGCCCATAGGGCTTATTTACACTACTACTCGTCTAGACAACAAAAATAACTTTTAAGCAATTTGATAACTTTGACTTGCTTAACCAAACCAGTATCTCACGAATCTATGATGAATGAAAACAATGGACTTGTAGTGCTATTTACATCAAATTCATCCATATATACTGAGAGAAATGAAATGATTTTTAGCATATAATGCTCTGTGTTTTCAAAGTGAAATTTGTTTACAAAATTTGGAAATTGGAGACGGCTAAGTTTAATTCGTTTCCTTCGTAGAGCTCACTGCATTCGTTCCCACTTTTATGGATTCATCCTTTACATTTGAGGGTTTTGGCAACTCAATTACCATATGAGACTTGCTTCAAAGCAGTATCAGTGGAGACATTGCTTGATGCAATCTCCTGGGTTGAACCCACTGCATTGGTTCCTTCTTTTGTTGATCCATCCTTTGAATCTGATGGTTTTGGCAGCTCACCGGCGTTACCGTCTGAGACTTCCTTGAAAGCAGTATGAGTAGTGATGGTATCTTGAACATCAGATCCTGTATTGCTTGATGCAATGTCCTTGGTAGAACCCACTACATTAGTTCCTACTTTTGTCGATCCATACTTCAAATCCGATGGTTTTGGCAGCTCACCAACATTAGTCATGGTATCTGGAACACCAGATTTTGTATTGCTTGATCCAATCTCCTTGGTTGAACCTGCAGCACTAGTTCCTACTTCTGCTGATCCATCATTTAAATATGAGGGTTTTGGGACTTTTGGCACCTCGCTAACATTACCTTCTGACACTTGCTTCAAAGCAGCATCAGTAGTGACAGTTTCTTGAGCACCAGATCCTGTATTGTTTGATGCAGTCTCCATGGTAGAGCCCACTGCACTGGTTCCTACTTTTGTTGATCCATCCTTTGAATCTGATGGTTTTGGTATCTCACCAACATTACCATTT
Source organism: Prunus fruticosa (assembly GCA_018703695.1). Lineage (NCBI taxonomy): Eukaryota > Viridiplantae > Streptophyta > Magnoliopsida > Rosales > Rosaceae > Prunus > Prunus fruticosa. The sequence continues at coordinate 28,528,568 of CM031924.1, forward strand.
GAGTCTTGTTTCAAAGCAGTATTAGTGATATTTTCAAGAACACCAGATTCTGTATTGCTTGATGCAATGTCCTTGATAGAACCCACTGCATTAGTCCCAACTGTTGCAGCAGATGCATCCTTTGAACTTGATGGTTTTGGAAGCTCACTCACATTACTTTCTGAGACTTGGTTCAAAGCAGTATGAGTAGTGATAGTTTCTTGAACACCAGATTCTGCATTTCTTAATGCAATCTCGTTGCTAGAACCCACTGCATTAGTCCCTACTTTTGTCAATTCATCCTTTGAAATTGATGGTTTTGGTAGCTCGCAGAGATTACCTTCTGGGACTAGCTTCAAATCCGTATGAGTAGAGATAGTTTCTTGAACACCAGATCCTGCATTGGTTGAAGCAACCTCCTCGGTAGAACCCACTGCATTGCTTCCAACTTTTGTTGATTCCTCCTTTGAATCTGGTGGTTTTGATAGCTCACCACCAACATTGCCTTTTGAGACTTTTTTCAAGGCAGTATCAGTAGTAACAGCTTCATGAACACTAGATCCTGGATTGATAGATGCAATGGCCTTGGTAGAATCCACGGCACTAATTCCTAGTTTTTCAGACCCATCCTTTGAGTTTGATGGTTTTGGCAGCTCACTAACATTACCTTCTGAGACTTGCTTCAAAGCTGTATTAGTAGTGAAAGTTTCATTAACACCCAAACCTGCATTGCTTAATGCAATGTCCTTGGTAGAACCCCCTGCAGTAGTTCCTACTTTGGCTGATCCAACTTTTTGATCTGACAGTTTTGGTAGCTCACAAAGATCACGTTCTGAGACTTGTTTTGAATTAGTATGAGTAGTTATAGTATCCTGAACACCAGATCCTGCACTGCTTGATGCAACCTCATTGGTAGAACCCACTTCACTGGTTCCTACTTTTGCCAATCCATCTTTTGAATCTGGCGGTTTTGGTAGCTCACCAAAATTACTTTCTGAGACTTGTTTCAAAGCAGTTTGAGTAGTGACAGTATCTTGAACGCCAGATCCTACATTGTCTGATGAAATCTCCTTGGAAGAACCCGCTGCCCTACTTCCTACATTTTCATATCCATCTTTTGAGTTTGCTGGTTTTGGCAGCTCACTAACATTACAATCTGAGACTTGCTTCAAAGCTGTATCAATAGTGCTAGTTTCTTGAACACCAGATCCTGCATTGCTTGATGTAACCTCCTTGGTAGAACCTACTGCACTAGTTCCTACTTTTGTCTGTCCATCCTTTGAATCTGATGGTTTTGGTAGCCCACCAACATTACCTTCTGAGACTTGTTTCAAAGCGGTATGAGCAGTGATGGTTTCATCAGCACTAGATCCTGTATTGTTTGATGCAATCTCCTTGGTAGAACCCACTGCATTAGGTCCTATTTTTTCAGATCCATCCTTTGAATTCGATGGTGTTGGCAACTCACCAACATTTCTTTCTGAGACTTGCTTCGAACCGGAATGAGTAGTGATAGTTTCTTGAACTCCAGATTCTGCATTGCTTGATGCAACCCCCTTAGTGGAACCCACAGCATTAGTTTCTATTTTTGTCGATCCATCTTTTGAATCGGATGGTTTTGGTAGCTCACCAGTATTGCCTTCTGAGACTCGTTTCAAAGCAGGATCAGTAGTGACAGATTGATGAACACTAGATCCTGTAATGGTTGATGCAATTTCCTTGGTAGGATCCACTGCATTAGTTCCTACTTTTTTGGATTCATCCTCCGAATTTGCTGGTTTTGACAGCCCACCAGCATTACTTTCTGAAACTTGCTTCGAACCCGAATGAGTAGTGATAGTTTCCTGAACTACAGATTCTGCATTGCATGATGCAACCCCATTGGCGGAACCCACAACATTAGTTTCTGTTTTTGTTGATTCATCTTTTGAATCTGATAGTTTTGGTAGCTCAACAGCATTTCCTTCTGAGACTTGCTTCAAACCTGTATGAGTAGTGATAGTTCCTTGAACACCAGATCCTCCATTGCTTGATGCAACCTCCTTGGTAGAACCCACAGCATTAGTTTCTAATTTTGTCGATCCATCTTCTGAATCTGATTGTTTTGGTACCTCACCAAGATTACCTTCTGAGACTTGTTTCAAAGAAGTATGAGTGCTGATGGTTTCCTGAACATCTGATCCTGTACTTCTTGATGCAATCTCCTTGGTAGAACCCACTGCATTAGTTCCTACTTCTGCAAATCCATCCTTTGAGTTTGATGGTTTTGGCAGCTCACCCACATTACCTTCTGAAACTTTCTTCACAGTAGGATCAATGGTGATAGTTTCTGGAGTACCAGATCCTGTATTGCTTGATGAAATCTGCTTCTTAGATTCTACTGCATTAGTTTCTACTTTTGCTGATCCATTCTTTGAATCTGATGGCTTTGGCAGTTCACCAACATTACCTTCTGAGGCTTGCTTCAATGCAATATCACTAGTGATAGCTTCTTGAACACCAGACCCTGTAATATTTAATGCAGCCTCGTTTTTGGAACCTGCTGCAATAGTTTCCACTTTTTCTGATCCATCCTTTGAATTTGATTGCTTTGGCAGCTCACTAACATTACGTTCAGAGACTTCCTTCAGAGCAGATTGAGTAGGGGTAGTTTCTTGAGCACTAGATCCTGTATTGCTTGATGCAATCTCTTTTGTAGTACCCACTGCATTAGTTTCTAATTTTTTTGAACCATCCTTTGAATCTGATTGTTTTGGAAGCTCGCCAACATTACCTTCTGAGACTTGCTTCAAAGCAGTATGAGTAGTGGTAGGTTTCTGAACACCAGATTCGATAGTGCTTGATGCAATCTCCTTGCTTGAGGTGGGTTTAGAATTCATGTCCTGAACGTCACGAACTTCCAGTACATTCACATCCTGAATGGTGCTTGAATCCTTTTTGGGCTCTGGCAAGATGATAGCCGGTTCCTAAAATTTCAAAGAAACCATGATTAAAATCTTATATAATTTTCTATATAAACATACACACAAAAAAAGTACCATTGTGACTTCAAATGGATGTCCATAGTCCCTAACTAAATGGTTTAATCTAAACAGCAAAATTGGTTTGACTGGTACAAGATAAAAGAGAAAAGATCATACCGAGAAGGTCAAAGAATATATTTATGCAGAGATGCAAAGATATCCAGAAAATTATACTTGCACTACAAATGCAACAGAATTAATAGTCTTAAAACACAAGTTTGCAATAAAATTTAAGACCATGGAATTAATTAAAACACAACTCTAGTTAGACAGGCATAAATCCAGAACCTCTTATTTGGTGTGCATTATGTAGGCCACACATGAAGTAAATCACTTTGACAGGCGCATCATCCAACAAATAAAATAGCATCAGTCTCAACAGCTTGACATTGCACTCATGGAAAATTATTTGGTGTATGTACCCTTTCTATAGAACTTTTGCTTTAATGGCAGAAAAAGAACAGGGAAGTTTGATGTCATGGAAAAAATTTGGATTGTCCAGGGAACTCATAAGAAAGGAGGGCCAGCCAACTTAATTATGCCAGTGCTGTAGAAAATTCACAGAGTACAAAAGAAGTACAAACCTACTTTGATTGAGGAAATATGTTTGAAATAATGTAACAGATAATGACTGCATAACTTACATGGAGTGCACTAAGATCATCAAAACGTGGTTTATCTGACCATGACACATCTTTTTCCTGTTCTGTTGGTTGCTTTTCTTTGGAAGGAACGTTATGATAACTAGATTTTGAAGAAGCTGCCTTCACATCCAAATTCTTAGGGAGATTGACATCTGCCTCTGAAGGACCCTTCTCTTTGTTCTCACCATGCAAATCAGAATCCTGCTCTACAGACGGATCACGCATTCCAGCTGATGCCGGAAGTGGAACCAGTTTAGATATCTCAGCTTGCATATCAGAAGAAATGGAATCAAAGGAAAGGATCTTCTCAGATTCTGGAGGGCTTGAATCATAGATTGGCTCCTTATGTTGATTGTCATCCAGCATCCCACTCATAAATTGGCTTTCTGACTCTTCAAGTGGAGGTTGTGGTGAAATCCCGAACTCCGCAGCATGATCACCTTTTGGCTCTAACCTTGTTGTTCCACCTTTCCTAACATCTGAAAACCTTTCATCAATTTCTGACACTGATGACAAGCTTGACCTACTGCTGTTGTCCCCTTTAAATGGTCCTGGTTTCGACCGAATGTCATTCGTTACTTCCATAGGATTAGACCCTCCTGTACCAGACAAGCTCGGTTCCAGATTTTCCACTTTGCCCAATTTTATTTCTAGCTCATCATGTTGAGCTTCCCTTTTTCCAGCGCGTTCCGTTTCTAGAGAATCTACATCTTCAGAGGATTGACTTCCATGGCCAACCAGATCATAAGCATGGTAAATGTTGGAGATCACTTCTGCTTCTTTAGTAAAGTCTTGCTCGCTGAACTTCCTATCATCCATATCTGCTGCAGAACTCACTGATTCAGTATCAGCAATAGAACTCAACTTTGAATCACTAACATCACTTGATTGTCTTTGTAAAGAGGAATAGCTTGTTCCTTCTGAATCCAACCGTTCCGGTACAAAAACAGGTCTCCACTTAAAATCTTGCCTCTCTTTCTTGGCATCCCCCAAGCTCGATGGTCCCAAACTGAAGCTTTCATGCCTGCTGAAGAACGTGTCCTTGGGGTGAAATGTCATAAAACCTTGTTCAAAATGGTCTCCCTTGAGATCAGGTTTTTCTTCATTTGGCTCATAAGGAAGATGAAAAGGGTTTCTTCTTGGCAACAAAATTGATGGAGCAGAACCCGGAATGGGTGGTAACCCCATACTCTCATAGGAACTTTCATATGAAGGATCAAATGGGTTGTGCCTTGTTGTTGAAAGTGGTGTAACATTACAAGGATGATCAGAACTATCTAAATCAATTAGATTCTTCTCAGCTGTTAAACTGAAGCTTTTTGTTGCTCTTCTTCTTGCAATAAGAGTCTCCAACCATTGGTTCCTCTCAAGCTCCAAATTCCTCAAATCGATGACATTCTTTTGGTCATCCTCTGTCCACTTGATTGCAGATTTGCTTTCATCATCCTTGCCACCCTGTGCTTCTTCCTCATCACCCCCGTCTTCTTCTACTTCTCCACGCTGGTTCATAACATCCTCATATGAATCGTTACTGCCATCATTACTCTTGTTAGACGCAGCATCAGACTCATCATGGGACATATGAGCAGCATCAGACTCGTCATGGAACAAAAGAGCAGGATGTGGAGCTTCTAAGTCTAAAAGCGGGTGTAGCTCATCAAGAATGGGAAGGATGTCAGCCATTGATGCATCCGGTGATGAACTCTCCGCGCTATCTGACCTGGTATCTGAAGCCTCGTCATCGTCAGCATCATCATCACCACTGCCATTTAGAGAAGGCTCCAAGTGATCACCCTTGGGAAACGGCTCTCGGTTCTCATGTCGTACCTTGTGAACCAAAGAATGCTGCTTCTCAAAAGCCTCCACATCCCTTGTCATGCCTTGATTCCTCACTTTCTCTTTATGAATGTTTCTCCGGCTTTCCAACTCCTTACTGTCTATTTCTCTTTCCATATCCTCAACCGCTCTCCTCTCACTCTGATTGTGCTGCAAACTCTCATCAATGAGTGGCACATAAGCAACTGAACCACCATAATCCTCAGCCTCACTGCTGTCTGCAATCTCCCTTGTCTTTCCTGAGAATCTCTCAAAGGAAAAGCCCCCATCTATCTGAACAACAACAACGCCATCCCTCGAAACCCTGGTTCTAAGAGAAGCAATATCATGGCTACTCTTCTGTTCCTTTTCAATTTCTGGTATGTTGTTGGGTTGGCCAAAAATCAAAAGGGTCCCAAGAAGAACAGCAGAGCAGACAAAAACAGGGGATGCAGTCACCAAAAGAGAAAACACATAAGGAAATGTTCTGTGCAGACATATCAAGAAAAGCAGCATGGCCACAAGAAATGGATGATTACAAGCTGATCTGTAACTTGTTCTGATTGGAATGGTCACACATTTCCTGATTTTAACTCCCATTTCTACCACCAACCCCATGTTTCTCTGTCTTTTTTACTTCCTCTGGATAATGGATAAGAATGTTAATTTCAAGTCCCAATCTGTACGTATAGAAAACTAATCAGGCAACATAGTCATATGGGTACCCAACAAATCAAAACCAAAAGCAAAAAATTGTTGAACAATTAGCAAAAACACATTCAGAACAAAAACCCACCTAAAATGTTGATTCAAATGAAAATCCCAAGCAAATCAGACGAAGAACAATCCAATACCTGAAAAGCCAAAAAAAATTGAGACTTTTTGCAAAAGGGAAAATGGAACAAATGAGAAATACCTCGGCAAAGAAAGGACTCACCAGAAGAAAATGGCAATGTAAATCCTCAGCTTTGAACCCTCTGCCTCTCCTCTTTTTCCTTCCTGCCCTTTTGGGGCCTCATGCAAACCATCTCGGAAACCTGAAAGTAATGTTTTTTTTTTTGTTCGAGAAAATCAGAGAAACCAAAATAGCATATGGTGGGAGCCATGCATATACATTCTCTGTTTAACCACATATTTTGAATAAAAAATGTTGATGGGTAATGTGAGTGGAGGGGATGATCATTGCAACCTCCTCGAACAATGGCATTGAATATTCATTTTCTTTTGGTCGAAAGTGCACAAGTCTCACCTCAAACAAACTACGTTTTGCTCACGTAAAAAAAGTGCATGACTGATATTGGTCTTATGGGCTTTGACCGATCATAGCTAAACATTTCGGGCCTGATCGATGTAGTTTTTTTTTCTAAATACGAACAATATTGGCGAAAAGGGAATTGAACTTAACTTCTCGAATATGCTAAATGCTCTTCGTAATTGTAGCAATAACTCATGAATTATTACCTGACTTTCAGTTTAGTCTCTAAGTTCGTTTTTCGAATTTTCCAGTCCCTGATTTTTTTTTTTTGTGTCACGCTTTCATCCTTGTAGTCACTTCTGTTATGTGACTGACTTTTGAGGAACACGTTTCAGTTACTCCCTTAACAATCCAACCAACCTCAACTTATGGAGTGCGTGGGATCGTTAGGGAAGTAATAACCAAGTACGATCTTTTTGTCACTCAAAAGTTGGTCGTGTGTGCAGCGCATGATCAAAATATGGAGAAAATTAAACGGAAATGGTGACAATAATGAAAGTCCAAGGACTATAGAATTCAATAAACGAGCTTAAGATTATATTGACATTGGTATCAAATTGTATACAACTATCATGATTAAAATGTTAGCTTTCTTCACCACCTTCAACCTGATATACATGCTAGTATGCTACATATAATACATTCATTTTTCATCAGTTCCCCTCAACGCCAATAAAGCAGCTCCATAAGCAGCCTCTGTTTGAGTTGCACGACTCACAGGTAAGCCAAGTACCCTCTCTCTTATCTTTGTCCATTTCTCATTTTTCGCACCACCCCCAGCTGTGAACACTTCTTCAACTTGAGTTGCTCCTAGATCCTTCAGCAAGCTGTAAGCTTTTGCCTGTTTCATTTTACAATCACAAAGTGAAGGTTTTTATTGCCATCAGCATCTGGTTTATATTTTGTTACGTGTCTCCTATTTCGACAGTGTTGATCAAGTTTGATCAGAGAGATGGCAATCTCCATACCTCTATGCGTGCAATGGATTCAAGAATCCCATGCAAAAACTCAACCTCGCTTTCTGGACGTGGATCTAACCTGCACAAAAACAAAAAAATATTAACCATTCAAACTACAGGAGATTATTAGTCCAGCGCAGAGACTGCACAAGCAAATATTGTGAGCAAAGTCAATGCCAATTGAAGAATTCCTTTTCTAAAAGATCTTAAATTAACTATTGCTTCCCTTTTGATAATTTATAAGTCGTGACGCACTAAACCTCTAAGCGAGGTTTTATATATACTGAAGTACTTTGGCAGATTCATCATCTCTATTTTCTCCTTCTAAGGATGGTTGGCATTTTCCTTACCACCCCAAGAACTTGACAAGAAACATTTTGAGCTGCATGCTTAATCAAATTGATATACTTTGGAACACTAACATTTTTTTTTCCATCAAATAGAGATAAAAATATTGAAATGTCTGGTTTGAGATTTGCTTTCTTCAGGCATGTTATGTTGACAAGCAGATTTTCAAGTACAAGACTTTCTCATGTAAAGGGTTTTCGAAGCATAGGATAACCAAAATCCCCATTGAGTTGTTCATCTCTTACTGTTAGATGACCAACCCCTGATTACATGATCATATTGTTAATCCCATCCAAGTTGCGGCTGATTATTTATACTTTGTACCACGAACGTGGTGCAGTCACCATGTTCTGTTTCCACTAAATAAACAAATGGGAATATATACATAATATTTCTAGAGAAACATCTTATCATGTATTACTTGTATTACGAGAAAGATTGACCAGGCTTCTGCACAGTGAGAACCTAAGAATACATGCAACATACCCGGATAAATTGGATAATACCGTCAAGCATCTATCATTCTCATGATATTTCTTTCTAGTTCCTTCAAGAAGTACAGAAAATACCACGTACCTAGGAGCCATATTCGGATCTGCCACTGGAAATCTCTCGCCAATTGTTTGCAGTGGGTAGTAGTCTAGAAGAGAGGCTTCCATGGGATTAATTTGTTCACTCAACTTCACCAGTTGCTCATCAGTAAAAATTTGTCTAAGAACTGCTCCACCAGTATTTGAAGCACCTCCGACAAGCCACTTATCATCAAGGCGATGACTATACACCCCAAACCGTGCATCTTCAATCCTAGTAGTGCTCAACAGTTTTATGGCAAGTGTCGAACCCAAAGAAGTTACCTATGTAGAAAAATTATACACAAATTAAAGTAAGGATTGATAGTGGGCACGAGTCCATTTGGAAGCAACAAAAGCTCAGGAAAATAATAAATGAAACATATGTACAAATTTTATTTTAAAAAAAGTACTAGGAAACTCAATGTACGGAGCAAGATAAGGTCTGCATAGGATTTGGAGATGCAGAAACAGAATGAGGTTTCATGGTCATAACTTGAACCCCTAGAATATTTAAGACCTGGTGATGAGAGCTTTCCAGTATGGCTAGCCCACAAGAACTTTTCACATCAAGCAATGCATACAATGAAACTTTCTCAGTGAGTAAGAAGGAACACATGGAACTCTTACAGCTTTCCCAGGTTGTGTTGCACGAGCTGCTAGAAAGGCTGCTATACTATCAGTGGTTCCTGCGCATACAACACAATCATTTGGGAAACCTGCAAGGACATTTTATATATTCAGGTTTAAACTGCAACAGAACGATGATAAGACATGCACTGTATGACTTGATGCTATTTCCATAATTCGGTCTTAACCTGAATAAAAGAAGCATATAAGAACAATTATAAGTATTTCTTTTTCCTATCTGATGCATTAGCACTGTTTGCTGGATGGAACTACCCAGAATTGTATTCGTTAGTAATGAGTGTTATTTCAGACTAATGACAGACAGTCTTAAAAAGTCATGATCATCTCCCATCATCTTCAAATATAAATCTACTACAATATCCAGGAAAGCACATATTATCCACAGGGGCAATATGAACATGTTATTTCATACATTAAAGTTTTATGTGGTTTCAAAAGACACTCTTTATTAGTTGTTTTTCCTAGATAGCGCGAACCATAACAAATTGAACGAAAGTTACTTTTAAGTTTGCTACTGTACAGACTTAACATTTAGGTTAAATTGCTCAATGATCCATTGCATAAATGCATAATAGGATTTGTGTATAAAAACAAAAAAATTAAAACAAGTTTTTAAGTGCTATACGTGTCCACTAATAGGAAACTTGCCGGGAAAATATACCAAAATCTGATCTTATATGCTCCTTCAAATGACCAATGGATGTTCCAGGAGCTCTGACAGAAGGTAAAAGTTGTGAATATGGCTGAGAGAGGAGCCAAGGTGGATAGGACTCAAGCTCAGGATCATAACCAACCTAAGACATTTAAATGAAATTTTAACATCTACAGACAAAAGTTTAATGATTTACAGCCAGAAGATGTATAAAGATCACTGAAAAATACCTTCAAGGCATTATTATAATCAGACACTCCAAGCTTTCCATGAAGAAGCCACAAAAGCCAATCTGCTTGGTGCAACAAAAGTGCAGATTTTTTATTTGAATCATCATTCTCCCACCATGAGACAAGCTTGCACAGAGTGGAGGAACCAGAGCAGACTGTATGGTTTGGAGGAGCTATAGACTTAACTGTTGGTAAAGCATCAGGGCAACTGTCGTTATATAGGAGAGGTCTCCATAACGGTTCCCCTGTGTTGCTGCATGTTTAAATTCAAATGCCTGCTTCAAATGAGATTATACAAAAACAAGCATAAGCATCAAATCTCTAAGATATCCACCTGTCTACAATGAGAGTAGTTGCAGAAGTCCCATCAATGGAAATGGAAGCAACTAGCTTGCGGAGATGAGATGGAATGTCTTCAAGTAGTGAGAAGAGTGTCGCTTTCCATGAACGCGCCCAATCCACCTTTTCTTCACTCTTCCTAAACAATAGAAAGCAGATATTAATTACTTGGAGTAGAAAATATGGTGCAACTAATCACAAAAGCATTTCCTTCTTCTTGGTAAGGTCCACCTCCACCATACTTAACTCCAACTTCGATCTTTGATTCATCCAGTTATATTTGAAAACCACCAATTCCTTGTAGCTTCTGACTGAAAATTTCAATACAACTGTCCCCCAAAATTCCAAAACCAATTTCTACCGTAGAATTTCTCTCAACTATTAACCCCATTACAGTACTATTCAATTCTCAGTCAAGCACAAGCCTTTTTTAATACAAGCGATAAATTACTCTAAATTAATCTAACCTACGAGGAGGGGGATTCGAAGTTGGGTGCAAGGGGGCGGGCTCACTGCCCTGGCCAACTGGCCTAACCCATGCCTGTGATCAATCACAAGCCTTGTATAAATTTTCTACGCACAGACATACAGACACACACACTCCCTAGCAACACAAAAGTTTGATTTCTACTGATCAGAATAAATGTTTTTTTAAATGGTTTGAAGCATTCCATCTCATACTAGGCCCTAGAAGCAACAGAATGGATATATAGAACCCAAGAAATTAAAATGGAACTTAACACATATTATTAAAAGAAGAGATATATAGCAACACAAATTATTAGCATACCATAAAATGAGGATATTCTCTCTTTCCCTCAGCATGAATTGTCCCTCGCTTGTCGATGAGCGCAAACCTCGCTCCTGAAGTACCAAAGTCCATTCCAAGATAAAGCCTCTCCCCAAGTAAAACCCCCACTTCAGCCTCATCTGTGTTGCTTCCAAAAGCCATTGGTATTGGTCTTGGACCTTTTCTTCTTGTTAGTTTGTTCACATTATCATACAAACACAACCCAGTTCCTGAAAATTGCTTCCATGAACTAAACAACCCTGAAGCATCAAGATCATATACCAAACACTTCACAAATTAATAAATATTTGGTCACGAGCTAAGAAATACAAATGAAAAGTGTGTGTTGTGTGTGTGTGTGTGTGTGTGTGTGTGTGTGTGAGAGAGAGAGAGAGAGAGAGATAACCATGTTTAGGGGATGAAGACCATGGAAACAGAAAGGAGATTGCAGGATTGTAAACAGAGGCAAGCATAGTCTACTGTGTTCTTTGTGCCACTGTAACAGGGTGTTGCTCTTTGCTACCAGGATAAGGGGAAGCAAGCAAGTAGGGGACATGGATTATTCACCAAAAGCCGACAGCTTTTTCTGTTGATTTTCTGTTTGGTTGGGGAATTGTGGGTAATGGCCCAAAAGTCCAATACCCTTCTCATGTAAATGGACTTAAAATCCAATGGTGTTAAAGCCTGCGACTTTAGTTTTTAGAACTTGCAATGTACCTACATGACCGGAATGGGGCCTTTTGGGTTCCTCATAAAGTCACCATTTTTGAACTCTTCTTGTATACTTTTGCTTTCGTGAGAACATTGTTTGGTTCCTTACCTGCAACGAGTCATTCGTTTCTATCGGCGAATTATAGTATGACATATGCATAGATAATTTATTAAACATACAAAGAGACAAATAAGAATGAATAACTACTTCCGAATAAGAGCAAGACATTGCTTGGTTTTAGTTTGGTTGTCTTTGAGGTTGGACTGATAGGTTTGACTAGTGTGGAAATACTTAAGAGGCATAATAACGCTTTGGAATCGAGGTAGGAGAGATCTTGGGAGCCTCTAGAACATGATTGAAAGATTGAATTTATTAAACTTCGTGAAAACAAAATTGTTGTATAGTTTGTGAGTTGAAAATTCATATTTGGAATTTTATAGTTTAATTGATGTTCTGATTTTACTTCTTCTTTTTTTTCATCATATCTTGATTATGGAAGTGTCTTTATCAATCAGTGGGGATGTGATTCACATCACAGCTCCAGATTTGGGCAACTTTCTTGGATTGGGGCCTGATAAAGGTGTGATGCAAATATGTGATTGAACTACATAACCAAACTCCGACATTACAGCCAGTACAATCATGTTCTGTAACATTGATGGCATGGCACGTTTGGATTGGCTGTTGGTTTTTTTTTCCTTGATACAAACAATAACAGGAGAGAGGGAAATCGAACATACGGACCTCAAATACAGGAGTAAATGCTCTTAACTATTTGAAATACAGTCTCCTTACAGGCATTTTGTTTCTTAAGCTCTAATGATTGTTCTAATTAGAATTAGGTTGATATTTTAGGCTGAAAACAACAAAAAGAAGAACAGAAAACAAAAAAACACACCCAAAACAATTGATGAATGGGATGGGATCATGGGAAGATATGATTTGATTGAAATAGAACCCACATGGAAATTGCTAATTTGCAAAAGGGCAGAAGGCCCCAATTGCACGTGAGCATTTGAATGTCAGGAAAAAAAAAAAGTGGAGGTGACAGCTAAACAGCTTCTCTTCAAGGTCACACGGGCATATTCACAAACACCTCTAGGACCACCTAAAAAACAAAGGGTTGCAAATGCATTTTGCTTGCTTTACTTGTGGCAATCGAAGCCCACCAAGCAAAAATGAGTGCAAAATTGATCACCCATTCCATTTTTGTTTTCTTTGTTTGTACTCTTCCAGCACGCAGATTCAAGTTGAAGTTGTGCATCAGCAAAGAGCCAGCCACGGTCCATTTCCAAGCCAAAGAATGAGAGAAGCACAAGGTCTTTTTAGAAATTTGCTCTTCTATGTTGGATTTTATCGTAAAAACCCAAATTAAAATTGGATTTTATTGTTAATGCTACATGGCTTGGTAGGGCTGTTAATGGGTCGTGTGTGTGCGGTTCTGTGCGTGTCAAACTTTTAAACGTGTCAAGAAACCCCAACCCAAACACGACCCATTTATTAATCGTGTCAGGAAATACAAACCCAAACCCAACCTGCTTTATAAACGGGTTGACACGACACGACCCATTTGTAACCCGTTTATTAAACAGGGTCGTGTCATGGGTCGTGTCAACCCGTTTACTACCTGCCAACAGCGCAAAAAATTAGAGAAATTGAACTTTCAGCACACCCAATGGGTTTCGAACCCCAGCCATTTCCACCTCTCTCCTTGCTCATTATCCATCTTGGTGTTGATAACTTTGTGATTATATGTTACAACATTTGATATTTATAATGTCTTTACAAACTGATGAGCACTTAATTATTACATTCTTATCCATAAATTATATTTGTTAATTACCTTATTTAACAAATATATTTACCTTATTTGCCACATGTAAAATATATTTAACAAATAATAAATTACCTTATTTTCATCTCCAACATTTAAGTAAATGTCTTTGTCCTTTTACTTTCATTTATTTTTATATTACTCCATTTACTTAAATTTACAATGTAAATAAGGAAGTACCCCCCATTTGGATTCAAGTAAAAATACTAGAAAATCAAATTCTCACCAAATCAAAATATGAAAAATCTGTTTTAGTGCAATATATACTTCATACTAAAATCTCATAAAATCAAGTTTTCTTATTTTATGTGTAAGGAATAAAAACCGCCAAAAATTATCTTGAGAAAATGATAATTTCGAAAAACCATTTTTCATACTAAGTCAATATTGCACCTCCGCTAAAAAAGTGACATGATACAAATTTTATAAGTTATACGAAATTTCTTTTGGGATTAGGGTTTTAGGGTTTAGGGTTTAGGGATTAGAATTTAGGGATTAGGGTTTAGGGTTTAGGGTTTAGGGATTAGAGTTTAGGGATTAGGGTTTAGAGTTTAGGGTTAGGGTTTAGGATTAGGGTTTAGGGATTAGAGTTTAGGGTTTAGGGTTTAGAGTTTAGGGTTAGGGTTTAGGGTTAGGGTTTAGGGATTAGAGTTTAGTGTTTAGAGTTTAGAGTTTAGGGTTTAGGGTTTAGGGTTTAGGGTTTAGGGTTTAAGGTTTAGAGTTTAGGGATTATGGTTTAGAGTTTAGGGTTTAGGGTTTAGGGTTTAGGGATTAAAACGTTAAACCCTAAACTCTAGATACATAATTAATTCAAATAATAAGGAAGAATTACTAACAAATATAATTTATGGATAAAAATGTAATAATTAAGTACTCATCAGTTTGTAAAGACATTATAAATATCAAATGTTGTAACACATAATCACAAAGTGATCAACACCAAGATGGATACGGAGCAAGGAGAGGGGTGAAATTGGCTGGGGTTCGAAAACCCAGTGGGTGTGCTAAAGGTTCAATTTCCTTAATTTTTTTCGCAGGTTGGCAGGTAGTAAACGGGTTGACACGACCCATGACACGACCCGTTTAATAAACGGGTTAAAACAGATATTTAAACGGGTTGACGGGTTAACCCGAAACCCACCCGTTTATAAATGGGTCATTGGTGGGTTGACCCAAAAATTACCCATTTATTAATGGGTCGTGTTTGGGTCGTGTTTTTCCCGTGCGGGTTTCGAGTCGTGTAACGGGTTCAAGTCGGAAATTGCCACCCCTATGGCTTGGTGTTGGCCAGTAAGACAAGCCCGTCTCTGTAGGATTGTGTTGCTACAGTTTCTTGGGACCCACAATTACGTCTTTGCCCTCTTTTTTTTCTCATATAATTATGAATCTATATAAGGTACATCTCTATCATTCATTAGAACCCTCTTCTTCTTCTTTTTTTGACAAAATGAAAAAAATTTCTTCTCTGTTTTTTGGGTTAAAAGAGAAAAAAATACATGTTGAATGTTGATTACGATATCCACAAATGTTGAGTGCGATAAATGTTCACTTGGTGAATGGCATTTAACTCATTTTGTTGTAAGAAATTTTGAGTTCAAATAATAAGTACGGTGGTTGTTAATTAAAATAAGAATTCATATTAATCAGTCATCTACTCTCACCTATAATCAATATTGTCACGTACTACTATCCGTACGCTTTAAAAGCGCATAGATGCTAGATGAATCAATAATTTATCATAATTTTAAAAGAAAAAAAACGTGAATCCATCTTATTGGTCTCTAATTTTTGGGTTAGGTTATATAAATCAATCATTTTATTTTATCAAGCCAAACGAAGGTAAGCCATTTCAAAAATATTAAAACTATAGTCGATTAATAATTCAATCATAGCCTTCCTTTTTAATGTCAATAGTGAAATTAACCATAGTTGAGATTACCACTTTTGGAAGCAAAAGGTAAATTAGTTCATTGGGGAGGGGGTAATGAATTGTCAATGTCCCATGTGTTACTTTGAATGCAATTTTTACAACTTTTAATTATGAAAATGATCATATCGATGGATAAGAAGAGACACTATAATAATTCATAAATAGCAAGTTTGCTATTTAGTGAAAAACTTTGAATCTAACTTCATTTTCATTCCAACTAGGGTTACAGGAGTTAAAAAAGACTACACACCAAATATATATTCCCTACGTTGAAATAAGAAATATTATTTTAGAAAAAGCGATAGTAATTATTGATGAAATATATCATAGTATAACGTCACAAAATAGCCAAAATGGGCACAACATCTCCAGTGACCAATGTTATCTAGAAATTTTGACTCTCTTTCTTTTGTATTTGCTCCTAGATTGTGTAATTCGGTGGCTGATAGACTTGCTAAGTTTGCTTTAGGTAGTGTATCCATAGACGTTTGGCTTGAAGAGAGTCCTCCATGGCTCAATGTGTTTCTTCAAGCTAACGTTGATAGACTGGAGTTGTCTTGAACTTTTGTTTGTAACCGTTATGGAGCGTGTGGCACTCTTTTTCCTTTGTCATAGGTTTTGTCCCATCTGGATTTTCCTGGGCAAGATTTTAACGAGGCCATGTTTGTTCATTCGAGTCTGTAACCTTTTCCGTTTTTAATGAACATTTACCACTTCAACAAAAAAAAAAACACAACAACATATTGATTTGATCCGGAGAGAATTACACCTAAACCCACAAGTACTCAACCCCTGATTCGGCATTTCAATGGACTCTTACTCATACTAACAATACTCAACCTCATTATTCAGCATCCTGAAAATAAGAAATATTTTATGGTGATCACTCTGTCAAATTTTTTCTTGGACAGTGAAATTCCAATTGTATATTATTACTTGAATAGTAACACCGTCAAGATTTGTTATAGCAAAAAATATAAGAACAAGATTAGACAAATCACATGCTACGTACAATCGCCAATATGTTTGAAGGTAAACATGGCACGCATGGTAATTGAAAAAAGAAAAAGAAAAATCTTTTGATATTCAAACTACGTACTGCTCAAGCACTAATCATTTAAAGAACATCTATACAACAACAACAAGCTAAATTGGAATTTGTCTAACAATTTTGATTATTATCATGAGTATTTTCATTGTTTATAAGAAATATTGTGTTGGTTTATTTATTTGATTAGAATCAGATAAGTAAAACAACATGATGATGTGGTTACGGTATAACCAACATGCCAATGTTTTTATCCTGTGGTATAACCAAAAGAATTAATTAATTTGGAGGTACTCTTTTCATGATAATTCATTTTGAAAAAAAATTACATATAGAAATAATATTATATATGTATTTCCTAGTGGAATGTATTCAAGGACATTATTATACACACGTAATGAGTATGTTTAGTACTAATCATGTGATATGAAACCTTGGATCAAGTTCAAGCAACATATATTAGTTGCAATGATGGTAAGTTAAAAATCTTACATTAGTCAAAAGTAAAACTGTTCCCTTCACAACTATAGAAAATGGGGTCTAATAATTTTACCGACACTCAGTTAAACTATTACAGGATCTAAAATGACTATAAAATCTTTAAACAAACCACTTTTGAAATGGCTACTTCAGAGTTATGCTAGCTATTTTAGCTACAGATTAATATTTCACTTATTTTATAACAGTTTAATTCAACAATTAAATTTTTTACTGAATTATTATTAGCAATCCGAAAAAATCATCATATACTATTCTCTCGTATTAAAACATAATAGAAAAATACACCCAAATGCACTGGCAGACCTACATAGAGACAAGTTTAAGCAGTTTCCACACTTAAATGTTTTCTTCAACCATGTAGGCTACAATAAATAGAACATTTTGGCAATATTTTGTGTTAATAGCCCCCAGTTGGTTCACTATCAAGGCGCAAAATATCATGCCAATTTAAGAAATGGGGCAGTTTGACATTGATGTACTGTGAAAATAATTAAATTTTCAATTTCCTGTGATAGAAATCAGCTATGAGAGGAAGCGTTTGGCATTTGGTAAACTTTTTGTTAAAAGTGTTATTGGTATTGATTCCCACACATTCAGAAAATGATTGCCACATAATCATTAAACCCAGCGTGCTCTTTGAAATTAATTCTTGCATAATCAGAAAATGAAAGCATCTCATTAGCGCTTTCCCTTATAGCTTTCTCTCACATCAATTTTTAACAATAAGTGATTTTCTCGTAGTTTACCAAAAGGGCTGGGCTTCCCAAATTTTTTTAAAAATCACTTATCACCCCAAATAATCAATGTCAAACGGCCACTTAATTTGTCTCCAATCCCAAGTGTATTTTGTGTGATATTTCATAAAATAATAATATAGTTATATAAATATATAATATTACTACATAAACAAATATTATAATATTATATATAATATTTATGCCCACACTTTCACCATTTGTAGGATTTGACACTACCAGATGAATGCATTATGATTTTTTGAAGTGCCAATAATAATTTCATAATATTTTTTTATCTACTCTAATCAGTTTTGAGGTGAAATGATACAAACATATTGGATAGCTAGTCAGTAAGAAGTCACTTTCTCCCTAGGAACCCCCCAGAGGTTGATTCATTTTAAGGGCAAAAACACTACTATTTACGATTGATTTTGTTGTTGTTGACATTTCTACAAATTTTAGCTAAAGATCTCATTTTATCTCAAAGAGATTTTGTTAAATATAATTTTATGACATCTTTGCTTATTTAGATTGAGAGAAGTTATCAACCGGCAAAGTTAGGAATACGAGAGAGAATAAACGAGCATGAGATAAACTATATTTTGTTTTTTTGGACAAAATGAGATAAACTATTGCTCCATAATAATTTTTTTTTTCAGGTATTAATTACGACTTTTATTGTGTAACCAACGTGATTTTTTAGTCATTATGTTTTAATAACCGCACAATAAGTCTGAAATTTGAATCATTATAATGTTAATGTTATAATCACAAGATAAAATCAGAAATGGGAATAATTTGAGTACATATTTTGCTGATATATGAGAGGTTTTCTTTTCTTTTTCTTAGACACGTCTCATGGTTTTAGATGAACCGCTGGACAACGAGCTCACGGAGGATACGAAAAGACGAAAGTGGCCCCACCACACAACATCAAAATGCCTTTGTCACGTTGCCTTCCAAATCCGACGTGTAAGGGCGGGAGGTAAAAGTATGCCGCCCATCACATGGGAAGATATGTTAAATCTCCACCGTCCAAAAGGCCTGCTCGTTTTTACACGCACTGTTGAGTCCTAAAATCTACCCGAATTTATGGACTCGTCTGTTGGAAAGTTGCAAAGGAGACCACTGGCTAATTTAATAATGTTATTAATTTAGTTGGTAGTTAATTATTGCAAT
Organism: Prunus fruticosa; assembly: GCA_018703695.1. NCBI lineage: Eukaryota > Viridiplantae > Streptophyta > Magnoliopsida > Rosales > Rosaceae > Prunus > Prunus fruticosa. The sequence goes on from CM031924.1 coordinate 28,547,763, forward strand.
GGAATATGATATACTAGTAAACTTCCTTTCTCCTATTAAAAAAACCTATTTTTTTATTTTTAAATATCTCTAAAGAGGGTTGTCTCCCTCACGTCATGGGTTTCACGTTATTATGTGATTCTCAACCACTGCTTATTAATTGTAAGTAAAATGGCAATAAATTTGCTTATGAACAATTCGGATCATGAAATTATATCGGGGATAAACCCAATAATTGAATGTATATAACTTTAACAACGAGGTATAGGTCAATGAAAAAAAACATTAACTTGCATATCAATGGTTTCATATTGAAATCCTCACGGCATATCAAAATTGTAATGCGTGTGTGTGAGAAAACATCTATCTCCCTTCCTAACTCTAACTTTGACACAAATTTTTTTTTTACCTCCTTCATTTGTCACCAAACTGATAGTTAAAGAATAACAAACTTCAATATTAATATATATTCCATAGTCAAGATTAGATACACCACAATCCAAATAACATCCAAAAGTCTTCTTTTCTTCCAAAGTAAAGAAACTTACATCTAAACTACCCAAAATAATATTAAAAAATTAATCCATCATCTTTGGTCGATCACCTTGTGTGCATCTAGGGTTGCCCATATGCTAGCCATAGGATCGCTTGAGGACTCTACAACTATTTTTTCTAACATCCATGAGCTAGCCTGACCCCATTTGTCCCGTTGTGCATTCGCCACTTGACAAGATGGCTCCTACAATGGAGACACTTGAGAGCATGAAGCCCCAATTGCAAGACCCAATGGTACCCAAATATGAGGGGCAGGAGGTAGTCACTGTGGAGGCTTGCAGTGTTTGGCCATATATTTTTTTCTTTCTCTAATTTGATAAGTTTTTCAGCCAAACAATGGGAATTTCCATCAATCGAATCATGAACTACATGTATGTACATTCTGAAAAGACACTGGTTTATTTCGTAAGGCCATCTCCAACCGACCCTGGCAAAACTCAAATTTTGGGTTTTTAGCTCGAAAACCTCTCCAACCCTTGTATAGGAGCGGGCTAAAATTTCCACAGACTGGTTTTTGGGGTCAAATAGTAGTCTGTGTTTCAGTAGAACTGGTAATGTAGTGGAGCCCACGCCAATGTATGATGCAATCATGCAACCCATGTGAAGCACTTGCAACAAAGGGCCTGCATAGTCAGGACACATGGCGCGTTGGGATGAAGGGTTGTAGGAATCCAATAGGTTCCTTCAAACCATTGTTTCTTTTTCATTTCCAATTTAATTTCATAGGTTATATAATATCTAATGGCTAAGATTTAATATGAACAAATCCAACTGTAAAAAACAATCTAATGGGAAAACAAATTATCCAACGACTGAAATTAAAACTCAACATCTATAATAAATAAATCAAATATTCTAAATAAAATCTAACCTCAAAACACATCCCAAACTCTATAAATTCTCATTAAAGTTTATGAAAAAAAAATGTTGTTGTACTTGTTTTTTTAAAAGTGAAATTATATTATGTTTTGAATTTTGAATTTTTTTAGATTAAATCTTCATAAAATTAATTCACAAAGGTTGAAACAATAATAATGTCAAGAAAAATTAACAAGAAATAAAAATTAGGGATTAACCTTTTTTTAAAACAATTTAATAAAGTTGCGAACTCAAATTATGAGTTTGCATGGTTGGAGGAAAAAACTTTTTGAGTCCGGACAATACATGAATAGTTGTATTTTGAAGGAGAAATTTGAGTTTAGCCCCATTTGAGTTGGAGATGGCTTAAGTATGGCAACTCTTTTGCCTTCTTAATTTATTCACAATAATATTTTTTATATTTTAACTCTTGTCATCTAACAAATAATCGATGAGGATTTTTTTTTTAATTCTCCAACGACAATTTTTGTCATGCCGGCCATGATTGGTCTTGGTCGGACAAAAAATCCTTATAAAAATTAATTTTAGTTTTGTTATTTAAGTATGTTATAAAATAAATAAAGAGAAAAAAAAATAGTTAAATTGTATATACATTGGAACGCGTTTGGGTAAGATGCTCTCATCCAATTCCTTATTTATATAACAAGTTTAAGCTTTGATGGAGTATACCACAAACCCCATTAATCCTAGTCAACGTGACATTTAAATTTATTTCAAATATGCCAAAGTATTAGTTACAACTACTTACATTAACCATTCAATATAGTAAATTAATACACAAAACAGCCCTAAAAAAACATTAATTAAATAGAGATGATTAGGCATTGAGCCAAGTGGTTCGTTGAACAACCTAAATTAACATATAACCATATATATATATATTTAATATAAATGATAGTCTAAATTATAAGGGACACACACTATTAAGATGTCATGAGGGTTTGAATTTGAGATCATTGATTTGAAAGTCAATGTCCTTTTTCACTGGATTAGACCCGGTTGGCAACATGTAACCATATTTTTTAATATTCTCTTTTAATAAAATTAACTTTTGTTTTCCAATTGTTGATATCAATTTTAACGAGCTTTTATGTTAAAATTCAATATTGATTTGAGTCACCCCAGTGGTGATTTATTTATTTTTCTTAATTCTACTATAGCGTAAAAATACAATAAGAGACATCATACTTAAAAATGAAACCTAGTTCATCATCATATGCAAATGACTCATTAGTGTAGTGGGGTGGAGCAATTGCCTCTCAGGAAAGGTCTTGAGTTTGAGTCCTAACATTCGTGTAGTGTGTGTTAGTTTGTTTAGTATGCTATCCAGGGTTGTACATGAGATTTTGAGGGCCCTGTGCGAAACTTAAATTGGGGCCTCACATAATCTAATACAAAAATACTATAAATTTTTTTTGTCATACCTTAATGTCATAAAACAACATTTTCATCGATATCTTCATTGTCATCATTCTCATTTTTCTCAACATTACCCACACATTCATCCATATTGTTTTAAGTATCTTGCAATTCCTCAACATCATCTTCTTGTTGTTCATTGGAAATATTTTTATCAATTGCAACATGTGATTCTTTTACAATGAATCTATCTAGAGCTCCTTTTTTATATTGAGTCAATTCCTCGATTTTTCTTTTCTAAGTCGTTTTGTATATCCAGAAACGTATTTTCTAGTATGTGGCATGTTTAGATTATAAAGAAAAATTCCAAAACCCTATAACCTGGTAGATAACCCCAACAATAAATAGATAAATATTTATAAAAACTATATTTTCTTATATAACCAATCATCAACATGATAATAATTTAATAAAATAAGTCATTTACTATATAGATTGAAATTTAGATACATACCTGGATTTGAATTGAGATTTGCTTGAATCCAACTTTATGATTTTAAGTGGTTTTTATGAATTTAGAAATTATTGTTTTCACTTTTTGGTGTTGAAATTCCTGAAATTGAAAGAATAAAAAAAATTGTCAAATGATTGAAAAAAGAACTAAATAGATTGATGAATGATGATAATTACTTATTAGAAAATCAGAATTTAAGAGAAAAAAGAAGTCATGAAGTTTTTTTTTTTGGTACTTCGATACTCAAACAAAAGAGATTGACAAATACTGCTGGTTAGCTTAGTTTGATGTTATTTATTTATTTTAACATTTTTTTGTTTTTTATTTATAGTTTTTAAAAGTTTTTATTAAGGGATATGCGTTGGAAAGCCAACTTCACCACACACACATTTATGCCAACATGTAACACGCTAAAGTATATATACAATTCTTGTAATATTAATATATATGTAATATAAATAATTTTTTTTTTTAGAGGCCATCAAAAATTGGGCGCCTGTGCGGTGGTGACTCTTGCACCACCCCAGGGCCGCCTAAAGCTATCGCCCTTCTGAATAAAAAAAAAAGGTCTTAAAAAAAAACTTAGTTCATCTACACACACCTCACCAACGTGCACTCATGCAAATAAGACTCCTATTGTATATCACTCATCTCCATCATATATTCAAGAAATCTACCACGCTCATCCCTAAACACAAATATGGGCAAGCTCATAAGTATTTAACAAATAGAGAGTCAAATCGTGGCTTGGGGTATAATTATGATTTTTTTGTTTCGATTTTAGACTTAGGTCGCAAGTCACTTCAAATATTCGATAATAATTTATGTGGAGAGAGATTCAAACTTGCGTGCAAGGTGACGGGTTTATTGCTCTGACTAAATGGCCTAATTTACCTATGTGTAAGTATTTACTATTTACTCACACATAATAAAAGTTTAAAACCCAAAAAATAATTAAATAATATTTTTTTAGAAAGGAAAAGATGAATATCGTTCAATAGATGCAAGAGTACAAATTACAATGCATTATCTATCTATATATATAAAGCAAAATGCAGAGAATAGTGAAACATTCAAAATACCAGAAAATGCCCTTGGTTAATGCAAACATTAAGAATTGAAATTATTAATTAAATGAAGATAATATGATAAATTTACACATTTTCATAATAAAATTTTTTTTTTTAAAAAAATTAGATAATAATTTTTTTTTTATGGAACAAAACTACTCATTATCTTTTTTAATTCTAAAATAAATTTAATTTTTTTTTAAAAAACCTTGCGCAGACGTGGAATTAAATGATAATTTGTTGGCATTATATAAATTGTCTTAATCGGCGGCCGCTGTTATTCCCGCTCATTCTTAGCGTTTTAATTTTTCAAAGTCAGTCTTTTTAATACATAATGCGCGCGGTTGCCTTCCTTCACCAAATTTAAACCACCTCGCCACGTCACCCCAAGTAATTTAAATATTTTATTTTTTAAAATTTCCAAATTTAATCCACTACCGTCGTTCTCACTCTCACCACTCACCGGTTATTAGTCCCTCTCTCTCTCTCTCTGCAACTCTCACTTTGTCTTAAAGAAGACGAAACTCCCTCTCTCTCTCTCCCCCTCAGTTTCTCTCTCTACAGTCGCGCACACAGTGTGAGAGAGCGAAGAAGAATAATAGCTGAAAGCTTTAATTCAATAAAAAAAAAAAGGAAAAACAATGTTCTTCGCTTTTGGCTCGCAAGCCATGTGACCTCTCTGACATATTCTCTTTCTGTTTGCTCTTCTTTTACTTCTTCTTCTTCTTCCTTCCACTCGTTTGTTTTTGTTTTTTATTTGCTGCATTTTCCTCTTTCCGAGTCTCCGTCCGTGTTGACTCAGCTGGATGGCCTCGTCCTCACGAACCCGCAGCAGCTCGCCTTTCTCCTACCGCAAGCCCTCCAGTCCCTACTCGTCGACCTCGTCCTCGTCTTCGTTGATCAACGGCCGGATCATTCCGCGCTCCTGCTCGACCTCAGCGACGTCGTTTTACAACTCGGGAGGTGGACTCGGGTCCCGATCCATGACGCCGAGTCGCGGCCGCTCCGATTCAATGCAGTACGGCTCAGGCGGTTATAGTGCTCGCTCGCCGGTGGGCTTCACGTCCGAGGAGCTTTTGGCGGAGATGGTCGAGGCGCCGAGGGGTGGGGATAGCATCTCGGTCACGATTCGGTTTAGGCCGCTGAGGTAATAATGGTAGATCTGAGCGTATTGGATCAGATCTATGGGGTTTGGGATTGGCGGATTTTGAACCGTTTGGTTCTAGGGTTTGGTCTTGAGGTAATGTGATTGAATGGTTTTGCTTTTGGGGCTTTTTCTTGCAGCGAGAGGGAGTTTCAGAGAGGGGACGAGATCACTTGGTACGCGGACGGCGATAAGATAGTGAGGAATGAGTACAATCCAGCTACAGCATATGCATTTGGTATTGTCTTAATTGTTATTAATTGTACTTCCAAATTTGAAAATTTGAATGTGAATCTAATTCGATTTTGGTAAATTCAAAACAAAATGTGTTAGAATTCATTTCCATTTAACGTAGAAATTACAGGGTTTTAAAATTGTTGGATTTGAGGATGGTTTTGTTATTGCAGATAGAGTTTTTGGACAGCATGCCAATTCACAAGAGGTGTACGAGGTTGCAGCTAAACCTGTAGTCAAAGCTGCCATGGAAGGTGTCAATGGTATGACATGCTGCTCTTGTAGACTCCAAAGGGAGAATTCGTTATTGCTTGTAATGAAAAGTCTATTAGCTTTATTTGAAAAAAGTTAATTAATTAAATTTCATTCAGTTCTCTTGTTAATTTTCCTTATCTTATGGCTTGGTTACTAACAATGTAGGTACTGTTTTTGCTTATGGTGTGACAAGTAGTGGAAAGACACACACTATGCATGTAAGTGCCACTGTCTTTTCTTGGGCTTTGCCTACTGAAAGCCTATGAATGTTAAAAACCATGATGGCCTGTTTGGTTCCACATTAGGCAATTAAATTTAAACTTTCCTTGTATGGCCCTGCAAAAATAAATGAATAATGATTAATGGAGAACTACTTCATGTAATGTTCCACTCCTTCAAAATCTTTTCATGTTTCTCAACTAATCAAGCCACAAGAACCACGTGATACTTAAAGGAGCCGGTCTCCAGATAGCTTTTGGTCTATACAAATCTACCATGCTACCCCGGAACAGACTAACAGGACCTAATATGGCCCATTGGAATTTTAAAGTGCAAGAGTAAACCCCAAAAGCTCCCAAGCTACAAGACAGGATATAAGTTAGACTCTTCTGCATTCTTACAATATGTAAAGAGACCCTCCCTAAGGCACAATTCCATTGATCATCAAATTATCAATGGTCGTTTTTTTCTAATTCTTAAAGCAAGTCAAAATACCCCTGGTGGCACGTATCTAAATAACTATCAATATCTAATTTAAGGAGGCTATAAATGATTAAGTTTTTTAAGGTGCACTTGGGGAAGTCTTAGGTTTGACTTTTGCTTAGCAGAAATGTAGACAAATAACTTTTTATCACGAACATGTAGTTATGTTGAACTCGTTTACTTTGGAACATTGTTATGAAGCAAAGTCCAATTGTAGATTCTGCAAGAATATCATCTTTTGGACGTATTTGTTATCTTCCATAATCTTCACCATATGTTTGTGTTTTACCCTACATTTTGCTTTATGAATACCGTACTTGATATTTCTTGTTTCTGTTACCTTACAATGTTGTGAAACTTTCTCACTGTTATGGTATATTCATGGACAGTAACAATACTGTTACTTAACTCATTTCTCATCACACACAGGGAGATCAAAACTCTCCAGGTATTATACCATTGGCGATAAAGGATGTCTTCAGTATTATCCAAGATGTAAGTGCACCTATGAATTTTGTATGAGTTGTTCTTTGTTCCTCCACCCTTTCCGATCAATTTAACATTGTCCCAGGATCTTGTCAGTTTTATTTTGTACAGGATGTTGCACACTGATGTTGCATTATGATTTAAAACATACTCGTCTGCAATATGTTTTATTTAGCAAGTTATCGTAGTAATTTACTTTATAGACTTTTAATTGTATCTTCTGCCGGTTTCTGTGAACCAATAAAATACTCAACAGACCAGTGTTCCATAATTGTATCATGGGCATAGAGTTTTAGGTTTATTGAACCAATTTAATACTTGACAGACCAGAGCCTATATACTAGTTTCTGTGGACTAATTTATCTTGCATTTTTTCTTACCTTGCCAATAGTAATAGTATATGACTATTTGCTTTGCCTTGTATACTCATGGAAGGTTTATTTTCTGTTTTCGTTGATACTAACAAATGACTTGAGTTGCCTGCTGTGATGACTAACTGAAAGTTGCATTCTCAATTCAGACCCCAGGGAGGGAGTTTTTACTCCGTGTCTCATATCTTGAGATCTACAATGAGGTTAGTAGAACTATTCTTATTGGCAGTCACATTTTAAGGCTTCAGATTATACGGTAGCTCATTCCTTTCCTGGTAAAATGTATTTATCATTCTTCTTAGTTATGAAAATAAGCTCTATAATTTAAACTCTGGGATTTCATTCAACCATCATTTATTTGTTTTCATATTCATGATCTAATTTTCTATTTGACAGATGGCTCCTTTTGTCCTTCTTAGAGACTATAGTTGTTGTCCAAGTCAAAGTTTCTTGCTATGTTTATCATTCTTATTTGTATTGATTTCTGGTGCTATTTGTGCATCTGATATCAGGTGATAAATGACTTGCTTGATCCAACAGGTCAAAATTTGCGTGTGAGAGAAGATTCACAGGTTTGTTACTTATCTTTTATTGGAAGTCCTTATTTAACTGTATCTATTTTCTTTCTAAGGCCTTTTCTAAAATATCCCACTTATGTCTTATTTGAAAAAAGAAAGTTTGTACTTATGTACTTTTTAAAGCTTAATTTTTGTAAGTACATTTAGTTTGTTGCTGGATTTATCATTTGTCTGTGTCATTATGCTTATATTTTCAGGGTACATATGTTGAGGGTATAAAGGAAGAAGTTGTTTTGTCTCCTGGACATGCACTTTCTTTTATTGCTGCTGGAGAAGGTACTTTCTTGTAGTGATGACTTTAGTTTTTCTCCCAAATTTTTTAGGTTAAAGATGATTTTTTTACTGAGTTCTTAACTGGTGCATGGTAATGGCAGAACATCGTCATGTTGGATCCAACAATTTTAATCTGTTGAGTAGTCGAAGCCACACCATATTTACACTGGTAAGCATTCTTCGTAATGTATCAATGAATTGTACTGCCTTGAATGTGATAAGTTGCCAATTATTCAATCTATAGTTTCGAGATTGTGTTTGGTATTGTATCTTTTATCAATGTGGATAGACCAATATGTGCACACACCAAGACATGCAATGCATTCATTAATAAAGCAACATGTAAGTCACTGTTAAATAAAATATAAACCGTATCACGCTGTTACATATTTGAGCCTTTGGTATTCCTTCTGGAACACATAAATAACTTTTTAAATTTTGTGAATGAAATGATTTCAAATAATATTTTCCTGGATAATACATGGTTAACAGCTCCTTATAATAATTTGGGAGTTGCCTACTTTTATTTGTAAAATTTTTGCATTCTGTCAGAGTAATTTTCTGTCTCTGCACATGGAATTGTGAATGCTATCAATGCTGCTACATTCCTGCTAATTAATATTTAACCGACCGATGCATTTGCAGATGATTGAAAGTAGCGCTCATGGTGATGAATATGATGGAGTGATCTTCTCTCAACTTGTATGGCTCAATTAAATTTTCATTCCGAAATATGAGGTTATTTATTTATATACATGTATGTTTAGTCGCATTTTTTGTTTGTTTGTTTTCTTTAGAATTTGATTGATCTTGCTGGATCTGAGAGCTCGAAAACCGAAACAACTGGACTAAGAAGAAAGGAAGGATCTTACATAAACAAGAGCCTTCTAACTCTAGGAACTGTAAGTACCTGACAATTCAATTATATTACCAAACGTAGAAATTTTGTTGGCCTTTTTTAATATATATTATTATAGATTATTTACTACATAATTTGCATTATCTATTTTGCCAAGCCTAAGCAAAGCCTTCATGCACACCATTCCAACCATATGAAAGACTGTATTTGGTGACAATGTTTATGCAACACGATGCTGATGCACTTTCACTTCTAGCTGAGAGGAACTTTATATTGCTGTATTGTTTAATGGTCACTCTATTCAGTTTTACCAAGAAAATGGTCACTATTTTTATAAATCATTTTAATGTTTCTGGTGAAAAGATAAACAAGCTAATCTTTTGCTTGTAACTTGATTGTATGGTTGCAATGAAGGTAATAGGAAAGCTGAGTGAGGGAAAGGCATCCCATGTTCCATATCGAGATTCTAAGCTTACCCGCCTTCTACAATCCTCGTTAGGTGGGCATGGTCATGTTTCGGTGAGTTTGAATGCTACAATCGGTAGCCCATTATTCCATTTTTGTTGTTAATCATGTAATGTGTAATATACATGATTTACTTTTTCCCATGGCCTTCTGTTGATTTTTTCATTGTTTATTGTTTGTTTTAAAACCTCTCCAATGTAGATTTTGGACCAAAAAAAAAACCTTTACCAGGGGATGTGCTTTTGAATAAACTGTTCTGAAAGTTTATGCAATTAAAACTATTAAAACTTGCCTTTATTTTGTTCTTATGCATATGTTCCCAGCTTATTTGCACTGTTACCCCTGCATCAAGCAGCATGGAGGAAACTCATAATACATTGAAATTTGCAAGCAGGGCAAAGCGAGTAGAAATCTATGCATCGCGCAATAAGGTGTGCTACAATTCATTGCATGAATAATGTTTTAAGACAATACTCAAAAGTAAACGCTGAAGCTCACAATTCTGCTCTTTGTTTTCTGTTTTATTTTTTGAAATTATTTATAGCAGATTATTGATGAGAAGTCTTTGATTAAGAAGTATCAAAGAGAAATTTCAGTCCTTAAAGAAGAACTTGATCAGCTAAGGAAGGGGATGCTTGTTGGCATCAGCCATGAGGAGATTATCACCTTAAAACAAAAGGTTTTGCTTTTGAAATGATATCAGTTTTGTTTGATGGTGGCAATGGCTTAGTATGAGTTTGACTAAGATTTACATATGATCATTGCTCTTTGGAAATAGTTGGAAGAAGGCCAATTTAAAATGCAATCAAGATTGGAGGAAGAAGAGGAAGCGAAGGCTGCTCTTATGAGTAGAATCCAGAGGCTGACAAAGCTCATTCTTGTTTCTTCAAAAAATACAATTCCTGGATGTTTGGGTGATACTCCCAGCCACCAGCGTAGTTATTCGGTTGGTGAGGATGATGTGAGTTCCTTGCCCATTGAAGTTGTAGATTATAGCATGGTCTGTGCTGTTGTTTTCTTCTCCTTTCTTTAGCTTAGTTGTTTGAGCGTTGAATGTTGGTAATATTTATTTGAAATGAGACCAATCATAAGTGAGGAAAAATATTATGCTGAATGTTGGAGAAGTTATTTTTGTTTTGTAAGCTATATAGACAAGGATGCATGTTTCCTGTTACTGTTTGCTTGCTTAGTTTTGGTAAATAAGAAAAGGATTTCATTTCCTATCACTTCAATTTTGATATTCATGCATTTTGTATGTGTGTGTGTTTGTGACTGTATTTCTAGTTTATTATGCTCTTAAAAAGATTTATAGTGGCAACAGATCCTTTGTACTTCTTGTTTTCTGGTGGGAAAAGCATGGTCAGATGCTTACATTTTGTGACTTTTCTCTGTCAGAAAGTAGAAGTAGTGCGAGATGGGCCCTTGCTTCTAGAAAGTGAGAACCAGAAGGAGTCACCATCTTCTGCCTCTGCTGTTCCATCAGATCTGGCTAATGATTTTAGACACAAAAGATCTTCCAGCAGGTGGAATGACGATCTCTCACCAGCTAGCAGTACAATTACGGAATCAACTCAAGCTGGTGAACTTATCAGTGGTTCAAGACATCCAATGGTAAGTTATGCTATTTTTTTGTTTACTTTTGCTTTGTCGCCATTCAGCATATAAAGCTCGATTACTTTACCTAGTAATCTCACAAAAATTTTCTGGGAGGTACTATCTGAGGGAGAGGGAAGTGAAATGTGCTCTTTTCTTTCCCACATGTGTGCATGCAAACACATATATATTGGTGTAGGCACACTGCATATTGTAGACATACAAGCATACCCTTGGAGGAGTTCACACATAGGATTTGTAGGGAAGATATCTTCTCTATTTTCCAGATTTTTGTCAATTCTTCCTTTATATATTTTTCACAACTTAGACATGCAATTGTCAAATCAGGAAGTCTTAATTTTACTTACAAACAATTATCAAATTAGGATGTGGCATGAAGTTTTGTCTATTCACTATTTGCTTTGATTGCCACCTAATACAACTATATCTCTTATGAACAAACTTATGGTAATTAATAATTTTCTTTGGGTGAGTGTCTGTATGATTTTGTTGGTTGGTGTAAATAGTCATATTTTTCATTTAAGTACTAATCATTCATTCTTTTGATGTAAGTATAACTGCTTATTTTAATGTACTTTAGGGAGGGGTGACAATGTCAGATCATATAGACCTGCTTGTTGAGCAAGTTAAGATGCTTGCTGGAGAGATTGCACTTGGCACCAGCTCCTTGAAGCGATTGGTGGAGCAGTCTGTAAATGATCCTGATAGTGCGAAAACTCAAGTATACATTCCATTTATTCTTATTAATCCTATTCTGCATCATTATTTTTAGAAGTGCTAATATGCATTCCTTTTTAAAAATTTAGCATTCACCATCCTAAATAATTTAGGAGTTTACAGCTTCATTTGGCAGCTGCAGAAGTATGTTTATTTTCCTTAAATTGACCCTGATGAACAACTATGCATGCTTACAGATTGAGAACTTGGAACGTGATATCCATGAAAAGAGAAGGCAAATGAGAGTTTTAGAACAGCGCATAAACGAAAGTGGCGAGGCTTCAATTGCCAATGCATCTTTGGTTGAGATGCAGCAGGTAGTTTTGCGTTCTCATCATCTTCATTATTATAAGTAGTTCTCATTTTTTGTTCTACCGTTGTCAACAGATAGCTGAAGCTTTGTTTTAATCGCTTTCATTTTCTTCTGCAACAGACAGTTAAAAGACTGACGACCCAATGCAATGAGAAGGGATTTGAGTTGGAAGTGAGTGAATGTATTACTATATCAGTGTGATGGACATTAAATGGGCAGTGTTTCATTTATAAATTTTATGAAACACATTAATTTTTAGTTTTCTTTTTGATGTTATAACATTTGCCTAATGCATTATAATGGCGGTATAATTTATTCTTAAGTGTAACGTTCATGCAGATAAAATCAGCAGACAATCGTATTCTTCAGGAGCAATTGCAAAATAAGGTTAGAATATTTCATCTTCCTTGGTTCCTTTCAGTCATATTCTTTGATTAATTTTTCATTCTATCCCGCTGATTTATCTGAAGCTTTCTTCCGTGTTACAGTGCAGACTTTTATTTCCACTTGTTATATTGCTGAGCTATCTTTGCTTATTTGCAGTGTGCAGAGAACGTGGAATTGCACGAAAAAGTGAATCAGTTAGAGCGACGTTTGGCTTCAGTGTCTGGTGAAACGTCTTCTGAGCACTGTGTATCTGAAGAATATGTCGAGGAGGTCAAAAAGAAAATTCAGTCTCAGGTGATTATTTGAACTTTCTAGCTTATAAATCCATAGAGCTTGAAAGATTAGTAGTTTCTAGCTGTTACCTTTAGTGTCAAAGTGTTTCGCCATACTCTTGACTTGCACTCCTTTTGTTTTAGTTTATTATTCTTGGTTCATTCGTGTAAAGCTTTCATGTAGAACCTATAGTTCCTCTGTCATTATTACTTGATAGTGACAATTTTTTCTTTTGTTAGAATGGTGCAGTCCATAGTTTTGTGTAGTCATTTCTTTTTTGTTTTCGCATAACTTCATATCAGTTTTTAATCTTTCTTGTATTGTGACTGAAGATGCTATTGTACTAATGTAAGAGGTTGCTTTAGCTTTCATGCTACACTTCTAACTGGTTGATGCTTTTGTTCCTTCTCATAGGAGATTGAGAATGAGAAACTAAAGCTGGAGCACGTCCAGTTCTTAGAAGAGAACAGTGGGTTACATGTGCAAAATCAAAAACTGGCCGAAGAAGCTTCTTATGCAAAAGAACTGGCATCTGCTGCTGCTGTGGAGTTGAAGAATTTGGCTGGTGAAGTGACAAAGCTCTCACTGCAGAGTGCAAAACTAGAGAAAGAGTTGTTGGCTGCTCGGGAGTTGGCCAATTCTAGAAGCTCTGTTATGCAACCTGTTAATGGTGCCAACCGCAAATACAATGATGGAGCAAGATCTGGGAGGAAAGGGAGGCTCTCTGGTCGTGCTAATGAGATATTAGGGATGTCTGATGACTTTGAGTCATGGAATCTTGATGCTGATGATTTAAAGATGGAACTTCAGGCAAGGAAACAGCGAGAGGCAGCTCTTGAGGCTGCCCTTGCTGAAAAGGAGTTTGTAGAAGAGGAATACAGAAAAAAGGTTGAAGATGCAAAGAAAAAGGAGGAAGCTCTAGAAAATGATTTAGCAAACATGTGGGTGTTGGTTGCAAAATTAAAAAAAGAGGGTGGATCTATCCCTGAGACACACACAGAAGAAAGGCACAATGATGTGATGAGAAATAGTAATAGTTTAATAACAAGTGACAGTAATACTGTCCCCAAAGAGAGACAAGTTTTGGATGTTTCGAAACCAGCTGATGATGAAAGTCCTACGGAAGAACCTCTCGTTCTTCGCCTCAAGGTAACCTGAGAATCTGCATTATCTTTAACGTTATTGTTCTAGATTGTTTTGGAATTCTTTTGCAATTTGTTCTGGAGACGTATTAAGAGATGATTGATTCTGTTTTAAGGTTTGTTTAGTGTTTTTAAACCAATGAGACAAAAGCTCTCAATGATGTTTTAATGGCTTTGAGAACATGAAAACTAAAAGAGGCTACGACTGCATAAATTTAAGAGGATGATAGGTCACTTTGGACCTAAAACATCTTTGCATAGAGATTAGGCCCACTTGGCTCAATCAAAATGGTTTTATTCTAGATGTTATCATGCTTATGATTGTGAGAGATCAGCCATTTTTCGGAAAAGCATGTGGAGGTCAAATATACTTAAGAAGAAAAAGATTAATGAATTATATTGTAAAGTAGATTAAAAGCTCGACTGTTTTTGTGCACCATCCTTTTATTTTTTCAGGCTCGAATGCAAGAGATGAAGGACAAAGAGCTCAAACACCAGGGCAACGGAGATGCCAATTCCCATCTGTGTAAAGTATGTTTTGAATCACCAACTGCAGCAATTCTTCTGCCCTGCCGGCATTTTTGTTGTAAGTCATTCTGAAGCTGTGTTTAAAAAAAAAAACAATATATGCTCATCATTTCTTATAGTAACTATGGTACCTTTTGCAGTGTGTAAATCTTGTTCACTAGCTTGTTCCGAGTGCCCAATTTGTCGTACAAAGATTGCAGATAGGCTTTTTGCATTTACCTCATAACACTGTGCCTTCAAATGAAGGTAATGCAATTTGTTAAAAAAAAAAATTCCTTTTGATTATTTTTTGGATTAAAAAAAAGCAAATCTGCTATGGTTCCTTTTAGAGGGCGATGCCATAATATTTATTTGATCGATTTGCAGTATTGGATCGGTAATTTAACGAGGATGGTTTTCATTTTGTTTTCGACTTTTTATTTTGCAGGGCCTTATCATGATTCTGTTTTATGTGAAATAGCGGGTGCGATTCTTTAATTAGTTTGCCTGTATGTAAACTGTGTAAAAGGTATATCAATATTTTGTTTCTATCTCTCTCGCCTGGGTCCTGTAAAATAACAAGGGACAAAGTTGGGAAATAGAAACCAATCAAATTTGGGAGTTTGAGATGCAGAATGTTGCTTTGTTTGGAGTATGCAGCAGAATGTTGTGATTGAAACCATGTATAAAAAAAAAAAAACACAATGTAATGCTTAAGAAGCAATATTCTTCCACCTCTGCAATGTTAATTCATTATTTCACTGTTCTTTTCTTTTGAGTCATTCCTGTCATTTCTTGAAGCAGAAATATGCACGGCGGGATTTTAGGGTTGACTTTGTTTTTGGGGTGGTAAATAGTTTTCTTGTTTCCTGCAACATAGTGGGTTATTTACCCAAAAAAAAAGAGAGAGAACATAGTGGGTTGTTTGCATTGTGGTTTTCACTGATATTGAGCCAATCTTTTAAGTCACCATAAAAATAATGTTCAATGAACAGAATGTGGATGTGGGTAGATTTCGGATGACTTTTATGAATGCGATTTATTACATATTTGCAGTGAGTTTGATATTTGCTTGTTTGGTGTGGTTTTGTTTTAAATGAATTACTAGCTTTGCCTCTGATAGAATAGAACGATATATTAATTAGTTTGGTTTGGTTCAATTTCTTCCGTGATTTTTGTCGAAATCGAATCAAACCAAACCGTTTTATGTTGTAATTAGTTAGACCGCAGTTTTGGATGAAACCAAACCAATCTGCACCTTGCCTGCCCCTAATATTAAACGATGGGAATGACTTCACTATTCCAGTTGCACTACCCCCTCTCTGTCCTCACGATGCCCCCTCTCTGTATCCGTATCTATATCTGTGTCCTCGTGTCTTTGCCTCTGTTCCTCACACCCTATTAGGCTCTATAGAGAAGCTGAAGCTGTGATTGCTTGAAAGCCAAAACCTTTCCAAATGTTTCTTTGGTAGTTCCTTTTCTTTTGGGGAACCATCCATATCCAGTAACAGTTAAGGATTAAAATAGGCATTCCACAAGGATTTGCATAAACTTGTGAAGTTGAAATAAAGCATGAGGACATTCACTCCCATGACAGACAAAGGAAAGGACACTTTTGGAACAACCATTATCAAATTAAAACCTTAAAAAAGAAATGTTTATACAACAGATTATCAACAGCTTCGGATTTCTTAAAGGAACTGAGAGACCAGCATCAGCCCCCTTCCTCTGCTGAACTGAACTGAACTGCCTTTATTATTTGTAAAACCAGTCTCAGGGTCATATGGAGTTGCAGGTGAAGCTTGAGCTACCCAGATGGCCAAATTGTTCTGATGACTAAAAAAACTTATGTTGTTTTCAAGATCTTGCTTCACCAAAAGCAGAGCAAATCCCACAAAAAAACACAAGCAAATTTGGCTTTGTTATCAGCCAAATATACATCACCATAACAATGGCTTCTTTTTCTCTTTGGTTTTTTCAAATCTCTCTAGATGTAAGGTGAGCTGCAATCCTCAGAAACCATCGGGAGGAAACGAAAAATCGAAAAAGTCTTCTACATGCCACCCAGGCAGCGTCTCCATCAGATACTCTGATATGCTGCTTGTTGAAACAGAGCCATTGTCACTGCCACAATTCTCTTCTGTCTTGTAGGAGGAAGACGTCGTTTGCTCCACAGATGGAGAGCAATTCAAGGCCTCATTAGAAACTGTTTTGGGTCTCTTTGAAGAAGACTTGGTGGCTCTTGCATCAGTGGTATTGGCAACTTGAGAGAAGCCGGAGCATGAGGAGGATGAGGTTGGGTATAAAGAAGCAGCAGCTGAGAGCTTAACGCCTGGAAGAAGAAACCTGTTGTGCTTCTGTGTGTGCTCGTTGGTTTTGTGAATCGAAAAGTCGCATTCTCTGCAAAGAATCGCTCTGTCTTGTTGACAAAACAGAAATCCGCGCCTCTCCTGCAAAACCCACCAAGAAAATGAGAAACCAGAGCACTTTTGTATTGAAAATTATCATTGTTTATCAGTCAAAAACAGAGAAGTCTGCAGTACCTGGCAGATATCACAGAGAGGAGAGTCTTTGAAAGTTGGGTGGAGAAGACAGAAGCGTTTGTGCTTGCTTGCGAGCTTGTTTGCATGGTGAACGCGGCGATCGCAGACATCGCAGAGAGCAGCTTCATCTGCAGAGCATAAAACAGTGGCCTGTTCTTTCTCGCACACATCACACCGGATCTTCATGATCTCTAAATTTCTATGCAGGCTTGTGATGTGCTGTGTTTTTATGTTCTTTTAAGGTGTTGATGGGTGCAAAAGAAATGTTATGGGGGAGACTGGGATGCAGACAAAGTTGAGTATGGGTTTTTGGACATTGGCTAGGGAGGGACCAGAGAGAGAGAACAGCTGCTAAGCTCAGAGAAGGTGTGTGCTTTTACTGTTTCTGTCCGTCTTTGAGAAAGCTCTGGATGATGTCTCTGTCTCTGTCCCTTTCTCTTGAGTGTGAATTTATTTTCTTTGTTTGTTCGAGTAAAGAGGAGGCAGCTACCAAGGCTTTTTCTTTTCTTCTCTGGCTAATTATATCCTATCCCAACCAGACTTTTCAGTGTCATTAGTCTGAGAATATTTAGGGTTGGAGATGGACATCTTGGCAAACATTGATCCTAGACTCTCTCTCTAATATAGTGGGAGAGAGAGAGAGAGAGAGAGGTAAATCCCACCCTTTTTCTGCTAAGAATAATATTTATATATAATAAGGAAGAAAGAGAGAAAGAGAGGTGATGTGGATGGAGCAAGTGTTAGCATATGGGAGACCAGATCACAGAGTAATTAACAATTAGCTAGAGGTTTTGCTTTTCTAGTTATTCACGTTTCGATGACTCTCAATTAACCGTATTAAATCCCATATTTTGGATTTCTACATCAATTATCTTGAATTTCTATATTATTATTAGTAGGAATGTAAGCGCTGTACTTACCTGGTAATCAGGGAAGTATTATAATATATATTGGAGATTTATAGATGCACAATTTGGCAAGTAGGATTGAATCAATTTATAAAAAGTTGTACTAGCCGCATTATGTCCTTGTCGGTATCCACACCAGCTGCCCTCTTCTTCCCCATAATTATGTGAAGGAATTAAATAAATTGGAAAACGAAAAGGCAGACCAAACCAGAAGGGAAATGGTCCAATTGGTCTTTTTCCTCAAGGCTTGAGTTAAAAAGGTCTAATTTGATGATAAAAACAAGCCTTGTCGTTGTGGAGCAAAATATTTTACCACTGGCTCTTAGAATTGGCACAATTTAGCTCAGGTGGTAAGGAGCTCGATGATTCCCCATATTCGGTCCTGTCCACTGTAACAAAATAACAAGTAATTTTTTTTTTTACCCATAAAGCTATAAACCTATAAAGAGGTAAAGAAAAAGAATAAATTGTTATCCTCTCTTATGACTCCTTCTGTTTTGGTCAACCACTCGTATGAATTCTTGTGTGCTCAAAGTCCATGACGTACAAACATCTCTACCTATCAATTGCAACGTTTTTCAAACATCACAATCTCTAAATACAAGACAATGAGATTTGAATAAGAAAAACAACTGTCATTGCGGCCACCATTACGGGTGACGTCGTTTTTTCCATCATTAACATAACAAAATTCAAAATCATCTGCATCATCAACGAATCAAAATCGTTGTAAAAGAAAATCTAAATTCGATACATTTAAATCTCATCATGCTTATTGGGTTAGTTAGATAATTAACAATTTACCAACTCTAAAACTTCAAATCCCATCTTTTCAAATCCCATAACTAAAACCAATTGGAACACATGGAAAAATTGTCTTCGCCTTGTGCATTAGAGGACCATTGACTTAGGTGACTTTGTTGGTAAGTCTCAACTAAACCTTTAGGAATTGATTCAATTCAAGATTTAACAAAATTAGAAACGTGGCTGGCAGCTCCTCCCTCCCAATCATACATGGATTGACGACCATGATGCGCGTTACAGCATGGGAAAGCAAAAACTTCTGAGAACATTGCAAATTAAAAAAAGTCGGCAAATCACTAGAGGACAAAAGAACACTTTTTCAGACCTGGATATGAAGATCTTGAGACTGAATCAGTAAACATTAAGAACGTGAAGAAGATTAGAAAAAGGTAGAAGGAGATAAGAGAGAGAGAGAGAAGAAAATCTCCTATCATATCTTTATAAATATTATTATTGTAATTATTTATTATTTTGGTTGTAAAGTTCCAATACCCTCCTCACATGGATGGTATTTTATTTTGGAACATAAATAAGACCATGTGGAAAGCTACTCACTTACTCACTACGCATTGTCTGTTTGTCACCAATTTTTTATTGTCAGAAGACACTTTTGGCAGTGATAAAATATACATACTTGGTGAACTTTTTGATCACTTTGGGATGGTGCACTACCAGAGAATATTAGGGATCTTTTGTTTTCTCTAAAAAAGTTGAACACAAATTTGTATGGATCTGCTAAAGCAGTTTCTATGAAAAATGTCTACTTCGGTTGGTGAGACATCAATTAGGTTAAGGAAACGAAGTATTTGGTGATGAGAGCACGACACCAATGCTAATTGTGTTTAATCATTTTGGCTTAAATAGGTTCTTATTATTAGATAAGCATGACAACTCCACAAATATACAACCCTTTATTAGCTATTATCTATTGATTTAGTGATATTTCTCTTTCGGTGAAAATGAAAGTACATAATACCAGTGGTGGATTATGAATTTTCTTTCTTTGAACAAGAAAACAAAATGCCAATAATGAAGATCAATCGACTCTTAAAAGTTAAAAACAAAAACACATCATGCACAAATTAGATAACATAAACTCTACATCTTCTACCTAATTCCTCTATAACATGACATAATGAGAAGAGTGAGTCCAAAGAACAAGAAGAATAACATAAGTAGAGGATAGAGGTTGCCCCCCTTACCTTGCCTTAGTCTTCTTTGAGGCATTTCAACAAACAATTTGCTTCCATCTAACACAAAATTTCATGAGATTATGCCTTCACTGGACCCTAAATGGATCCACCAGTGCATAATACACACTGAATATCGGTATAATAACAGTGCTCCTTTAATTTATTAAAAGAGTTTTCAAGTTAAAATCTCATCTCCTTTGAATTTTTTTCTATTAAAAAAAATACAAAGCTTTTTATCACAAAACAACCCTGATGTTTGCGAAACTATCAGATTGCGTCCTTAAAGTTTTTTTGTATCACTCATGGCCCCTAACGTTAATATGGTGCTCTTAAATAGTCTCTCTGTAAAAAAAAAAACTGTTTTAGTGACGAAGGTTAGTATGAGTGCTCTTAAATAGTCCATCTGTCAATCCCTTTTGACCTCTTCAATGCCTCATCAACTCACAGTTTGAGTGACGAAAAATCTGAAGAACACTGTCACAGAAAATGTTTAGCCACGAAAAATCTGATGAACATCCGTGGCTAAAAACCTTTAGTGACGAAACTCTTCAAATTTCTGGGCAAAATAGCAGCCGGATTTTTTGGGTTTTAGGTCCATTTTTGAGATTCAAATCGTCCTATGACATTAGAATGTAAAACAATTTCATAGAACTGATGTATAAATTAAATAAATAAATTTTACTTAGTTGGAGATGATGATTTGTCTAACCTTTTCTACATTTTCCTCGTTTAGCTCAAGATCTGTCTCTCTGTCCAGAATCTGTTCTACTTCCATAATCTCAGGTATTTTATCTCGCAGGCGGGTCTCAATTCCCATATTTAGTGTCATTGTTGAGCTGGGACATGCCTCATCCGCTCCTTGCAGTTTTAATACCTCAACAAGGCCATCTATCTCCTGTAGTGCCACATTCCCACCATCAGCCATCAAGCCAGGTCGTACCTCATCCAAGACTTTCTCTACATTTTCTCTACTTTACATCTAAAATCATTCTAAGTTACATGGAAATATGTTATAAAAGACCGCTGAATCGATAAACTTAACTTCTTTTTTTCGCGTCAGAATTTATTTAAGTGGGTTTCCATTAATTAATTAACTTGCTAATCTGCAATACATCATATCATCATATGCAGGGGCACGCAGCAAGATGAATTCCTTCAGGTGAGGAGGAACCAGCTGGACCTTACTCTGGAACCATTATATTCATGCAACCTCGGATGCTTTGCTGCTTGATCATCAATCAGTACAAAAAGAACAAAACAAAACTACATATGTTGGTTTGGTTGTGTATTAAATTTCTGGTTTCTTGGTAAATTTGAACCTAGACATTGCTAAGGTATGTGGTTGCAACCCAATCATTGACAGACTGATTATCAAACACAGCCAATGAGGATTTGAACTTTGAAAAACTGTTCTATTTTATTGATGCCATAATTGTTGAGTACATATATGTATGCTATAAACTCTATATGTCTGCCTTTTTGTCTAATTTACCAACCAGAAAAAAAAAAACAGAAATCAGAAATAATTGAATGGTAAATAAAGTTAGATTATAGAAAATGTTTGAATATAAGACACTGTGGTTATGCACAAGAAAAGGAAATGGAAATATCATGTGAATGGAGTTCATATATAAGAGAAAGGTTAACAGCTAGAATAACATATATATCATTTTGGACAATTAATCTAGGGATTGATTTGACGATTATATCCCTGAATTTAACAATTTTTTTGACAGATGGACGATTTAAGAGCACTTATATTAACGTTAGGGACCATGAGTGATACAAAAAACATTTAAGGATGCAATCTGATAGTTTCGCAAATGTCGGGAACGTTTTGTGATAACAAGCCAAAAAATAATAAATTGCATATTAACATAGCATGTCTATTCCAAAATTAAGTCATGTGATTTCCAAGTTAAATGAATTGAATACAAAGTACCTACTAAGAGTGTGAATCATATTGACAAGATATTGACACATACATTACAACTATGTAACACCAATACATTACTTTTGCGCCGGTGTCTAAGGTGTTATTGTATCATGTAAACAATTAGAATCATACATAAATAAATTCACAGTGAGTTTAACAATTAGAATCATATTGACAAGATGCTGATTTTATACGATGGATTAATTGATGACAAAGTTGAAAAAGAAAAAAGAGAGTTTTGTCAGTTTGTCCTCAATTAACTAATTAAGTCATCATGTGGTACTTAATACTTATATAATTATATTCTGTTAAAACAAACTTAGGATTTGCACACCATTAAGAAAAACATTAGGGTTTGGGCCAACTAAACATAGGGTTGTTGGGTTGAGTTGCAATTCTCATATCTTGGTACCTTTGGTCATGGAAACTCATGAAACCAGATTACTTTTGTGTCTCAATTGACCATCTTTTGTATCTTTAAGGCGTTTGGTTTTGAGGAAAATGGGTTTGGATGATTTCCCATATTTGGTAAGTCTACCTAGCTCATGAGAAAATAAGAAGAAAACTGAAACCCTCCTTTCATAGTGTAGAAAATACTTTGTTGAGATTTGACCTAATTTGAATGTCTATCATTGAAATTTGATCAAATAATATACCGTGACGGACTAAACCAAGTAGCTCTGAGTATAGTGATACATCTATCTACAGTTAGAATCGGTCCCCCATTTGAAATGATTTATGGATAAAGACTCAAGGCGAAGTTCTTAGATTGGTATGGGCCCATTTGAAAACTGGACCTTTTGAGGGGCCTAAAAAAGCATTCTCCTGGTGTAGGCCCAAAGCTTCCCATCCGCTAAAAATTCCCCAGAAAGCGATAAAAGAAGAAAAATCTTGATATACAAACTTGAACGGTCATCAGCGGCCTTTCTCTCTCTCTCTCACTCCCGCAACTGTCCGTACAAGCTCATCGATGCTCCTCTTCACCTTCTCCCCGCCCAGAGGTACTTCTTTTACAAACTTTTCTTTTTTTGTTCATTCAACTCCAGTCCCTCTCTCTCTCTCTCTCTCTCTCTCTCTCTCTCTCTCTATATATATATATATATATATATATATATATATATATTTATGCATTCGTATGTAATGCATGCATAAAATTACAATTTGTGGAGCTTTGAGAAAATGTAAAAGAGAGCAAAATGTTGGAGCTTTTACTTTGTAGTTGGTGTTTGGAGATAGATTTTGAATAGTGTTGACAATTTGTGGGCTTTTTTTTTTTTTTTTTTTGAATAGGTATATTATTGCGTTGGATTAAGAACTTCATTTCTCAAGAATTGGGATGTTACGGGGGTGTCAAGTTCAAAGCGGTTCGGCTCCACAACTCATATGAATTGGAAGAGGAGGTATTGTCAACTCAATTGTCATTCTCTTTCTACCGTCGCTCAATGTTGGGGCAATGTCTTTATTTATTTGTTTTTAAAGAAAGAAAACCCCAAGAATTGTCGTTTAGTTTGTTAGAAATTATGATTCTTACATTTTGGGGTTTTTTATTTTCTAATTTGAGTTCCTCAATTGTTGTTTTTCTGTAGGGAAATTGATTACTATGGTCATTATAGCCGTTAATAGTTTACTATTTGTGTTTCGAAAGAAAATAAAAAGAAAACCAAGAATGATCATTTGCAGCCGTTAATAACATATTCAGCTAGTTGTAAAGGACTATTCTTTCTAGTTTCTTTTTTCTTGGGTTGTTTGGTTATTCTTTTAAATCTTATGGCCTACATTATCAGTTTTTTGTTGGAAAGTCAGTTGCCATGGTCATTGCTATTCTGTTGATGCCTCCATATGCTGATTTGTTTTGTTCCATTTTTATGGTTGTGCTATTCTTGAATCTGGTTGATGGAATTGTCAATAGTAAAATTGAGTGTTTCGATCTAATAAAACAGGAGAACTTTGATCTGTGCAGTCAATCAAGATGCCGAGGGAGCATTCAAAAAGACTGTAGAAGTGGATAGGCTGATAGACAAACTAAGGGATGCAAATCCAATTGAAGTAAGTAAATGTGGAGTTTGCACTTTGCTTCCATATATGATTTCTTTTTCAGCAATCTGTTAACTAATTTTGGATTTCTTTACTTGCCATTGTCCTCTTTCTGTGGTAGTGAGACTATAAACTAACACTGTTATCTGAAATAATACTAGTTCTAAGGGTTTTACTTTATTTGAAATTTTGAAGATAAAGGAGATGAGAGCAAATTAATATTGTTAATAATCTTAAGCAGAATGGCAGTAGTAAAGGCACTTTATTGCTTGAAATTTTGAAGATTCATGAGATAAGACCATAAGGGCAATTCCTTAATAGCTTCTTTTTGGGAGTGCTTTTCAAGGCCAAGGACATATAATTAATAAATTCCTTGTATAAGGTTGTTGAGAGTACTGCCACACATCGGCAAATGGAAGCCTTGCATGAGTGCATATTATATCATGGGTCTCTCCACCCATTGTCAACCTAACCTGTGAATGCTAGAATATTTGGAACAGGATTTGATCTTCTTTGCACTAGATTTCTAGTTTTATGTATCATGATATAATTTTGTAATCGTATGGAATGTGTGGAGAAAATAAGGGTTTTGGGGTATATATTGTTTGATTAAACATGGATTCTTTTATGTTGGGACTTCAATGCAGCTTTCATTAACTTCCACCTGTAAAATTATAAATGTAATCCTTAGTCTTGTTGTTGTTGTTTTGTCCTGTTCGTCCCCTGTTCAGGTCTTGTTGTTAATCGAGGATGTCTCATCCTCTTGATTATTAATACAAATGTTTCCTTTCAAAAAAAAAGTTATGCTTGTTGAACAGCTTCAGAAGCTTGTTGTTGAAAATGTCTTGGCTTTTAATGAGGGCTTTTGGATACGGCTTGCGGCAAGAACTGATACCTGCAAATCGGAGGATGATAAAGCACGGTTTTCAACTTGGTTAATTCTAATTTTATGATGATACTTTTATTGCTGGCTTCTTTCCAGTTCAAGCTTGTGAAAGAAGGCTTAATCTTTTGCATTCTTTCAGAAGGACTATGAGGAATTGGCTATATCCGTAATGAGCATAGTGGATCGCCTTGTTCATAAGACCAATGTACCTCTCTCTCTCTCTCTCCACACCATAGCCCACCAGGACTTATTCTTCTTTTGGGTCTATGTTAAATGATATTCCTGAGTGTTTTATGCAACATGAATTTTTATATTTATTGTTTCCCCCTTTCCCTGTAGGAAAAGATAGATTCAGCTACTGATGTCCTCAAGGGGATTCTGAAACCTGTAGTTGATGAAGTAGAAGAAATTCAATGGCCTCCTAGAGATCCCGAGGCTCTTAAATTAATGGAGAAAGTGAGTCCTTTTTTATTTCTTCTTTTTGTGTAAATCTACTTCACTGTTGAATATATGCAATTCTTGCCTGTTTGAATTTTTTTCAAATCATTAATTTTTTTGTAAATATAAAAATCCCACATTGGGTTGCATCCTAATATAAAATCTTGGAGATCTCCACCTGTAACCAATAAATTTTGTGTAAAATGCTGCAACTCTAACATGGTACTGGAGTGGGCAATTCATCCACGTGTCTTACCCAATTGAACTAAATATGCTCTCTTTCTCCTAATTTAATTGATCCACATCTTTGGCTCTCTTATGGCCACACATGAGGGGGAGTGTTGACAATTATAAGTCTCCCATTAGGTATTTTAAGCTGTGTATCTCAATATGTAAAATTTGGGATCTCCCCACAATAGCTACTTGGTTTTGGGTTGGATGCTCCAACCGTAACAAGTTGCTAATGCAAAATCAAAACTATTTTCAATATATAGTTTATTCAGTACTTTCTGTTTTTGATCAATAGGAATTAGTCCAAAGGGAGGAAGATGGACAACTGGACGAAGGGTTTCTTTCAGAAGTTAATGCGCAACTACGACAAGTGAGTTTGTTTTAATACTTTTATTGCTACTGCCTGAATATTATTTTTGGAACCATAAGATCCACTTCGTCATTATAGGAGTAGTAAATCATATGCTACTACGTTCTCACATTGCCCTTGAATTGGCTCTAGAAAATTTGAATTGTGGTGTTTTCTTGCGTTGTTTATGTTGTATAAGAAGTTATCTTCAAAATTTGTCGTTTACTCTTTCTTCTTCTTCTTCTCCATTAAGTTCAAAGTGGCGCTACTTAAATGTGCACAGAGATCCATATTGTGGTCCTTGTATTGTATTGCTGTTTTCATGAACAATCTCTTCTATTTCATGCTTTAGACACGCTAAGTTGTTTACTTCCTTGCAAGACTTTTGAATTGAAGTTCAAACCCTTTTGCAATACTGCTTGGATACACTTTTTTTGTCCTCGTGATCTTCATATAAGATACAATTATAATGTACTTTGTTAGTTAATTTCAGGCAAAAGGAGATGGAGATAAGCCAGGGTTTGAGGCTATGTTACAAAAGGTTTTACAACTCTATGCTTCTACTGTTCTATCCAAGCGTAGCTATGCAAAAAAAGGTAATTGCAGTACCCATTGCCTTTAGATATGCTATCATATGCTTTGGACTTGTATAAAAGCAAATAGTATGGTGTCATGGATTTATAAAGACCTTGGCCAATGTTTGAAAATTGATGTAATGCTCTGATAATTTTAGTAGTATTTTTCATGTTAGTTTCTGTGTTTATTCCTATGATTATATTTCGAACAAAAAAGAGGAAGAAGAGAGGGAGGATAACCCCTGAGGAAGGGCTGGAGTCTGGACATAAGATTAGTAGCACTCTTGCATGGGTAGCAAAACTAGTGTATGATATATACTTGTTAGAACTAGATTATCTGACTTAGAACCAATTGGCAATGGTGGTGAGACCCAATAGATTGTAATGCATGGCTTCCAGTTCCCGATGTAGGGTTTTATATTCTCTGACACTACTGATGCTATTGTTGGTGACATTTCAAACCATTATGGTTCACTATTCACGAAGTGATACCCTGATTCTGTAAGTGTGGGTTGTGCGAACATGTGTTGAATCGCTCATTGGTTTGTACTAGGTCTATCTAAGTTATACTTAGATAAAGCCTTGTTTCTAACTAATCCTCTTGGGATACTTCATTCACTTTGATAGAGTGCTCCTTGTATTGCGACAAATGGTATCAAAGCTAATTCGGTAGTGCCATGTAGGTTCAAAGGAATTGCAGGACAAGTTTGGCGCCTGAGGAGGATGTAGTGGATTTGATCATGGGCCTTGAGGAAGACATTAGGGAGTTGAATGGGGGAGATTGTGATACACTAATTCTGTTAGGTGTTGATTGTGTGTGTGCGTACTGGGTTGATCTAGACTATATAATTGACTAGTTTTTTGAGGTATTATGCCAACATTTAAGGATTGTTGTGACAGAATAATGTTAAGAGTTGACTCCATTCGAAAGTGTGCGGAGTTGTACTACATGAAGACATGTTGACCCGGGGAGTGGACAATGAGAGATAGGGTGGCCTTAGATATTTCTAATATTTGACCTTCTGGGTGCAGGTTATGACACACCTTGTCTTATTCCATTATATATTTAGACTAGTGTGTCTCTGAATAGTGCTTTAATTATCAACAAACTTTACCATCAAATACATTTTTTAATAAAAAATAATAATTTTCTTTGTAATACTACTGTGCTTGTTTTATCTCATAAGTCGGGTTTCTTAATAACTGTGTACTATTTGCAGGGGATGAAATTCTGAAGACCGAGCAGTTTCTAGAAACCATAATCAAAGGTGTCTGCCATCAAACTCATAAAAAGAGAATTTGTCATTATAATCTGAATTATCTTCCAGAACTTATAATTGAAGAATTAGCTTACTGGTTCTTGATAAAGAGATTTTGTTGTAACTCTTAACCTCAAGTGTTTACTACTAACCACTTATGTTTTCTGTAGTAATGGTTCCTTCGTCGTTATGAATTTCATGCATATTAATGGTGCTCTTTTGGAGAATCTGGTGTCTCTTGCTGTTTTCAAAAAAATATATTCTGTTTATAGGGTATTGCAACACGTTTGTGATTTGGTTTAGTATGTTGAAGGAATATCCTGGATGTGGGGTCATAAAGTTGAAAGGAGTGATTGGTTGAATCCTGTTTCGGGTTATTGTAGATAAAAGCATCCTGTAAACTCAATAGATTGGTTCAATGACCGGGACCATATGCTAAAAAGTTTGATCCTAAGGGTTTCTCCCATGGTAATTATGCTTATGTCATGGTGTACATAACGTGGGAAAAAAATACATAAGGGTTCTTAGATGAACTAAAACAATTTAGAGATACATGTTTTCAATTGTGAACCATACGCTGAAAAGTTTGATCCTAAATTCTATCAATTACTCATATAATTGGTTATTATTAGATTTAACTTCTTGTTTATGCATGCCTCATGGAGTTGTGGACTGGGATTGCTTGATTTGAATAAAAGGAAGTGGAATTGTTACTTGCCTGTAACACATAACCACAAAACAGATATGAAAATTACCTCTTTGCATTTTGATCACATTCTGATTATTTTGTTATGAATTGGCTACTTTTTGTTGTGTCTCGTGTGATATGCATTTTCTAGGTTTTGAAAACTGTCGTGGGGGGAGGTTGGTTGACCTTTCTATTATATTTCTCAGCAGTTAATTAGAAAGTCACTCAATTTGATCTGATGTCTGGTGGCTCTGCCTTGCAGCTCCTGAGGAAGAATGGAACAAGCTGCTGCTCAATGGATTAACACTTGGCAAAGGGGAAATTTTACCACAGGAGCTCTATGCTGTCATTAAGAAGAGGATTGAACGGACTCTGATCCGAACAGTGAGAAACAACCTTGGTTTTTGAATAACCTATCTATTTTCGTTTTGTTGCTTCTATTTCCCAGATGTTGATGCTTTTTTATTTTTGGTTTCCGTACAACAGGAGGGAGGTTCATACCAGCAACGTGTTCTTACGGAGTATCTCAATGGCATCCAATTGAGAGCAGAGCAAATTGTCCAACTACTTCAGGGCAAGCTGCAATAGTATGTTCATGATTTGAAAACATGGACATGGGAGTTTGGGATCACAAGGCATTGCTGGCTGCACAACTCTCTTTTGGTTCCAAAAGTTAAGATGAACCGTTTTTAGAGGGTAAAGAAGTTTAGATGTGAATACCTTGTCAGGTAATGATCTATTGCATATATAATGGTCAGAAGACTATTACTACTTAAAAATATAGTTTTTGGTTAAAGGAATTTCATCCAATATAAGCACATTTTGTGTTCAGCCAAAATCCAATGTATACATTCATGAATGATATAATAACATTTGAAGTTTGATGAGATTAGATGCTATAGGCGACATATAACAAAATAATACACGCCAAAGTTAGCAATTACCTTTCTGTTTAAGATTCTGGGATCATCAAACTGGGCTTGAAAGATCCCAGTCTGTCGTATAATGTACTTCACAGCAGGTCCTTGCCAAAATATATTCTATATTGTTTATAGCAAGTTGGCCTTGCCTGAATGTTGCCCTATAACATGTTAAAAGCTCATTTGGGACTGTTTTTGTGGAAATATTTATGCTTATAAGCGCTTTTAATAGAAGATTGCTGGATTTTTTACTAATAATTCAAGTACTTCCTGAAAACTTCTCAAGAAAGTGCTTCTATTACTCATAAGCACTTCTAAATATTTCTACCAAATTTATGGTCAAAAGTGTGCTTTTGGTTCTCAAAAAGTACTTTTGGCCTTTCCAGAAGCACTCCTTAAGGCCAATCATGGACTGCTATGTGTAAAAGTGATCACACGTGGCATACCATGACTGGCTAGGATAGCAAAATAGGATTATTCCTGTTTCATGTAAGTGTTTCTCCATCTCCAGCAATGGGCCATAGGTCATATTTAGCTCTACAACCATGCCACTTGTAGCCCAACTGTAGCCCATTTGAAATTTTTTGTGGGCCCAACGCATGTGTTGCCCTACAAAAGGAAGTATAATGCGTGGGCGTGATTGTGAGAACATCTCGTGCAAATGCAATTCAATGGCTGATATTAAAGGTACGCTAATGTTAGCTAGCCATTACAATATATATTTTTTTATTTAACATTTTAAATATATTTAAATTCGTTTTTTTTAATTAAAAATTATATAAAAAATTGGTTTTGACTGTTGGAGGTCAGAACCTTTTAGAAAGTTAACATCTTTTTTTTTTCTTTTAACGTAAAATGTATATAAAATTTATTTTTCAAAAATTTATAAACAATACATAATAGTGAAATGTATGAGTGTTGTACCATAGTTTATTTTTACAAACAATAAATATGTCTCTAACTAGTTGTTTAATTAATTTAAATATTTTTACAATAAATAGTAGTTTACAATGACAATAAATATTTTTAAAATTCATTTAAATGTCTCTAAATAGTAGTTTAACTAATTTAAACAATACATATTAGTGGAATGCATAAGTGTTGTATCATATCTAAGAATTTTTTAATAGATGTGTATTTTTGAAAGGCTAAATGCTTTATAAAATAAAATTGACAACCAAATATTTGAAAGCCCAAATATTATTACAAGAAAAAGGAAACTAACACGATGATTGCTGAAGAAGAAAAAACACCCTTAACATGTTTGAGGAACTTACTTTTGAAGCTTGATGAATACAATATTTTCTTTTTGGCATAAGACTTGATCCAGGGCAAAGTCACATTGGGACGAGTGCAGTCCCAGACCCCAACTCAATTTTTATTATTAAAAAAAAAAGTTAGTTTGCTGTTATTGGATAATCCATATTAATTAACATATTTATTTTACCACATGGGCCCTACCTAGCCAAACCTCCGTTTCCTCCAAGACTACACGTCCTTTTTGCAAACCCATTCCCAAAAGTTTTTATAAAACTATTATTATTATATTACCTTTTTACACAAATAGCTAAAAACTAAAGAGATTTTAATCCATTTTTCTCTTTTTTTGGCGGGAGCAAACTTTCTCACTGTTTGTGAGTTTTTCTCTCAAACTCAATATTATATTATCAAATTTTAAAATTAGATTAATTCATGGATGAATGATTGCTTGGTTGCATATATTGAGAAAAATATTTTTAATAGTATAGATGACGTGGTTGTTATGCAACAATTTCAAAATATGAAAACTTGTTGATGACAATTATGAATTGTAATGAAATTTTTTTTTCGATCAAAATTATGATTGTAATAAATAGACAATATTATTTTGATGTTTTGGTATTTCTTGACTTCGAACTTTTATTATTTATATTTTGTTAGAAGCTGCCACACACAAAATCTTTTAGCCACTGACTTGATCGATGAATCAGTTTTTATAGAAAACTTGAGTTCACTAAAAAAAACATATTTAGTGGTGGAGACGAAATTTTTTTTGTGAATTTGATGATCTTTCATAAGGACTTGTATTTGATTGGTGGGTGGGGACATAATCAAAAAGGGAATTTTTTTTTAATAATTTTTTTAAAAGAAAAATAAAAAGGGGACTTTCTTTTTTTAAAAGCAAAATCTCCTTCTTAGTGAAGGAGTTCCCTCCGTCTACATCACGCATACTTTTTCTTTTTTTCTTTTTTCTATTTTTAGTTTAAAACGACATCGTTTTAGTCAGCAAATTTTAAAAGAATATATAAGCCTCGTGCTCTTTTATAAGGACTTGGATTTGATTGGTGGGACATAATCAAAAAGGGCCTTTCTCTTTTTATTTTTAAAGAAAAATGAAAAAGGAACTTTCTTTTTTTAAAAGCAAAATCTCCTTCTTAGTGAAGGAGTTCCCTCCCTTTCCGTCTGCATCATGCATACTCTTTTTTTTTTTTTTTTTTTCCTGATTCAAAACAACGTCATTTTGGTTAGGAATTTTTAAAAGAATATATAAGCGCTCGTGCTACGCAACAAAGGAAAGTAGGCCTTTTGTCAAACAGGTAGAGTGCACAACCAGACTGATAGGGATGGCAACTTTTCCCACGGTTAAGGGTCTTCGAGGGGATTCAACTCTGGGCCGTGAATAAAGGACAAAAAAGGGGTATAGGGATGGGTACGATGAATTTTTTGGGTATGGCATTCGGGGAGAGGCGGGGATGGTATTTTAATCCCCAATCGGAACCCTCCCCGTTTAGAATATATATATAATTTTTTTTGATGAGGTATATATATATAAATATGCTATTAAAGTGATTGTACCAACTAAGTTTTATATTTATATACTTATATAATTTATACAAAGTTTAAGCCACACTACTTATTTATTTAGTTAACTTGTAATATATATAAACATCCTTATATTGTCTTATAAGTATTATTATATACATTCATTATCTTGCCTTAATATATTTTTTTTCTTCAACAAAGTAGTTATATATTGATTTTTTCTTCCGTAATGGGGCGGGTCGGGGAACCCATTCCCCAATGAAGGTAGAGATGAGAAATCTCCGATATGAATATTACGGATATGAAGGCGGGGATGGGGGAAAAGAGTTTAACGGGGATGTGGATGAGGATGAGAATGAGAATGATATACCCACCCCCCATTCGACCCATTGCCATCCCTACAGACTGAGCAAAAGGGCAGCTTTCCGTCACATGCAACCCTTTCTAAGGCAAGAGGAGATGCACCTCCTTGTGCCTCTCAAAATAATAAAATATGGAAGGCCCTAAAATACAGTCCTGCATGACTAGAGATGGAAAATTTAGCCCTACATTATTCTTTAAAATATTATACTATAGTGGCCAATTTAGTCCCCGTGTTTGCAATTCTGGCCAATTCAGTCCTTATGTTTGGCTTGTTTCATAATCGTAATTTATTTTACTTTTATTTACCTATTATTTGTTTAGTTAGTTTTACTTTACTTTAAAATATTTTTTAATTTGTTTTATATATTATTTATATTATAAAGAATTTTGTTTTTGGCTTTTATGACAAAAGGAAAACCATATTTTATATAAACAATTTGGATACCTATATCTAATTGTGAACGTGCTCATAGCGGACCTTAAGCCTGTGTATTGGGACCGTTAGTCAATGTGGATTGTTCTGTTAAATTTAATATTAGAATAATTTAAAAACTATTTAAATATTAATATAAAAAAACATAACTATTTGAATACAATTTTAAAATAAATAAATAAGAGCTAAACTTAAAAATTTTATTAAAAAAAACCTAAAACTTAAAAAATAAAAAATATGAAAGACACCACCTCCAATCCCAAGCGCCATGCACCACCCCTCCCTTCTTCTCCCTTCGTATGTTTTCGAATGTTTCAATAGGTAGTGTCTTATGGAGTTCTCCTTGTATTGGTCTAGTTTCGTTTGTTTTTGTTCCCTTTGCTGCGAATTTCCTTGTATTGGTATGGTTTCATTATTTTTGTTCCTTTTACTAGGGTTTTGATGGAAATTCCTTTCAGTTTTTTTTTTTATGAAAAAAAAGCCCCTACAAAAATTTAAAAAAAAACCTAGGTCCCTCAAATTCATTTCTTCGTGATTGAAATTGAAAATTTTCATTTGTAATAAGAGATTATCATATTATTATTAAAATAAAAATTCTATTTTTCCAGTAGAAAAACCCTCACACATCATCCAATAAAATTTTAGATAATTTGGGAACAACTGGGGAATATCATGGATAGAAGAAAGCATATACATCTTATCTTATGTCACATGAACTACAGTAAATTTCAGTAGCTTTCTCCATGATTTCGGCCTTTTCTTTATGAAGTTGCCTACCACCATACCCACCTAAATCGGTAAAAGAAAGCATATACATCTATACTTATGTAACATAAAACTACGGTAAATTTCAGTAGCTCCTCCACGATTCCGAATATTTGTTCATGGTTTTCACCAACTGTAAAACTATATAAATATTTGTCACTAAAAAATCATTAACATTTTATCCTGGACACGAGAAGAATGACAATTTATGAAATTCACTTATTTTACGTGTACACAAATATTCAATTAACTAATCTACTCCATTCATTGTTAAAGTGCATGTGCAATGTAAGGGCTTGTAGCTCAAGTAGTTAAAAGCACTCATGCATTCAAGATCTTAAGTTCGATTTCTCATTTCCTTAATAAATTTAGGCGCCAATTTAGATATATAAAATATATCCAAATCATGATGAGACTGACAACTTCTTTGTCCACGAACACTTTCAATTCCTTGGTTTATCAAAAAGAATGAATCACAATTAGCAAATTTCCGTGGACAAAAACAAACAAAATATTTGAAGTCAAATTTCCGACCCAATCTCAATTTCACACCAAGAATCGGGGATTTTGAAGCCCTTACCTTAACTTTAGGCGACACAATTATATACATGACTGAAAAAAATAAACATTTTATTACAATTTAGTTTTCTTGTGTTGGGTTATATTGGAAAGGATTGATTCTCATCTTCTGTCATCAGTTGGGCAAATGAGCGTCTCCAACAGTCTAACTAAACCATGTTATTTGGCTATTTTAACTCAAAAAACTAAACTATACCTTAAGGTAGTTTTGTGAACAATTATAAAGCTAAATTTAGAGAATTTAACAAAAGCTAAATTTTAGTGGGTGACGGTTTTTTATTTTTGTTTTTTATACGCGTAATACTGAGGGAGGGAAAACTGAACTTAGACCTCGTTCTCGATCCTGTCTCTAACTCCCATGGGGAAGCAGCGTTGAGCAATAGGCTTAACAAAAACTGAAAATGGATTTCCCGAGAATCTTAAGCACTTAAGTTATAAGCGCTTCCGGTACATGTAAGTTTTTTGGCATTGTGGGGTAGTTTTAGTTTAGGCGAGAAAAAAAAATTTTGAAACTGTAATGTGAGAGGTGGAAGAAAGCCATTGGGCAGAGTCGCGTGCACCAATGGAACGAGATAACTTGCGGGCGGGGCGGACATCTCATCCTTTGTGCCCACCTCAGATTCCCGAGAAAGGCAACGAAGCCTTTATAAAACTGAAGTTAGTGAAGGAACCCAATAATTAATTCGTTTCAAAACTAAAAGATCAAAAACTTAAACAGAACCAAAAACAAGAGAGAGAGATATGGAATTGGGGGAAGTTTCAAGGGCAAAATTCCATGGACGAAGAATTTGAATTCTTGCAAATTGGAGAAGACGACTATGTGGGTCTTTCGCACTGGGAGTTCGTTGATGCCTCTGATGCAGACTCAGAAGAAAAGCACCACCACTCTGACTCCGAACAACAAGAAGATAAAGACGAAGAAGCAAATGGGTCTGATGGGCTCAGTATCGGGCCTTCTTCATTTTCCTCTTCGATCTCTTCGACCTCTCCGCCAATGGCAGTTCCAGTCGGTGCTCATAGCCATCGTCGTCCCCATCTTGTTCGATTTCTCGATGTGGGCCTCAATCTCAAACCCCGTCACGATTTTGACGGTGGTGATGAGGATGAGGGCCATGGTAATGATGACGACGATGATGGGTATGGTTTAGATGACGAGCTCGTGCCGTGGTCGGTGAGCGACAAGTTTGGGAGGCAGAGGATGAGGAAATTGGGGAAGAGGACATTTCCGAAGATGAACAATTCGAAGCGATCGCCTTACTTGCTTGTGAGGCCTGGCTGCGTCCGTGGGAAGCATGGGCTGGGTTTGAAGCACATAAACTAAAAGGATTTCTTCAGTTCATTGCTGGGAAAGATTAGATCTTTGGAGATTTGGGTATCTTTTACAACTGGTTTTGGATATAAGTATTTGTAGTAGGGATGAAGTAGTCTTATGTTAATTTGGGTAAATATGGGGTTTGGATTTAACATCTGGTTGTTGATCCTGAATCTCTGACTTGTTATATTTCAATGGTCTATATAAGAATCAAATTTCTGTTGTTGATGACTTCACTGTGTATATGTTTTACACTTTCACATTTGATATGGCTGGGGATCAATGGTTTTTTCTACATTTTATGGATTTAGGGTATTGGAATTGGAAAATGAAAATTTGGAGGGTTAAGGTGAAAACCCATTTGGACAATTTTGGAATTGGGTGTTCATGTTCATGTCTGGTGCAATTGCTGCTGTTGATTTGATCATTTTGATAGTTGATTTGATGACTTTGGGGCATTGATCTCTCCTTGAAGTAACCATTGTTGCAAAACTTGATACTTGGTTTCTTGCTTGTGGTTAGAATTTATTAGAAAGAAGACTGTTCCTTGAAAAGCACTTGAGAAGACTGTTCCTTGAAGAGGATTGGCACAACCATTTCCTCAACTGCCCCATACAATTTGTTTGTTTTGTGCCTATCAGCTCTGATTTTGGAAATACATTGGTGTATGTAGAGATTGAGTATTCTTTAAGATATATGTTCCACAACACAATATCAATGTTTCCCATCACTCGACATTCGAGAGATTACATTAACCAGTTTCATGCAAGGTTTTCTCTAAACACTTAGGAGTCCTTGCCATGAGACTGGAAAAATATGGTCAGCCAACGGCATTAGGTTTAATATAGCTTTCTGATACTAAGATATAGTTTGTGCGGGTAAAATTCACAATCCAGTCGCACTAAGATCTAAGTACTATCATAATATTTAAATAAATTTAATTAAGTACACTCTATTTAACTACCAAAAATACCCATACTAATGAAATAATTGAAAATATTTATTCATAAAACTAAAATATAAAAAAACCTACCCAGTCCCCCACTCTCCCTCTCCTCCAACAACCGCCTCCACACCCCTTCCTCCGCCACCACCCATCTCCAAGTTCTACACCCTCCCTCCCACACATCCCTTTAAAATAACAGAAAATTTATCAAGGTACCCAACCCCCCGTACCCCCAGATAATCATCTTGACCATCGTACATCAAGTGGGCTAGCACTTATATTCTTTTATTCATCATGTCAACTAAATCGAAGACAGTGCCATTTCCATCTCGATCAATCTCAAAGAGCTTTCCTACTTATATGAACCAAATTCATGTCACTGTGCTTTTTGGCTTGCCTGCGTGTGTTCCCTCAGAGCAAGTCCACCCCAAAGTGCTGAGGCAAGGGTTAAGGCAAGGCAAGGGCTGCCACTATTCATGTGAATAGTGGCAACCTTGTCTTTTTTGGTTCCACCCCAAAAGGCTAGGGCAAGGGCAAATACTATTCATTGTACTTTATTTTCTATTTTTTTTATACTTTAAACCATTAATTTTGGTTGCCACGTGTCCATAATTTTTCAGATAAGATTTTCGGATGAGATTCTCGGTTGCCACGTGTCTTATTTTAGATAAAATTTTCGGATATTTATTAAAAAAAATTATAATCTCAGATTTCAAGATAAAATTTTCACCCTCTAAAATTGCGCCACGTGTCCCATGTTAGATAATGGAAAATAAATTGGAAGGAGAAGAGTTTATATGAAGATTGGTGTGGAAAGTGAATGAAATTGATAGGTATTTATAGAGAAAAAATCCAGAATTTTTTGGTATTTTTTTTACCCAAAAAAATTTGATTTTCTTCACTGACGTCAGCGTGACATCACTGCGACGTCAGCGCCTTCGGGCTGAAGCCCAGTCAATTTTTGCCCTTGGGCTTGCCCGGGCTGGTGGTACCCAGGGCTTGCTCGGGCTTTTTTCCTGCGCTGGAGGTCCAATTAGTCCTGGGGGGGCCTGTTGCCCTGGCAAAAGGGCTGCGGTGGACTTGCTCTCATGGAACATGAATGTTGTCCTCTCTTGAAATTAAGTATAAATGAAGCCAAGGTGACGGTGTTTCTTTTGTTTTTTTGTTTTTGTTATTTTTCTTTTATTAGTTGCATACTCGAAGTTAGGATAAACCTTGCTAGTAGAATTCTATAGTGCGGGGTTGAGTTCAACCCATATAAATTTGGGTAACTTGAACCCAAGTTTTTTTTTTTGGTCAAAAGGTAACAGTTTATTAAAACAGCAAACCAACTATAGACCACCATACAAAAGTAGGCAAAGCCTCACAAAAGAGGCTGAAAAAAGAAAAGCAAAACAAGACTCGAAAGAGACCAGCGATAAGCTTTTCCCCATTCAGACAGCAACCTTAGACAGAAAAGCTAGGAGGGCACGGCAGCCCATCAGAGACCAAAACATGAACCAGAGACTGCGGTGGCCGGGAGGCCCAACTTTTCAGTTCCACAGACTCAAACCCTATCGACGCCGTAGTGTGGGCAGCACGATTAGCAATCCTAGACACCCAATTCCAACGAACCTCCACGAAATTATGGCAGAGACGACGGATATCTTCCAAAAGGGGCAAGATACTCCAGGCATGATTCAAAGTACTACCATTAACTCAATCGACAAGAACTTTAGAATCCGTTTCCATCACGATATTTGCAAACCCGTTTTGAGAAGCAAGGTGGAGACCCTTGATCGCAGCCGCCGCTTCAGCATGGAGGGCAGAGGAACACCGGAAGGGACAAGCCAAACCCGCAGAGAAGAGGCCTTCAGCGTTCCTAATCACTGTTCCCAACCCAGCCTTGTACGAGTCCGGCTTCCAAGAACCATCAAGGTTGACTTTTACGAACCCCTGTTGGGGAGGGAGCCACGCAGAGACCGATGTTAGAGCAGGGGACGAAGGACGAAGAGGGGAGGGGGGGAGGGACAATTGCATCCAAAAAATCCTTTGCAGCACGGTCAGCCCTTGCCAACACACCAAAAGGTTCAGGAACAAGTCCTTCAAAAACAGCTTTACAACGGGTCTTCCAAATCTCCCAAAAGAGGAAGCTGATCAACGTGAGAGCCCAGTCCCTTTCAATTTTACTCCAACTCTGATAGCCAAAAAACTCATTGAGCCAGCAAGCAATAGTAGTAAACCTCTGAAGATCGACCTTATAGGTAAGGGAAGAGGCAAACCACACCAGTTTGGTCCAGGGACATAAAAAGATGAGGTGTTCAATGGTTTCTTCAAAATGCTGACAAAGGGGACAGAGAGGGTCCGGAACAATACTTCTTTTGAAGAGGTTAAGCTTAGTTGGTAAAGCATTTACCACAGCCTGCCAAAGGAAGTGTCTGATTTTAGGAAGAGTACGGATTTTCCACAAAGCTTTCCAAACTAAATCTGGAATAGAGACAGAAGAATGAGAGTTGCCAGAAGAGAGCCCACGGTTCTCAGAATGCAGGCTGTGATACCCGGATTTCACAGAATAAATCCCATCCGAGGTCCACGGCCAAAAAATCTTTAGAGTCGAATTGGTGCGCCCAATAGGAGTAGCCATGATGGCTCAGGCAGTCTTCCAATCAATAAAATCTCTAATAGCCTCAACACGCCAGGTGCAAGTCTCAATGTCCATTATTTCACGGACCAGCTGGGAGCTGTGGGCACAACTGAAGCTGTGGGACGGATAACACCAATGCCAAGTAACCAGTTATCCCTCCAAATACTAGTCTGTTCACCAGATAAAACCACCTTGCGAGCTTTACAAAGGATGGAGTCTCTACCATCAAGTAAGCTTGACCACACCCAAGAAGGGCGAGATCCCAACTTCGCATCTAAGAAGTCACAATCAGGAAAATAGCGCCCTTTGAGAATTTTGACCCACATAGCGTTGGGATTCAACAGGAATCCTCCAGCTTTTCTTGGCAAGCAAGGCCAAATTAAAATTGGCAAGGTCCCTAAAACCAAGACCTCCATCCTTTTTTGCAAGGCACAGAGCATTCCAGGACTTCCAGTGGATCTGGAATCCTTATCAGGGTTGCTCCACCAAAACCGGGCAAGATCCCCATTAATTTCTTTACACAGGGGAAGAGGCAGCTTGAAGCACATCATAGGATAGGATGGGATGACCGTTGCAATAGCCTTGATTAGAACTTCTTTACCTGCTTGGGACAAGACTCCGTTCTTCCACCCAGCCACTTTCTTCTTGACTCCTGTCTCTAATAAAAGTCATAGCACTCTTTTTGGATCTCCCCCAAGTAAAAGGCAGACCAAGATAAGTACCCTGATCGGAAGAACATGGATAGCAAAGAGGGAACCAATTGCCACTCTGGTACTCAAGGGAGTATTTGAGCTAAAGACTAGGCCTGGAAATAAAGCCCAGGCCAGATGGGCTAGCCCGAACCCGGCCCGATTTTTTGATGTGTGGGCTTACCCGGCCCGAAGTAATGGACGGGCTTAGCCCGGCCCGAAGGCTTAAATGTAGGGCTTGGGCTTCATTTCTAAGCCCTTTAAAAGCCCGGCCCGGCCCGATTATAATTAATTAATTAATTTAATTTTAATTATATTATATGATAGTATATTTTTATATTTCTATCTGCTAGACAAGTTTGTTTTGAACAACTTTTTTTGTTTTTGGTGAGAAGTTTGGAACAACATTGTCTGCCAACTTGTCTTAAAAGTACCAACTTTGTTTTGAACAAAAGTTGGTAAAGCAACTTTTCTTTATTGAAAGTCGGAAGTTGAAAGAAATAAGGGCATCCAATCCAAGGCAGACAACGGGTAGTGGGAGGCCATAAAGAAGTGGAAATGAGTTGAATAAAGCATAAAATAATGGCCCATTTCATAGGGCTAAGTAGGCCCGAATCGTTGGCCCGATCATAAGCCCAAAAATGATAGGCCCATGGGTAGGGCATGGGCTTTGTATATTTGACATAGGGCTGGCCCGGCCCAGCCCGTTCACTCCTTAGGGCTGAAAAAGCCCGTTACTAATTAGGGCTTGGGCTCACACCTCTTAGGGCCGGGCTGGCCCAACCGGCCCATTTTCCAGGCCTACTAAAGACCAGACTAGACTTGTCAAAGTTGATAGCTGACCAGAGGCAAGACAATAATTCTCTAAAACAACTTTAAGCTTCGCACAGTTTTCTAAGTCAGCTTTAGCAAAAAATAGCGAGTCATCCGCAAAGAACAAGTGGGAAAGCATAGGGCTTCGACAAGAAGCTTGATACCTTGGATGTGCCCCTCATCAACATGCTTGGACAGATTACGCGAAAGGACTTCACACACTAAGAGGAACAAATACGGGGAAATAGGGTCACCTTGTCGCAAGCCCCGGGAAGGCACAAAAGGGGGCCCCGGCTTCCCATTTAACAGAACAGCAAAAGAAACAGAGTTCACACAGGTCATGATCAACCATATCCAGCCAGCGCAGAAACCCATTTTCTTCAAGATGGCTTCCAAGAAGTCCCATTCAACTCTATCATAAGCCTTGTTCATGTCCAGCTTTAAACCCAATTCGAACTTGTTACCCGATTTCTTCAATTTCAAATAATGGAAAGCCTCATGGGCAATAATAATGTTGTCCTGAATCTGCCGCTCTTCAAGAAAGGCGTTTTGGTGATCAGAAACAGCAGCGGCATGAGGTGCTTTAGTCTATTAGCAAGAACTTTGGAGAGGATCTTATAGGAAGAATTACACAAGCTAATAGGCCGGAAACTGAGAAGGTTCTCAGGCATTTGCACCTTAGGAATCAGAGCAATGTGAGTACCATTGATCTCATGAAGAGAGAAACTCCAAGTTGCAAAATCATCTCCAGGTACCAAGAATAATTGCTTTGGCAACTTGCCAATAGCGCTGGTAGAACAGGGAAAGAAAACCATCGGGGCCAGGAGCTTTAAGAGTATCAAGTTGATCCGCAGGCAACACGAATCTCCTCCTTAGAGAGAGGGGCCAGAAGATCAGAGTTCATTTCAGGGCTCACCAACTGCGGGATGGCATCCAAAGTATTTCCCCAGTCTCTAGGTCAACTTGAGGTAAAAAGATTGGTGAAATAATTATAAAACTCCTCATGGACCAGCTTCTCGCCATTCAGCCACGTACCAAGGCTATTTATGATCTTGAGAACCCGAATTCTGTTGTCGGCGTTGAACGGTGGTAAGGTGAAAAAACCTAGAATTTGTGTCACCCTCTTTCAGCCAATTAAGACGTGATCTTTGACTCCAATATAAGGCTTCATTTTTCCAAAGACTGGCTAGATCACGTTGAATTGCATCTTTAGTCACATCTATCTCCCCAAGTTGGTGAAAAGTTTGATAAGCATCGAGAGCCCCGAGAAGCTGCTTGATCCGCACTCTGTTATTTGGGTGGCGATCCTTGCTCCAACGAATAAGGCCCAATTTGCAGACTTCCAGGTTACGGGACCATTGGCTTAAAAAAGAGCCACCAAGGTCATTCCTCCAACATTCAGCAATAACATCCAAACAAGATGGGTCTTCAGCCCATTGAGCTTCGAACTTAAAGAGGTTCTTACCTTTAGCGAAGGCCGGAATATTATCAAGAAGGATGGGGCAGTGATCCGAGCCTACACGAGGGCAGTGGGTGACACAAGAATTTGGCCACAGTTCAAGCCACTGAAGGTTTGACAGGAGGCCCCTGTCCAACCTTTCTCTGAGTTGGATATCCCTACCAACTCTGCGCTCCCAGGTAAAGGGTTGGCCAATAAAGCCGATATCTACCAATTCTGCGATTTGAGTGCCAACCACTACCACCTTTTTCTGACTCCCAACAGATTTCATTAAGATCACCAATAATAACCCAAGGAAGGCTACCACAGTTACCAAGATTATGAA
This sequence comes from Prunus fruticosa, assembly GCA_018703695.1. NCBI lineage: Eukaryota > Viridiplantae > Streptophyta > Magnoliopsida > Rosales > Rosaceae > Prunus > Prunus fruticosa. The sequence continues at coordinate 28,590,312 of CM031924.1, forward strand.
GCTTGTCCCAGAAATCAGATTTATCACTTCTGTAAGGGGTACCGTATAGCCACGTAACTCTAGCTAACAAATTTTCAGAATCCACACGGATCTCCGCGTCAATCCAGTGTTTAGTGGAATCAAAGATGCTAATCTCAATATTTGGTTTCCACCAAATACTCAAGCCACCTGCCATACCTTCTGGATCCACCGTGAAACCCTTATAATAACCACATTGACGACGCAGAGCATTGATTCTGTGGCGGTTCTTTGCCAGTCTCCATTAGAAACACCACAGTGGGATTTTTAGAGCTAATGAGCTCTTTAAGATACAGAACTGTCAAGGGGTTCCCCAACCCTTGACAATTCCAAGCAAGTTGTATCATAATTGGCGTGCGGCTATTTGGGGCCAGCCGCCACCACCCTAGAGGGAGTTAACATCCTCCTTACCCTTAGCTTTGCTCTTGGCTTCCCACGCTGCCAACTCCTTTGAGGGACTAATCTGGACTTCACACAACTCTGAGCTCTGCACCACACAGGTAGTAGCCTTTCCAGGAGATGCGACTAGCCTAGCGCTAGATGGACGAACCCTACCTCCATTACTCCGGCCACGCACTCCCCTACCACCTCTATTAGACGGACGGAGGGAGCAGCCAGGGGGTAGGACTGAAGGCAGCCCTAGGGAAGGAGTTTGGATTACTTCTTCTATTAACAACCCGGTTTCAGAGGTAAGCCCATCATCAAGTAAAGCTTTGCTATGACCCAAGGGTGAGAGGTCCAGCTTAGCCCCACCAGCTTGTGGGATGTGGAGCAGCCCGTCGTCCTCATCATGACTTGTGAGGCCTGAAAAATTGCCTCTTTCTTGATTTGTGAATCCCAAAGGCCCATTCGTTTTTTTTCTAGGGCCCAAGGTGGAACCCGGAGAGGATAACACCAACCTTTTTCCAACGAAAGCCCACTGATGGCTCCAGACAAAGCGCCCTGATAAGTTCATAATTTCACACATTTGCTTGCCTTCGTTACTTAGTAATTTTGTTTAGTTTCTCTTTATTTCGAGTCACTTACCTATCTTTGTGTGTTCTGGAGGTTATGGCAGCAAGAGTTCACTTTTGGTACAATCCATGCATATTAAGGGCTGATTGGCATGAGAGGAATCCATTGAAGCAAAATGGTGCAAAAACGTGCAAAAACTGGAGATTGAGTTAGAATTTCATTTCGGGCTTATCTTCTTCATCCGAGCTTGGATTGGGCCAATACTTGTGTGGTTGGATCAGAGACATTCTGAACTTCACAATGGACATCTTAAAGTTGTCATTTGATTCAGCCAAGCCCAATTCGTAAGCCCTTAAAGCTGCACATCATGCTGACCTAAGGATGAGCCGATGGATGCTTTGTCATGGTGAGTTAGGCATGAGCTATTGGTTTCTGGATGGAAGCTTGGTCATGCTGACATGATGATGAGCTAGGGCTGCTGGTGGGATTTATTGGTGAAGTGCAGCAACCAATTCTGATTTTTTAAATACAAGTGTTGTATGCATTAGCCATATTAAATTCAGATTTGTCACTCCCCTCTTCCTATAAATATCACTCCCATTCCAAACACTATCATAACTCATATCCTGAGATTCACAATCCCCTCTCACACATTCACTTCATACACACATTCAGATACACCACAAAGTGAGGAGAGAGCTAGCTGCAAAGGAGGGAGAGCTTGGAGCTAGGGCTGGCAATGGGTCGTGTTCGTGTCGAACCATTTATTTCTCGTGTCAATTTCGGGTCAACCCGCTATAACCCGTTTAATAATCGTGCGAGTTTCGTGTCGAACCCATTTATTTCCCGTGCGGGTTTCGGGTTAACCTATTAACCCACTAACGGCGCTAAGTAATAGCAAATTTAAAAAAAATAAAAAATTCTAAATGTTGATAATTTAATCAAGTAATTATATTTTTTAATATATAAAATAGTTATTTCATTTTTCCTCTCTCTATATATAAAGATTGAGAAAGAGAAATTAAAAAAATGAAGAAAATGAAGAAGAAACAAAGAAAATAATTCTTGCATTTTGAACAACGCCATCAATTGTTTTTTAGTGGGAGAAATCAAAGAGAGAACCTAGTGTTTAACTATTAAAACATTAAACCCTAAACCCTAGATACATACTTAACTCAAATTATAAGCAATAATTACTAACAAATATAATTTGGGAATAAAAATGTAATAATTATAATTAAGTGATCATTAGTTTGTAAAGACATTATAAATATCAAATGTTGTAATATATAATCACAAAGTGATCAACACCAAGATGGATAAGGAGCAAGGAGAAGGGTGTTAGTGGCTGGGGTTCGAAACCCAGTGGGTGTGCTGAAGGTTGAATTTCTTAATTTTTTTCGCGGTTTGGCAGGTAGTAAACGGGTTGACACGACCCATGACACGACCCGTTTAATAAACGGGTCAGTGGTGAGTTGACCCGAAAATTACCCATTTATTAATGGGTCGTGTTTGGGGTCGTGTTTTTCCCGTGCGGGTTTCGAGTCGTGTAACGGGTCCAGTCGGAAATTGCCACCCCTACTTGCAGCTGTCCTGGGAACTACCTTGCTGCCACCAACTAGTTCTTCTCTTCTCTTTAATCTATCTATGTATTTCTTATTTCTGTATTCTTAGTCATGTGTAACTAATCCTTTTTGTTAGGGCTTAGGATGAAGCCCTAGTCATGAATATTCAATGTTATGGATGATTTCATAGTTAATTGATTTCCTTGCTTTCATTGCCAAGTTGTTAATCTCCAGTTTATTATGTGCTTGATGTATGTTTTCTTGGAGTAGCTAACTAGGATTTTATGCATCTAGCACAGGTTGGGAAGGGGTTTGGATTCACCAATTCTACTCTCCTTTCACAAGCAACACATGAGTGACCTAAGAATCATTCAAGGGGTTAATAACCATAAGTTGACTAGAACAGATACCATGTTCTAGGACTTGTGTGATTATCATATTCTCAGGGAACTTAATGACTCTTGTATGCTTTATTCTAAGTAGATACCATGCTTAGGTTGCATATTAGAGATCACGTGTTGTGTAGATACCATGCACAATTACATGCCTTAGGAGAATCATGCATCCTGCACCTAGATACCATAGGCTTGTATGCGATAATCTATTGTTAATGAAGCTTGAGCCAATTTCTATGCATTCATAACTTAGATAGGAAAACTAGTGGTGGATTCCAAGGCTCTAACACTTCTCAATCATTGTTTCACAACTTGTTGATTGCTGCTATTGTTTACTTTCCAGCACTTCCATTTCATTATCTTGTTTTCATTTCAACAACAAAACCCCTCATTTCGAGTGCGTGTGTGGTGCTAGGATTCTGTCCTAGACCTTGCCATTGTTAGTTGGTTTGTTTCTTTGTTTTCTGTTTTCCTAGCATTCTAAGTAGTTTAACTTGCAACCACGTTACCATTCTCCGTGGGATCGACCTCGTATTTACATAAGCTATACTATAAACGGTTCGTGCACTTGCGAGAATTAAAGTTGCTGTTTTTAATAACTCATTTTAGTTGTTAAGAATAGGCTCAACAAGTTTTTGGCGCCGTTGCCGGGAAGGGTAACGATGGTGCTATAGTTAGATTACTTTGATTGTTTTTGTTTCTGTTCGTTTTATTTGTTCTTATCGTCGGTTTTTATTTTAGTATTCAGTTTTTATATTTAGTTGTTATCTCCATTAAAGACGCTGAATTGAGTTCCTTTGTGTGCATATATGTCCGAATCTGAAACTGAGCCACTATCACTAAGAGCAGCTGCTGTACGTGCTAGTTTGAGGAGGAATTATAGTTCTTCAAGTGCTGAATCTAAGAGCTACGAATCTGAAGGTTCAAGAAAGATGGCAGAGATTCCAAACAACAACAACAATATGATGAAGGAGGTGGTGCGCTTGTTGTCCAACCTCGGAAACCCCTGCATGAATTTTCCATTCCCAAAGTCACTGATCAACCTTCGTGCATCGTCTATCCTCAACTTACAATTGACAGGTTTGAGCTTAGAAGTGGTATGATTCATCTTCTTCCAACTTATTATGGTAATACCACTGAGGATCCTTACATGCATGTTAAGCAATTATTTGAAATATGTGCTACAATCAAAATTCAAGGACTTGCTGATGAGCAGATTAAGATGAGGCTATTCCCGTTCAGTTTAAAAGATAAGGCTAAGTCTTGGTTATACTCTTTGCTTAATGCGTCAATTCGTACTTGGGAAGAGCTTTCTAATAAGTTTTTGCAGAAATTCTTTCCAGCTCAAAAGACTAACAAGATTAGAAAGGAAATTCTTGGTTTCACACAAAGAGAAGGAGAAGCTTTTCATGAATGCTGGGAGAGATACAAGGAGATGATGAGTTCTTGCCCACACCACAACATAGAGAGTTGGATGCAAATGCAATCTTTCTATGAAGGTTTTCTTGATTCCGAAAGAATGATGGTAGATGCAACAAGTGGAGAAGGATTGATGAACAAAACAGCAGATGAGGCTTTTACTCTCTTTGAATCTTTGAGTGCTAACTCTCAATAATGGAGCTACAATAAAGGAAGAGGAGCTCCTATGAAAGCTGTGGTCTCTGAGGTAAGTACTAATAATGAGATTAATGCAAAACTTGATGTTATGTGTTCTTTGCTTCAACGGGCGGGAGTGACTGGCCCTCCAGGAAACAAAGTGGAAGTTCAAAACCAAACTTTTGCGGACCACATGTTAGAGCAAGCAAATGCCCTTCAAGGAAGGAATCCTCAGAATGATCCTTACTCAAACACATACAATCCGGGGTGGAGAAATCATCCTAATTTCAGGTGGAGCAATAATTCAAATGTGCAACAATCTCAAGGACCTCCCCCAGGATTCCAAATACAACAAAGGCAATTCCAGCAAGCTCCCCAACAAGTGCAAGAGAAAAAGGGTGATCAAATGGGGGAATTGCAAGACATGTTCAAGAAGTTCATGGGGCAACAAATGCAAACCAACCAGAATCTTCAAAATGCAGTGAACAAACTAGAAGTGCAAGTTTGGCAGATTGCATCCTCCTTGAGCAATAGAGCATCCGGAACTTTTCCGAGCCAAACAGAGGTGAATCCAAGGCATCATGAGCAAGTTAAAGCAGTGCACATCTTGAGAAGTGGTAAACAAGTTGATAATAAGGTTGGAGGTGCCAATGAAGAGCAAGAAGAGGGAGAAAACGTGGAGATCATTCAGCCACCACAAGGTCAGCCCCAGGTTCCCCCAAACAACACCTCAATGCTCCTGGAAAGAGCACAGGCCCTGAGGTATCATCTAATGCTGATCAAGTTCCAATTTCAACTAATGCTTTTAGGCCTATTACACCCTTTCCCAGCAGGTTATCAAAGTCAAAGAAAGATCAAGGCTTGGATGAGATAATGGAAATATTCAAGAAGGTGCAAATCAACATCCCACTGCTCAGTACCATTGCTCAGATTCCAAAATATGCAAAAATTTTGAAGAATCTTTGCACTAACAAGAGGAGATTCAAAGAGCATGAACAGGTTGCATTGAGTGAAGAGGTAAGTGCAGTGTTACAAAGAAAGCTACCCCCAAAGCTAAAGGATCCAGGTTCGTTTTCTATACCTTGTATAGTTGGTGATTTCAAGATTCCAAAAGCTTTACTTTATCTCGGTGCATCCATTAACCTTATGCCATATCATGTTTATGAGAAACTTAACCTTGGTGAGTTACAAGCCACATCTGTGAGCATTCAATTGGCAGATAGAATTATTAGGTACCCCAAAGGCATTCTAGAAGATGTTTTGCTGAGAGTAGAAGGCTTAATCTTGCCTGCTGATTTCTTAGTTTTGGAGATGGAAGAAGCACCAATTCCTGACAATGAATTGCCCCTCATCTTTGGTCGACCCTTCATGGCTACTGCTAAGACCACGATCGATGTAGCGCAAGGCACTCTCACCATGACCGTTAATGGAGAAATTGTTGCTTTCAAAGTGTTTGATGCCATGAATCTGCCAAATGATGTTCAAGATTGTTTTCAAATTGAAGTATTGGAGAATCCAGGGAAAGAGAGATTTGATGGTCTTTCCCATTCGCTAGAAGCATGCTTGCTACAAGGAGTAGAGAAGGAGGAGCAGAGGGCTGCCCACATGTTCAATGCTACAATTCCTACACATAAATTTGGAGATCCTCCAATCACTCCTCCAGTTCATTGCCATTCTGTTCATAATCATAAAATGAAAAGGAATGCAGCAAGGAAGCGATGGAAAAGGAAAACAAGCTTGGTGACCAATCTTGCAGTGCATGAGGTGTCGATTGAGCCCAAACCCCTCATTCACTATAGCAAGTTCGGATGTCCGGCTGAAGACATGAAACTTAGCGCTTCTTGGGAGGCAACCCAAGGTGATGAGACGAAGATAGAACGTGCAAGGAGCTTGCTTGCGTCCTAATCGCTTCAAAGGGGAGTTGTTTTCTAAACTCTAACATTTGGTTATATCTTTTCCTTATCTTCTTTCCTTTCATTTATGAGGCATTGCTTGTTCTTACACTCTAACCATTGAGGACAATGTTTCATTTAAGTTTGGGGGGAAGGATTTAGTTATGTTATTTTATTGTCAAATTTTAAAATTTTTAAGTGTGTCTAGTGTCTAAAAACGCAGGATTCTGTGTGTTGTTTCATTATCCTTTCAAACACCTATGATAAGACTTGGTTTTAATTCTAATATGGTTTTGCAGAAATTGATAGTCATTGTTTAAGGCCTGTGTGTGATTTTGAGTGAACTTTGTCTTGCATGCCATCCTTGCACTTATTGAGCACTTTGCCAAGTTTGTCCAATTTCTTGCTACTTGGAGATGTTATGCAATTCTACTTATCTCATGATCTTGGTTTCGTACTCTAGAACTTATTTGAATATCTCTTGAGACATTCTGTTGTCATACAATGCTTAGGAAGTGATTTAGGCCATGTTTGAACCGTTTGAGCCTTTCTAACCATCCCTCTACATGTATTCATCCCTAGTCAACCCATTTGAGCCTACGTTAAGCCTTTCTTTGTGTAAACCATTCCTACCATAATAAATCTCTGTTTCTTATCTTTACCTATTCTTTGAGCAATTAAAGCTATCTTTAAAAGAGAGTCATAAGAATGCTAGGTTTTTGGAGCAAAAGTGAATCATTAGTGCCGTAACCCAAGTGTTGAAAGAAATAAGTTTGGGGGGATTGGTAACTAATCAAAAGAGGTAATGAAGTGTGACCAATGTAGTCACGACCCTAGGAACAATAAGGAGAGATCATGGTGATCTAGGGTAAAGAGCCACAAAATTAGGCCAAATAAACACATTTGAAGTGCTGAAATTATGTTGGAAATCTGCTCATGTATGTGTCCTTGCTTGTTTTAAAAAGTTCAGTAATCTCTCATGCTTTTACCTATGCTTTAGTTGTGCTCAAAATGTTGTTATCCATATCCTCTCATTCATTCAACCACTACCCTAAGCCTCATTACAACCCTTGTAAAGTCCTTTTGATCCTTGGTATTGTATGATATTACTGTGGAGAGCTGATTTGATAACGAGCTTATGGGGTTCGAAATTCTTGATTGTGTTGTAAGTGTGTGCGCATGCATTTTTTTTGAGTTGCAGGTGTTGTTCTGATTTGGCATTCACACACTACACTTAAGGATGTCATTGTGAGCTTTGCTTACTCTTGAATCATGTATGGAAATTAGATTGTGATTGTTGTGTTTCTTTGAAACCATACACTTTGGTGATTCTTTGAGGATATTGTTTGGGAGGCTAGCTGCTTATTTTCTGTTTTTCTGAGTTGTAGTTTTATTTTGTTTGCTCGAGGACTAGCAAAATCTAAGTTTGGGGGTATTTGATAAGTTCATAATTTCACACATTTGCTTGCCTTCGTTACTTAGTAATTTTGTTTAGTTCCTCTTTATTTCGAGTCGCTTACCTATGTTTGTGTGTTCTGGAGGTTATGGCAGCAAGAGTTCACTTTTGGTACAATCCATGCATATTAAGGGCTGATTGGCATGAGAGGTATCCATTGAAGCAAAATGGTGGAAAAACGTGCAAAAACTGGAGATTGAGTTAGAATTTCATTTCGAGCTTATCTTCTTCATCGGAGCTTGGATTGGGCCAATACTTGTGTGGTTGGATCAGAGACATTCTGAACTTCACAATGGACATCTTAAAGTTGTCATTTGATTCAGCCAAGCCCAATTCGTAAGCCCTTGAAGATGCACATCATGCTGACCTAAGGATGAGCTGATGGATGATTTGACATGCTGACCTAAGGATGAGCTGATGGATGCTTTGTCATGGTGAGCTAGGCATGAGCTATTGGTTTCTGGATGGAAGCTTGGTCATGCTGGCATGATGATGAGCTAGGGCTGCTGGTGGGATTTATTGGTGAAGTGCAGCAACCAATTCTGATTTTGGAGCTGTTCTGGGAACTACCACAAAGTGAGGAGAGAGCTAGCTGCAAAGGAGGGAGAGCTTGGAGCTGTTCTGGGAACTACCTTGCTGCCACCAACTAGTTCTTCTCTTCTCTTTAATCTATCTATGTATTTCTTATTTCTGTATTCTTAGTCATGTGTAACTAATCCTTTTTGTTAGGGCTTAGGATGAAGCCCTAGTCATGAATATTCAATGTTATGGATGATTTCATAGTTAATTGATTTCCTTGCTTTCATTGCCAAGTTGTTAATCTCCAGCTTATTATGTGCTTGATGTATGTTTTCTTGGAGTAGCTAACTAGGATTTTATGCATCTAGCACAGGTTGAGAAGGGGTTTGGATTCACCAATTCTACTCTCCTTTCACAAGCAACACATGAATGGCCTCAGAATCATTCAAGGGGTTAATAACCATAAGTTGACTAGAACAGATACCATGTTCTAGGACTTGTGTGATTATCATATTCTCAGGGAACTTAATGAATCTTGTATGCTTTATTCTAAGTAGATACCATGCTTAGGTTACATATTAGAGATCACGTGTTGTGTAGATACCATGCACAATTACATGCCTTAGGAGAATCATGCATCCTGCACCTAGATACCATAGGCTTGTATGCGATAATCTATTGTTAATGAAGCTTGAGTCAATTTCTATGCATTCATAACTTGGACAGGAAAACTAGTGGTGGATTCCAAGGCTCTAACACTTCTCAATCATTGTTTCACAACTTGTTGATTGCTGCTATTGTTTACTTTCCAGCACTTCCATTTCATTATCTTGTTTTCATTTCAACAACAAAACCCCCCATTTCGAGTGCGTGTGTGGTGCTAGGATTCTGTCCTAGACCTTGCCATTGTTAGTTGGTTTGTTTCTTTGTTTTCTGTTTTCCTAGCATTCTAAGTAGTTTAACTTGCAACCACGTTACCATTCTTCGTGGGATCGACCTCGTATTTACATAAGCTATACTATAAACGGTTCGTGCACTTGCGAGAATTAAAGTTGTTGTTTTTAATAACTCATTTTAGTTGTTAAGAATAGGCTCAACACGCCCTTATAAAACTGGGTCCCAAAGTTCTCGGGTTCCCATCGTCTATCATAATCCTTTGGAGTAGCCATGAGGCTGGATGAACCTGCAACATCACGTGAATCAGGTAGTAAATGCATAAACAGACTGCGCAGCCTCAAAAGTCCCAAGTTGCAGCATGGCAGGTTGTAAATGTGTAGCAGACTGCGCAACCTCAAAAGTCCCAATTTGCAGCATGGCAGGTTTTACATGCGTAACAGGCTGGGCTACCTCATGCGTCCTGCGTTGCAGCGGAGAATGATTCTCCGGAGTCCAGTTGAGGTTGAGTGGAAGTTGCGCTCGAGGAGAAGCAACTTGTCCTTTGACTAGAGGTAATTCCCCAATATACCCTCTACGTCCATCGGATTAAGCAACATCCGGCCGACGTTTCCCCATTGAGAATTGTCTGGACGAGTTCCAGCGGTCGTAGGGAAGAGACGCGTGGAGGCTCTGGAGGTTGGGGGAGCACGAAGCGAATCATCATACCGTAGATTCTGAGCAAGGAGCCTCTGGTCTGGTTTCCCCCCGTAGCCCCTTGTGTGCCCCAGGCACCCACAAGTGGAACAGAAATCACGTAGGCATATCCGAATGGTTCGTTGCCTTGAACTGGGCAAGGCGTAATGAAACCCCGGCAGGGGTTTAGAAGCATCCAAGTCCACCCTGATCCGCATAAAGCCTCGAAAGCCAACCACATCAATTTCTTCAACTTCCAACACTGCGCCAATCCGTGCCCCCAGCATGCGAGCATTCTTGGCGGTACAAAAGTTCCTTGGGACGCCATGCGCTTGGATCCAGAAAATGACTCTGGTCCGGCTTATATCGTCAACTGAGTGATATAACGGCCGGTGCTTGACCTGTGAATACATGCCCCTTTATAAACCAAGGATTTCCTTCCAGAAGTCTGCGAGCAATAAATACGTTGCCTACAGTTAATGAATAGACATTGGCTTTTGCTTTACAGATCTTGACCACACCCATGTTGGTCCATAGTAAACGTAAGATCTCCTTCACCGTGGCCAGATGTGGCTCTTGCTCCGCCACGAGCAAACCCACCAGGGCAATTTTATCGTCAAACGTATCATCATCCTCAACTGTATCTTCAAAGAAGATAGACAGGCCTTCATCAACCTTTGCGGGATCCCCGATGGGACAGCCTGCCATGGCTGGGCAATGAAAGGGAATGAAAGAAGAAAGAGGGGAAGACAGGAAAAAAGACACCTTAAAACACCGTACCTGTAGTTTAGGCAGGGTTCACATCAAAGCTCCTAGAGCTCACTCCACTTAATTCAACCCGGGACGAGGTCCATTGGGGTAGCCTTTGGCACAAATAACTTGAAAACAAACATTCAATCTTGATCCAACGAAAACTAGATTATCAAGAGTTAATGAGGCAAACGCCAACGTTGGGTCGGTAACCAGGGGCAGATCCTCCATTGCTCAATTTGCTCTGCTTCTTTCTTCTCTGCTGCTAAGAGTTTGAGACCCAGAAAGCTCTCTCTTTGGATCGATGACTCTCTCAGCACACCCTTACGTTGGTCCTTGAACCCAAGTTGATTTAACCTGAATTCACCTCAAATCGGATTGAGGTCAACCCAACCCATATAAAATTGGACAACCTGAACCCAAGCTGAGTTAACCTAAATTCACCTTAGGTTGGGTTGATTTCATTTTTTTACAACCTCAAGAAATCTGAACCTGAACTCAAATTGCCAAGGATGGGCTAGGTTGGGTGACCTTCCAACCAGCCCAAGTTGCACTACTATCGAATTATGTTGCTTCATATTTATGTTGAATTTTGTCGAATCTATGTAACTACATTAGTCCAACATGTTTATTATACGTGTTTGTAATCGAAAAAAACTTTCATGTACTGGATACTATCTCCTTACTCTGTTTCTGACTTATCATATAAATAGTCACATGACGAGTGAGAAAGACACAAAAGAAGTAAATTTCTGCTACATAAAAGTTTCTTCATACTGAGACCTATCATGAGTCTTTATCTTTAAATCAGAAGCTATTACAATTGAAATAAAACGCATTGAAATCCAAGAAAGTTAACAAAATGCAATCTTGAGCAAGATTTCTCAAGTGACTGACCCCCAATTGTCAGACTAATTCAATGAAAATAAATAATTGATGAACTATTTAGCATTGATCATATCCCTCCTCCATGTTATATCCGAAAGTAAAGTAATACTTATATATATACACAACGCCCATAGTAAACTAAGGCAACAAAAATGGGCATGTACCCAAATTTTTTTAAAGAACATAATATTATTTGAAAGAATAAAAGCTCATAAAAATATTTAGACTACCAAATACCCTTATAATTTAATCAATACTATTGCCATTTATAATTTATCAAAATTCATACCTCGAGTTGGGTGCCACGCAACATCTTCAAGTTTGCTATTGATATCTGATATAGAGAGAGAGCTGAATCAGAAACAAATAAAAATATATATTATAAAAAAGAAAAGAAAAAAACTAAACAAAAAAAAAATATACATGAGAAGAAATAAAATTGCAAGTAAAAAAAAGGATTTGGGATTGGGTCTTCAATTAATTTATATATTGTTTGGATTGGGATTATGTATTCACCCATACACTGCAGCAAGCAAGAGAAGAGCGCTAATTTATTTATTTTTTTGTTAGAATGGAGTTTCATTAAATAGAAGGTCAAAGCCAAATTACATTAAAATGAACTCAAATAATTGAGTTCACACAAAATGCAATACAAACAGATATAGAGCCCACTACAAATAAAACTAACAAAATACATAAAGCATGCATAAAGGCATTAAGACCACATAAAGGCAAAGATCCCACATAACAGCAAAAAGGCAACAAAAGGCAAAAGCCGACAAAACACAACACAACATTTGGAAACCCTAACACCAATAACAAATATGTGCCGCACAATCCAACAGTCACAACCTGCGCCACCAAAGCAAGCCAACAACTACCAAAGAGAAACTAGTGACCAACTAGTGGTGAGTAAGCCACCTAAACTACACCTAGTAGGAGTAGTGCTACCATAATCCAAGTAATAAGTGCTATGTGCACTTTAAGGGCATCCTACTCTCCATAAGTTCCACCGAGGATAAACAACGGAAGAAACATCCGTGGGAGTCAAGGAGTCGATGATAGTGATTAAGACCAAACGATGTGACGCAACCTCCAACAATGAGGAGAGAAAATGTATTGCAGAAACCTATAAACAACACCTGAAAAATAAAACCAAAGCCTTCGTGGCCTAAAAGATGAAACAAATTCAACTTTAATAAAAAAAAAGAAAAAAAGAAAAGGAATTGGCTCTGCAAAAACAAAGCAGCAACCCCAAAATGGTGGAAGAGAAAGGAAAATTTAAGGGGGGAGGGGGAGGGGCGGGAGATGGAAGAGAGAGGAGAATGCAGGGAAAAAAGGGTGAAGGAGAAACTCATAAAAGAAAGAAAAAAGAAGGAGAGAAGAGAAAAAGAAAACAAAGCAAAAGCATAAAGAGAATAAACGTGGAGGTAGATGTTGTGTAGATTCAGCTGCACCAAAATGGGTTCAACTGCATCCTCAACTTGTGATACTCGCAAGTGCACGAGCCGTTCGGTAGTATAACATATCGAAGTGCGAGGTCGATTCCACAGGGATTGGTGATTGAATGATCCAATTCGGTTTTCCTACACAAAACAAAAATGAAAACAAAAGAACATAAAACAAGGATTTTGTACAACACTTGAGAACATGGAGAGTTTTTGGAGAGAAAGAGAGAGGTGTTTGAGAGCTTGAGAATTTGGAGGAAGGTGTTTGGGAAGCTTGAGGATTTTGGAAGGGAAAGGAAGGTGTTTGGGAAGCTTGAGGATTTTGTGAACTTGGAGAATTTGAGAACTTAGGGAAGGGAGAGAAAGGTGTTTGTGAAGTGTTTGAGACATGGAGACGTTTGGAAGAGAAGGGAAATGTGTTTGGGAAATTTGGAGAAGGGAGGAGAAAGTGTTTGAGTAGTTTAGAGAATTTGATGAAGGAATGGGAGAAGTGTTTGGGAACTTTGAGAATCTTGGAAGAGATGGGAATTGTATTTGGGAAATGTTTTAGAACATGGAGAACTTTGAAAGAGAATAGAGAAGTGTTTGGAGAATTTAGAAAAAAGAAAATTTAGTAGAATGATCTTATTACAACAATTGAGAACTACAAAGGGAAACTAAGAGAATTTGAGGGAGAGAAGGGAAGGGAGCTCTAGAGAAGTGCTTGAGAGCTCCCCCCTTGGGGTGTGATTACAAGCTTAGAGAACCTCCCTATTTATAGGCCTAGGGGAAGTGAAAATCTGAATTCAAAAAGACTAATGCATACAACACTTGAATTATAAAATCTGAAATGGTTGATGCACTTGAATTAGAAAATATGAATTGGATGATGCACTTGTATTAGAAAAACTTGAATGGCTACTCCACTAAATCCCACTAGCAGCCCTAGCTCATCCTCATGTCAGCATGACCAAGCTTCCAACCAGAAATGATAGCTCATGCCTAGCTCACCATGACCAAGCATCCAACCAGCACATGCTGAGGTCAGCATGAGCAGCAACTTCAAGGGCTTACAACTTGGGCTTCCCTTAAGCAAATTAAGACTTTAAGCACTCCAACTTGAATTTCAGAATGTCTTCTTTCCAGCCATATATCATTTGGGCCAATCCAAGGTCGGAGGAGGAAGTTAAGGCCAAAACAAATTGCTAACTCATTTTCCGCGCTGATAAGATCCATCCTGAGCATGGTTCTGTGTTTGCTAGGTAACGGACGCCAGATTTATCCAATCGGGCTGAATTTTGGATATGTTATAGTACACACCCATTGGAACAACTTTCATGAAGAATGTGGCCTCATTAGAGCTATGTAGATTATTGAAAAAAAGCTTGCAATATGACCTACGGAACTGGACTGGCAGGGGGCTGTAGCCAAAATGAGTTTGTCTTTAAGCTCTTCATCCATTCATCCAAATTAGGCCTTAACATGCTTAAATTGCATGAATTATTCTCTCTAAAGCCATCATTATTACCTAAAGCTCAATGAACTGAAAGATAAACACAAAAAGGATTAAAAGCACAAGTTTAACTCAAAAACATAACCAAATCATAAGCTAGAAGGGTACAAAATGATATACAATTATGAACCGATCAAATACCCCCAAACCTAGATTTTGCTAGTCCTCGAGCAAAACAACACAAAACAAAGTTAAAAATAAAACAAGAAGTTAACTAGACCACTTTCGTAGGTAACTCGATTGCATTGAGCATATGCAACAAGCCTTTAAACCTCTAGGCATCCCTAGTAGGAGGAGTTGTGTCTCCTGAGGGTTTTAGCAATCCAATACCCACAAACGTTTTTCTAACTCTACAAAACAAAATGGTTAGAAAACTTATTAGATTTGTTAGTCCTTAAGCAAAATAAAAACAAAAATAATTAATAATTACAAAAACAAAAACAAAACAAAAATAATTTCAAAAACATAAACATAAACATAAATTAAAAGAAAAACAAAAAACAAAAAAAAAACTCAAAACAACATTTCCGAACATTTTATGAAGAGAAACGACTTATGCACATGACTTAAATGTTTTAACAATGAAAGCTTAATTTAAACATTATTTACAAGGCAGCAAAGTTCAAAACATAATATGCTCAATGTGTAGTAGTGTGATAGCCAAATGCAACAAATTGCCCAATCTTAGTTTTCACACAATTTCAAAAATCATACCAAGCACAAATGCAACTTCAAATCTCACCAAAGTTGTCATCTCACAAATGAATCACTCAGAAGAGGGCTACAATGCAACACTCAGTTATAAACATGAGATTAGAGTTAAATCATAAAGGACTTAACTCAAAAATAGGAAGATGAAGAACTTGCATTAATATGATCTCAAGAAGGATGCCAAACACTTAAAAGTAAGAAAATGCATGCAATTCAACCATATGACATTTAAGATCAATTTAGGTCTTTATTATAGGTTGTAATGGGGCTAAGGGTGTAAGGTGAGTGAGAAATGAAAGGTATGGATAATACAAAGTCCAAGGAACTCAAAATGTAAGAGCATAAAATAATAGTTTACAAGACTTCGAATCATCACGATTAGATTTTTTTTCTTTTACATGATCAAAACTCCTTATACCTTCATTTACAATGGTTTACACTCCTTTCCAAACAACAATTATTTTTGAAAGCCCAAAAATGAATTTTCAATCAAGCACCACTATTTAATTACAACTTTTTTTTTTCTTTTCTTTCACCAATTGTGTGAATTTTTTTTTTTTTTTTTTTTTTTTTATGTAATATCCCTTCCCAAACTTAGCATGAAAAACACATCCCAATTAAAGCTCATGAGTTCCTTAGAAAAGGTAAATATTTGTTTTTCGGGCTAAGGCGAGGAAATAAAATTGGTAAATGAAAGAAAAGGTTTACATGTAGGCTCAAAATGGTTAACAATGGAAAATCATGCTTAAGCATGCATAAGGTTAGCTTGAAAGGCACAAACGATCCAAAGAGGGCCTTAATATCATTTCTTTAAATGTCATGAAATCAAATTGCACAAGAATGAATGACTTTTAAGTGTTCAACCAAATCAATGAATAATGAGATCAAACAACAACTTTGATGACAAGGAAAATTAGAGTATGTATATAACACTCATGAATTGAAGGACAAGGCTCAAAAGCTCACTTTATATGGTTATATAAGTCTAATTTATGCTTGATATAATTCTTTAGATCATGCAAATCCTTTAATTGGAAAATTATGAAACAAATGGCAAGTGCAAAGGTTTCGAACATATCATGATAGAACAATGCCAATTTTTTTTTTTTTTTTTTTAATAAAGAAAAAAAAAATACTAAAATAAAATGAAATCCAATTTTTATTTAAGTCATGCAAACATTTATCACTATCTCATCATATGTGTTCGGAAAGTGACTCAAAAACAAAGCAAAACAAAACAAGAGTCAAATAGAAGAAAAACAAGCAATATTTTTTTTTTTTTAATTAAGAAAAAAAAATACATGCTAAACTCCAATACCCCCAAACCTAGAAATGAACATTGTCTTCAATGTTTAAAAATTAGCTACAAACAATGTCATAACAACAAATGAAAGGTATTAAAGCAAATAAAAATTACAGAACACACAAAAATAAAATAAAACAATTACAAAATAAAAATTACAAAACAAACAAACAAACAAACAAACAAACGGAATGAAACAGGTAAACCCTAATCACACAATTCTGAAACCCAAATTTTTTTTTTTGAAGCCCAAAGCCCACAATTTCAAAACCCAAACCACGGTGAATTTAACCCATTTTGAAACCCAAACAAGGTGAAAAATCCAACCCAAAATGAATTCCGAAGCCCACACATTTTAATTTTAATTTTTTCTTAAAAAGATAAAACGTGAATTATGAGCGCAAAGCAGAATTTTTAAAAAGAGGGAATGTGGTCCCTGATGTCGTCTCATGGATAGTCACGGGCAGAAAGCAGGAGCCACGTGTCGACGCATAGAGGCGCCGCAGATCCACAAGCGAAAATTACGGGCCATGGAAAGTCGTGACGACTTTCCTAAACGCGTCCGTTCAGAAAGGTCACGTCGTGATAAGTGAGTTGGGTGTGGTTGGAAAGCGAGAAGGTTGTGGGACTTGGAGGAATGCTGGAGATTAGGAAAATGCTGACGCTGCACTGGCTAGGGTTTTGTGAAAGACTCTATAAGAAGGAAAAAGAAGGGGGAAAAAAACAAAAAACACAAACTCAGAAACACAAAAGAGAAAAGAAGCAAGAAAAACTGAGAAATCAAATGGATTCTTCCTACCCCTTTTCCTTGGATCTCAACCTAGCTCCACCGACTCAAACACGAGGCCAAGCAGGTAGCACCAGTATGGATGCCCTACTTTGCCTCCGCACGGGGCCTGTGACCTGTCAATGACTCAATACTCCTGGACAACGATGTTGCCATTGGAGTTGGCAGAAATTTGGTGACTCCTAAAGATATACGTGTGTTCGGGACAAGGGATGACAATCGGGTCATGAGTGATGCCCTGGCACTGAGCATGCAGAGTACAGCATGTGTCGCAAGTTTGGTTCATCGCCTACTTGCGAAGTCCCATGAGGTAGAGGTGCTGAAAGGTCAGTTGGCGGAGCACAGTATGGTTGAAGAGTGTCAGAGTGCTATAAAAAGCTTGAAAAGGGAGCGGTCAAGGATAGTGGAGGTGAATCGACACAGCTAGAAGTATTGCGGGATGAGAATAAAAACCTATCAAAGATGGTAGAGTTGTACTCTCGCGACATGCGGAAACAGCTGGAAGACCTAGACCGACCGGGCAAACGCAAGAAACCAGATCGCGAGAAAAGTTATCCTGAAGCTAAGATTGCGATCTTTGGGAGCTCAAGTGATGAGCCCCAAGAGGCTGTGCGTGAAGCCCCGAAGAGGACAGTAGAGAGGGCCAAACTAAAAGCTCCTATGGTCGAGACACCGAGCGCCAAGAAGAAATGATTTCAGTTTTTATTTATTTAATTTTAAAGTGTATGTGCGTTTTTTTCTTTCTTTCTTTATTTGGGAAAAAAAAATGTTAAGCTATCTCAAAGAGACGAATGACTTTAATTTTAAAGAACGACAATCAAACAAAAAACATGAAAACCCAAACATGCATTTTTATTTTTAGTTAAGTAAACACACAAGTAACTGCTTTTTCTTTTAAGAGAAAAACTTAAGGATGACCAGTTAAGGGCCTCAGAAAACACAGCCAGGGGATCCGGGAAGGTTGGAGGGGTCACAATGGTCCCTCTTAAAACCCAAACTTCTTAGACACCGAAGGTGCCGCCTAAAGAACTCCTAGACACTGTATAGACTGTGGTTGCTCACTGGAGTTACCAAAAGTTTAGCTCCTTCAAAGAATATCCTATGAGTTTTAAATTATACTACCTAATTAAATAAAAACAAAATAAATAAATAAAAAAACTGAAATAAACACGCAATTCAAACAAGAATTTAAAAGAAGAGTTGGGATTCTTGCACCAGGTGTCCAAGACGCATCTTTAATTTTGTCTCTTCTTCAAATTAAATTCTTGAGAAACCTGACAAACAAGAAGAAAACAATTGAAAATAATAAAAATAAAATAAAATAAAATAACAACTGAAAAAGGAAAAACACAAACATCAGAAAAACAGGGAGGCAAAAGTAAGTGGTGTAGACATGCTCCCTTTTAAAAAAAACGCGCTCGCAATTTGCGCGGAAATGAAGGGATTAGAGAAAAGAGCACAGGATAACACCCTCGAGATCCGAAGTGCTTTCGGCTCCCTCGTTTGTATAAGTCTATTTAAACTCGTTTTGGTGAAGTAGAAGAGCACCCTCATTTCTTCCTGCAAATTCAGAGAAAAACATCAAAAAATCCAAAAACAAAACAATGGCATCCTCATGCACTCACCTTGATGATCTAAACCTTGAGTTGTCCCTAGCGCCACCGAATGCGCAGATAAAGGCTCGTCCAAACCTTGTCTTCCCAAATTCCACATATCATCATGGTACGGCCTCAAACTTTGCTGAGGTAATTCCGAACCTTCTGAGGCGGTGTCGAACAGGGCAGTGTTGCTGGAAGGCATGATTAGCAGCAAGCTCACTGGACAGAATCATCTGCATGTGGCAAGGAGGTCTGACAAAGCAGCAGTGGAGGAGTCCCACAACTTAACGGTGCTCCATGCGGTCTCGGCTACCAATTTGGGCATGCGATTCCTGGCGAGAACACGAGAGTGTGCCGCGATGAGCGAGGAAATAGCTTCCTTGAAAGCTATGGTGGCGGACTTGCAAAAGCGGCTCTCCTGTGCCAATCAGCACGTGGAAGCACTGAGAGAAAAAATGAGGACCATGTGGAGCTGCTGCAGATTCTGCAAGTAAGAGAGAATAGAGGCATGCCATGAAGATGAAGATGAAGATGATGAAGATGTTGTTTTTATTTTTAATTTATTTGAATGTTTTTTTTGTTTTTTAACTTTTTAACTTTTTTTTTTCTTTGTTTGCAGTGTTTGAATGAAATAAAAATGTGTTTTTAACACTCATAAATAAACTAACTAACCACACCACGTAAATAAATACATAAACTAATTTAACAAAACAAAACAAAGAAAACAAAGAAGTTCCAAATTGATTTTTTTTTATTTATTTATTTATTATTATTTACAACTAACTGACCACACAAAGAAAAAAAAACAAAGAAGTTCCAAATTGCAATTTACAAGGAAAAATAAAAACTCAAATTTCAAATTTTTTTTTTTATTTATATTTTTTTAAAAAAAACAAACAAATATACAAGCAACTCATGGATGACCAGTTAAGGGCCTCAGAAAATACAGCCAGGGGATCCAGGGAAGGTTGGAGGGGTCACAAAGGTCCCACTTAAAACCCAAACTTCTTAGACACCGAAGGTGTCGCCTAAAGAACTCCTAGACACTGTATTGACGGAGACGCTTCCTGGAGTTAACACGAGTCAGCTCATATAAAAAATCTTTTTTAATTTTTTTTTTAATAAAAGAAATAGAAAATTAAAATTACTGAAATAATAACAAAACAACTAAAGAGAAAGGATTGGAATACTCCCCCTTGAAGCGATTAGGTCGAGCGTGATGCATTTGGAGGTCGCGACTTCTCCCACTACTCCACACTCCCCATTCTTATGATCGAGGTTACCATCTCTCTCCATTTTTATTAAGCTGACATTACTTGCTAAAACAAACACAGAAAACTTGAAACAGAATTAAAGGATTAGGAAATAAAAACTAAAATGAAAAGGAAAATCAACACACGTCCAATTTCATGCTTCAAAGTAACAAGCAACAAAGTAAATCAAACTAGCTTATGAAGTTCGTTCTTTCTCAAATATGATTATCCATATGGTGTGTGGTTTTAATCAAGTATTCAGAAAAAGCATTTAGCTATGGTGTTTAGTCTAAACACAAATTCCGAACCCATTAAGAACAAGAAGAACAATAGAGAACCAAGTAGAATTTAAACATGGTGTTTGTCTTCAATATCTACCCATTCATTCACTAATCAGTCCAAGAGTCATATGGTGTTTATGTAAACTTGAACAAGATATTTAATTAAGAGCAAGTGAATGAAACCAAAAACTAGAAATAATCAACATGCTACTTGAACCTTTTTGTTTTTGGGTGTTGTGTAAGCTGGGACTCAAACCCAGTTCTCTTGCTTGTCAGGCAATTGTCCTTGTCAGTTGGACTACAAACACAACTTATCAATTAACCTCATTAACTTTAAAACATGAAACTGTCCAATTATACAAAAGATAAAAATAAATAAAAAGTAGAAAAACCAAATAGAATTAAACAATGTTACCGATCCCCGGCAACGGCGCCAAAAACTTGTTGTGTAGATTCAGCTGCACCAAAATGGGTTCAACTGCATCCTCAACTTGTGATACTCGCAAGTGCACGAGCCGTTCGGTAGTATAACATATGTAAGTGCGAGGTCGATTCCACAGGGATTGGTGATTGAATGATCCAATTCGGTTTTCCTACACAAAACAAAAATGAAAACAAAAGAACATAAAACAAGGATTTTGTACAACACTTGAGAACATGGAGAGTTTTTGGAGAGAAAGAGAGAGGTGTTTGAGAGCTTGAGAATTTGGAGGAAGGTGTTTGGGAAGCTTGAGGATTTTGGAAGGGAAAGGAAGGTGTTTGGGAAGCTTGAGGATTTTGTGAACTTGGAGAATTTGAGAACTTAGGGAAGGGAGAGAAAGGTGTTTGTGAAGTGTTTGAGACATGGAGACGTTTGGAAGAGAAGGGAAATGTGTTTGGGAAATTTGGAGAAGGGAGGAGAAAGTGTTTGAGTAGTTTAGAGAATTTGATGAAGGAATGGGAGAAGTGTTTGGGAACTTTGAGAATCTTGGAAGAGATGGGAATTGTATTTGGGAAATGTTTTAGAACATGGAGAACTTTGAAAGAGAATAGAGAAGTGTTTGGAGAATTTAGAAGAAAGAAAATTTAGTAGAATGATCTTATTACAACAATTGAGAACTACAAAGGGAAACTAAGAGAATTTGAGGGAGAGAAGGGAAGGGAGCTCTAGAGAAGTGCTTGAGAGCTCCCCCCTTGGGGTGTGATTACAAGCTTAGAGAACCTCCCTATTTATAGGCCTAGGGGAAGTGAAAATCTGAATTCAAAAAGACTAATGCATACAACACTTGAATTATAAAATCTGAAATGGTTGATGCACTTGAATTAGAAAATATGAATTGGATGATGCACTTGTATTAGAAAAACTTGAATGGCTACTCCACTAAATCCCACTAGCAGCCCTAGCTCATCCTCATGTCAGCATGACCAAGCTTCCAACCAGAAATGATAGCTCATGCCTAGCTCACCATGACCAAGCATCCAACCAGCACATGCTGAGGTCAGCATGACCAGCAACTTCAAGGGCTTACAACTTGGGCTTCCCTTAAGCAAATTAAGACTTTAAGCACTCCAACTTGAATTTCAGAATGTCTTCTTTCCAGCCATATATCATTTGGGCCAATCCAAGGTCGGAGGAGGAAGTTAAGGCCAAAACAAATTGCTAACTCATTTTCCGCGCTGATAAGATCCATCCTGAGCATGGTTCTGTGTTTGCTAGGTAACGGACGCCAGATTTATCCAATCGGGCTGAATTTTGGATATGTTATAGTACACACCCATTGGAACAACTTTCATGAAGAATGTGGCCTCATTCGAGCTATGTAGATTATTGAAACAAAGCTTGCAATATGACCTACGGAACTGGACTGGCAGGGGGCTGTAGCCAAAATGAGTTTGTCTTTAAGCTCTTCATCCATTCATCCAAATTAGGCCTTAACATGCTTAAATTGCATGAATTATTCTCTCTAAAGCCATCATTATTACCTAAAGCTCAATGAACTGAAAGATAAACACAAAAAGGATTAAAAGCACAAGTTTAACTCAAAAACATAACCAAATCATAAGCTAGAAGGGTACAAAATGATATACAATTATGAACCGATCAGTAGATAGTAGGAAAAGAGAAGAAAAAAGGGAGGAGAGGAGGGGGAGAGGGAACTAGAGAAGAAAGAAAGAGGGAGAAAAAACCCAAAAAGAGGGAGGAGAAGGGGGAAAGGAGGAACAAGGAAGGCAAAAAGGGGAGGGGAGAAGGGTCAGTGACCACTTCCCCCCTTGGAGGCGCTAGAAGAGCGCTATTCAAGTTTTAAGGATTTGAGCTTCAATTAATTTATATTGTTGTTGATATGTGTTGGAAGAGGAGCACCCCCGCGCCCGCGTTGTATACATCGAACTGCACCATGGGATTTGTGGTTTTTTTTTCCCTAGACCAAAACTACCTCCTGTTTTCCGACAAGAGGAGATGCATCACCTCCTTACACCTACGTGGGTCTGTCATAGACCTGGCAATATCATACACGACACGATAACACGACACGAATTCGCAAAAAAATTTCAGTATTCAGGTATGTGTTATCGTGTCGTGTTGCTATCGTGTCAACTCGTTAGCCACACGATAAGTTTTCGTATCGTGTCGTGTAAATTTGCGAATACCCGTTAACCCGTTAAGCTTAGGGACATTTTTGTAAATTTATCTCTCTTTTTCTTCTTCTTCTCTTTCTTCTCCTTTGTCTCTTCCTCTCCCATTCCACCGATTCTCTCACTATCCCATCTCTCTTTCTCTCTTCAAAATCATTAAAAAATGTATAATTAATTTAAAAAAAAACGAACTTGTTGATTTTTAATTATTTAATATTTCTATTTCTTTTTTTCTTTTTCTTTTTTAATTCTTATCGTGTTAATCGTGTCGTGTCGTGTGATTCGCGAATCGTCAGCGGGTCGTGTTCGTATTGGGCATTTTTAATCCGTTTTTCTTATTCGTGCGTGTGTCGTGTCAGCAGGTTAATAAAAACGGGTTGACACAAACACGACACAAATGTCAGGTCTAGTCCATCATTGGATATCATCCATGGCAATGCCTCGTTTGTTTATTCCATGCAAGAGCGGCTCGTCCCACTAGCCTTTTAGCTGAGGGTGGGAATATAGACCGAAAAACCAAATTGAACCAGATTGCAAAAAACGTTGAAAACCGAGTTGGCTAAAAAGTCAACAAAAGTCAAAAAGCCGAAAAAAAATGGTCTAACCCGGTTCCGGTTTTACACCTGGGTAAACAAGTCAGCACCAAATTGGACTGGCCCAATTATTTTTTAAAATAGTCCAGTTCTATAGCCCCAATGTTTCAGTCCAATTCTCTTCAAAAAATTCAGTGGCCCAACTCCAATCATAATTCAAAAGCCCAGGTGCGGAGCCCAACTTTCTCTCTCTCTTCTCTTTTTTTTTTTGCTACCCTTTCTCTTTTCCTTGGGCTGGCAGCCACGTGAATATATATATATATATATATCTCTCTCCTGCATTGAACAATTCTTCAATGAATTAAACACAACAATAATATTTCTGTTATTTTAAATGTCAAAGATAGCAGTATGGTTTGGAAACCGCAAACTTTTCTTGATACAATCTGGAACAAAGTTGGCAAATAAAATTAAATGTGCTAACCCTGTTTGTTGCTAGAATGACAAACTGATCTCTGATGGTAATGTGTCTTTGACTGACAACATGTACTGAGATAAGCACAGAGTCCTTTACACAAAAGTTGCCAAAGGCTATTGATATTGCCAGTCCTGAGGTCTTACCATTTGGCTTCCAGACCTTGTAAGTCCCTGGTTCATCATGTAAGCAAAACACTCATCCATTGGATGTTGTTGTAAATGATGTTAACGAGCAATGACGGAACTAAGAATTTTTCGATGAGTAGGTTAGCTAACATTTTTAGCTTAAAATTTAATGATTTTTTAAAAAACCTTTGCAGTTTAAATCCCTAAAAATTTATTGGCAAATTAGGTTAACATATTGTTCTGTTTTCAAGGATACAAATGAACTTGAGAAAATAATATTTGACTAATGTGTTGTAGTTGATGGTGGGCATATAAGTTTTTTTTTCTTTCTTCGAAAACCTTTTGCCAAAGGCAACATATAATTTCCACCCAAAAAGAGACAAGATAATTTCACCAAAACAAACCCGACAGTATATTTTGCAATGAAAAAACCAAAAGGCAGAGACTTCTTGTAGTGGGCCATATAGATGTATGTTCATTATTGTTTTTTCTTCTAAACTTATTAGGCTACAGCTCACCACAGCCTTGCATGTGGTTCTGTCCATGCACTTGAGCTACAAAACGCCTTACAATCCGTTAATCCAAATTTATAAAACTCCATCTAACCAATGCATTTTGTAATTTTTTTCCTCCTTCTTCATAACTAAGGTATATTTTGCAAAACTGGGCAATCAAAATGAAACTCAAGTTAATCCAAATTCTCGTTGAATTAGGTTGAGTTCATATTTTTTTAGGTTGGGTTGACCTTTCGACGGGCTCGATTTACATCCCTTTCCAATTATGTCACTTCATATTTATGTTGAATTATGTTATGTTATGATTGACCAAAAACTCGTGTTGTATTATGACATGACACTAGTCCAACATGTTTATTACATGTGTCGGTACTCTATCAAAAATTTCTTGTGGGGGATATATCCATTTTCATGTCAATAGTCACATGATGAGTGAGAAATAGATAAAATGAGTACACCCGAGTTACAATGAAGTTTCTCTCACCACACTTACCTATCTCTTGAATTATAAACTAAGCATCACGATCAATAGGGAAACTCACTCAATAGAGAAATCCTTTAATTCTGTAAAATTCAAAAAATACCATCAAAAGAAACCAAAAAGAAAAGAAAGAGAGAAAATTGCAAACCCAAAAAAACAATAAAAAGGGGTAAGTTTTAATTCTTTTATCTTGTTATATTTAAAATTGTAATCTTAATTTAAATTATTTGTCTTAGCGTAATCTGGTCCGTTTTTTTGAGTCTTCTTGCTTGTGCGTGACTAGCCCATTTTGTGCTCCTATTTCATTATGTCTGTGTCATTTTGGTCTGCTTCACACATCTTGTGGTTGTTGTAAATTGCATCCAGATGGTGCCAATTTTGACGGCAAATCCTACACAAATTTGCATGAAATGACACCATTTCCTCACCACATAATTATGTCGTACTTCCACTTAAAATTTTAATTATTTTTTGCCACTTACGGTTGAATGTAAAGCGGTTTCAGCCACCAATATGTTTTCAACACCAAAGCATTTCTTTGCCACATCCGATGTGACACTGACAATAAGAAAAGTAGAACGTGTTTCTAAGGACAGCCAACCCAAAGCCATCTATTCAATCTTTTTTTTTTTTTTTGGGTTGATGCTTTCGATAGATGGTGTGAAATATCGATTTCTTTTTTATTTTTGGTTATACAAAGTTTAGGGGAGGGACAAGTTACTACCACACCCAGGGCAAGGCAAACCTGCAATCTAGAGCCGGTTGGACTAACATAAGGAATCATTATCCCCCATGTTTCCCGGTATAGAATTACACATGATATTTTCTAGATTGTCCATCAACATAAGACTACTAACAGTAGGTATCGAACTCAATTGAGGCTCGAACGCACAGCTCGCACATTTCCAACTAAATCAAATTCTTTTACATGCTTTAAAGTTATATTAGTTTTAAGGGTGCCTAAAATATAATAACCAAATAACATTGTACCCATATTATTATGTGAACTTATACTCTAAAAATTCAAAATATTGTCTCCATATAAATATGTAAAGATATATTGAAACAACGTAAAAAATATCGTACCCTTGTAAATATGTGCACATAAATTTATACAGGTATATAATTAAAACAATAAAAAAGTAACTATGGTAAATAAACGTGGACAACCAACAGAACATACCCATGGCAGCGTGGATTGACGATAGGGGTGGTGGTGGGGGGGCCGTGCTTTCTCATGTTGACAGACAACTAGAAGTACAATTTTTGACTTTCTATGGATATATATATAGAGAGAGAGAGAGAGAGAGAGAGGACTTAAAAGAAACACCATTTAGAGCTTTTACTGTATATTTGGATGAAGGATATAAAATTGGAATTTGGAAAAAGGTCTGAATTTCTAAATTGATATACATCGATTCTCGTGTTTGGATAAAATAAAAATAAAAATATAGAAATTATATGTGAAAAATAACATGGAATTTGGAGGTTATTAATCCTAACTTAATTTTATCTAAACTTATCATTTCTAAAATTTCAAATGAGTGGAAGTTTTAAAATTTTAAATTCTATGTTTAAATTCATTAGCCAAATAAGAAACTTTACAAATTCTAGATCATTAATTTACATCATTTATGAATTTCTTAATACTTTTAAATTTCCTTATCCAAACATACCGTTAGGTTTTTTGCATCGTATCCATTAACCACTTAGATTTTAGGTTGCATTCTCAATTCAAAATCCAATATTTCAAATCTAAAATCAGAGCTCTAAAGAGCCTTTATATTATAAATAATAATTCTCGTAAGAAAAAGGTTCAATTTAAGTGAGATTTTCTTGACACATGTCTGTACCTTAAGAGAAAACGAGGGTTTGAACCAAATGATTGGGGTGAGCAAATCTATAGAAAAATCGACAAAATCTATCGAATCAAACCATTTTATCTGATTTTTTATTTTAAATTCTCAAATTTTGGTGATTAAACACCAATTAAAGATACATTTTAAATTTATTAAATTACGATTTGACCAAACTAAATGGTAATATACTTTTAATTAACAGTGTGTTAATTGAATTGGCCTAGGTTTTTTGTGTATTCCCAAGTGGTTTTGGATTCAAGCGTTAAAAAAATAGTAAGATATTTTTACAAAATTTAAACATATATTCACACGGTATAAAAATATTGCCTTTGCATCTCTTTACTATGGTCCTCACACACAGCGTATAAAAATATTGCCTTTATGAATTAATAGTACTTGTTAGGTAATTAGGAGTAGTCTCCTTCAACCAGGTACGTACGCAGTCAGATGGGGCGCGGAAGACCTTTCCGCCGGAGACTACTGTTTATAGTGCAAACTACAAGCACACCTGACACCAGTCTGCCCCCAGCTAGCTAGTCCAACAAATTGACCAGTACAATACAACCTTGAGAGATGTGTATAAATATTATAAAGCTTTTACCAGCATGATTTTTACGGGGATGGGGGGCGCTTTATTTGGGGTAAATTTCCTTTTTCCGTCTGCGGTTGAGAGGAGAGACTACAAAGTTAACCCTTATATGTAGAGAGACTCGTCTAATCCTTTAGAACACGTAGCCCAGTTTTTGTATACTTGTTTCCGATTATATTTTCAATAAAATGCTATTGCTAATTCTAAAACAAAGAAAAATAAAAAGGTGAGAGATTATAATGATTGCACCTTAATGGGGAAAACTAGAAAATAGAGGAAGACAATTCATTAAAACCATGGGAAACAAATTTCCTCCAGAAGAAGAAGAATGGTCAGAAATCAATGCGAGTTTTCCGGAGCAAGGACCAAATATATTTGTTTGAGCTGACAGACTATAAGTATATCATGTATAGTAAGCATCTCGCACACTGTATAAAATGTACGATGAGAATATGAGCAAATTTGTGGCTCTAGGCAAACTATAGCAATTTTTACTATTTAAAATGATGTTGATGCTTTATATAGCTAAAGGGAAATTGAGAAAGGAAAGGCACATCTTTTGTGGGTGTGCATGTATCTACACCGTATAGAGAATGTTCTCCTATCATGCTAAGTACCAATTATCTTATGTTGCCCTTAAGCATCTTGGCGGAACTAAATTTTCAATATGAGATACATTAAAAGTTGCACTGTAATTAGATTAGTTCTAACAAGTAAAGTGCGGAATTAAGACATATCAAATTATCATTAACTAGGTATATTACAATTTTAAAGTCATTAACTAAGACCTTCTTAGAGCAACTTCAAGTTAATTATCAACTTAAACCTCATGAGAACAGCTTCAATAAGCATTGTAATATTCTAATTACATACTTAGGTTTCCAAATAAATATATTTTTATTTTGACACATTAATTCGTGGATGGTTCAAATTCTCAGCTCGATGAAAGACATTGTAGTAGTAAAAGAAAATCAAGCAGAGGTAGATGAGGTAAATTAGTTAATTTCACAAGAAGACAAAATACACACTTCCAAAAACCATGCTTTTGCATTATCATCAATATTATCTTTAAAGAACATACTACCTTTTTCAATTCTCTCTCTCTAATTTGCTTTTCTGTTCTGGTCCTGCCGGGTTATTAAAGAGTTTAAGACTGAGCTGACTGCAGTGAACTAAAGGGTGTGTGTGTGTGTAAGAGAGAGTGAGAGAGAGAGAGAGAGTTTATACTTCAAAATCAGAATCGATGGAGGTGTCAAGTTGCACAACAAATGGTGCAATTCTACTTTTCAACTCTCTGAATCCTTTTCAAACTCCCCGAAATTCCTACTTATTTAGCACTTCAGAAAAGAGAGATTAATTTTTTTTTTTTTAAAAGAGCTGCTGGCCTCACATGAGCTCACAAGTACTAAATGACCCACAAACACAAACCCAAAACTCAAAGGCCACCTCCACCTCCCATAAGTACACCCATCTATCTTTCTGCAAAAATCAAAGAGAAAAAAAGAGAAAGAAAAGATCATCAAAATTGCCATGGATGAGTTGAAATGTTTAAGGGGTTGGTCTTGATTAATTAGCTGGCTATGATGAGATTCAGATGGTGAAGCAAGGAGGAGGAGGAGAAGGAGGAGTGATAATGGCTTCAAGATGCCAAGACTGTGGGAACCAAGCAAAGAAGGAGTGTGTGTACATGAGATGCAGGACTTGCTGTAAGAGCAAAGGGTTTCACTGCCAAACCCACGTCAAAAGCACTTGGGTTCCTGTCTACAGAAGACGCCACCAGCAGCTTCCTGCAGCAGCTATTCTTTCTCAACAGCACCTTCAGCTTCATCATGAACAAGGACATCACCACCAAAACCCTAAGAGGCCAGCTGAACACCTCACCAATCCGTCGTCCTCAACAAGTACTGTTAATTTTTCTTTTTCAAAATTTGAGGAAATGTGATGTCCATATGCTAACCCTAACAGTGATAAGTTCCTTTTCCTTTACTCTTTACTTGTACATGTACTGATATACTGTTTAGGAATACTTTACCACTTTTTTTTTTTTTTTTTTTCTCATGATGATCAATATTAATGTAGATATCATTTTGGTTAATTGGGTTTCCTTTATGTTTAGGGCTTGATCAAGAGGCGAATTTTCCAGCTGAAGTGAATTCCATGGCAACTTTTAAGTGTGTTCGAGTGAGCTCAGTGGAAGATATGGTTGATCAGCACGCTTATCAGACGAGCGTGCTGATCGGAGGACATGTATTTAAGGGTATTCTCTATGATCAAGGTCCTGATCATCATCATCATCCTCAAAATTGTTACACTACTGTAGGCCAAAGCTCCAGCTCCCATCATGTATTGTTAAATAAGAAAACTAGTAATTTTATTAATGCTGCTGAAAATACTGCTTCCACTTCATCAGCGCCTGATCCTGCAGATCAAGTACCACATCATCACCCTCCTTCTTCATACCCATTGATTCCCTTTAATGCTTTCATGCCTGGTACGCAATTTTTCATTAACCCAAAATGAGTCTTAATTAGGCTCTCTCTCTCTCTCTCTCTCTCTCTCTCTCTGTGTAATTTGTTCTTGTGACTAAAAAAATAAGGAAGCATATAATTAATGTAATAATTCTGAATAGTTTTCTTATGATCTTAACCATTTTTAGTAATATGTTCAGCTAATTATTGGAGTGTAAATAATTAAAGAGACTCATGATCAGATCCCTTTCTCTTTAAAGCAAGATACATAGTTTCTGTTCTTGTACATTTAAACCACATGTAGTACTCCAAAAATGAGAAAGATATGTAAATTCAGAAAGAAGAAGAAGCTAGATGAGCTTTAGTGAACTAATTCTGCTTTGTTCAAATTTCAATGCCTAAATTATGTGATATATTCTCTGTGAAATGTTGTGTGTACAGCAGGGTTTGCAATTTGTCTTCTTGTATATTTGTTTATGGTTAATTCTCATCTTCAAGGTTAATCTACCAGATTATTTTATGAACTTCGAAACCACTTTTCTCCAGCATTTCCGTTTCTTTGCCGGCTAGGAGCAATGTCTGGACAAAATTTACAAAGATTGCAAGCTTGTTTTCTTTATCGTATAATTTCAAGTACTATCCATGTGCATCAAAATATAAAATTACAACCAAAATGTCCAAGAAAATATACACATGTAGAGACACAATCACAGAGCATGAATCATGACTCATAGATTTGAGGAATTGCTGCTCGAAAGCTGTTTTTGTTTATTTTAATAATTTGCTCATTGTCATAATTAATGCATGACTCTCGTTTCTTTTTTCTCAATTACAAGTGATAATCTAAATTAGATAACTAGTCTAAATCATGGATATATTTATGTTCTGATTTCTCTATAAAGTGTAGCACTAACATGCATACTTTTATATGATTCAAAGTGGGTTTTATATGTATATTAATTTCTTTCACAGTTAAGAGACTAGTTTGAGCCTTTGAGGGGAATCATAACCCTATAGCTATAGACCTAGAACCATGCATAAAGCTAACCCCATAAGGGGGATTTTTTATTATTAACAGTACAAGAGAAAAAGACTAGATCAGTTGGGGCATCTGAAAACTTTAATCAGAAAGCAGTAATTAATTAAACAAACACCCATGCCCTGATCTTTCACATCTTTTGTGCTAAAAAGACATTCACACACACTGACTATATAGGAAAAAGATGCATACCACAATCACACTACCAATGGAATATATCCTCAGTACTTGAAAAGATAGAGGCCTTGCAGATATATAAATATATAATTAAGGAGTTTTCCAGAGGACTTGCCTATTATAGTTGGGACAAAGGCTTCAATAGGAAGACATGCTTGGGCAGAAAAACAAAATGAATGAGGGTAGGCCAAATCTTTGTATAGCTTTTGGGTAAAGAGGGGGATTTTGAATTTTTTTTCTTCTTCTTCTTTTTTAGGTTATAAAAAACTTTAAATTTTGATCCTGGAACCATGCAGGCACTAAATTAAACCACTCCCAAAAGTAGTTTTTTATAATTCTTGAATACTCATAATTGAGTGCATGGACTTTATTCTAATTTTTAGTGTTGTGTGGGAGGTGATCATAAAAGGTGTTTCTCAATTAATTAATATTAATTATTCAAACTTTTAGGTTAGCTGGTCGAAAGTTTGGTTATACACAATCCACAATCTTACCTTCGATGCAGCTTTTTTCATGTTTCACTGTCAGCTGCTCTGTCAAAATCAGTGGATGGATGCATTATCTTTGTTAATTTGCATGTCAACCAATGTTATAATTTTCATATAGATTAATTCAGTATTGATAGTTGTCAATGAAAAAGTTTTACAGAAAGAATGCTTTTAAAATTTGTTCTTCTGTGTGTGAAATAAATATTCATAAGTGATGGCAAGAAGAATGTCTTAAGTTATTTGTGATTTTTTAATAGAAAATATGACTGTTTTTCTCACTAATTGATAGTAATATGTTCTCTTGCAAGACGAATCGTTGGTTTGTGTTTTTGGTATCTTATATATGTTGGCATCAATTGGCTATATTAGCATAAAGGAGTTGCAGGTCAAATTCAAGCGTTAAAATCGAACAAAAACAAAGCTTATGGTGGTGAAACTTTTTTTCTTTCGAGGTTTTCATAATGGACCCATTCTAACTTGAAATTTTGTATATTACCCCTTTGAGAATTTACTTGGCGGAAAAAGAAAAGCCCTCAATTAGTCACTTGTCATTTTCTAATTAGTTCTTATTGTATTACAATTTTTTTCACTTGAAAGTATAAACATGAAATTTTTCCAAAGGTTTTTTTATTTACGGTTCAAGTTCGCAATAGTTTGAGCCTAGCTGCTGATCTTCTTTGTGTTATGTGCTGCAGTGAAAATAGTCGTAGCTAGACAATGACTGCAATGTGAATTATATGGAAGTGTAACATATGATCTTCTTTTTGTTGTTTATTTGTTAAACTGAACAAAGAAAATATGTGTCCATGGCATGGAACTCTATCTAAAGGTAATGGACCGAATTACCAGATATGGTATGTACGAAGGTTTGCATTTCCTCTTAAAATATGGTTGACGAAAGTTACTATGCATTTGAGGCTTATAAGTCAAGTGATTAAAAGCATTTACTCTTGCATTTGAGGTTCTAAATTCGATTCTCTCTCTTAAAATATCGCTTGTATAAAAAAGAAACTAATATATGACAAGTAACGTGACAAATATTATAAAAAAAATAGTATATACAAAGCTAACGATGTGCAATACGAAGTATACAATGTAATACAAACTGCAACAGTGTCTGAAATATTATAGACGCTACAACATAGTGTATCCACGCATGCGCACATACACTAGCATAAAAATAGACACATCAACGTAGTCTCTAAAATATTATAGGCATTGCATAGCAGACACCAAAAAGTAAAGTATTCAAAATAATAAACACCAAAAGGTAAAATATTGTACACACTCCGTGACAATGGCCAAAAGGTAAACTATTTTTCCTATTCGACTAATCACTTAGGGTTTAGCTAAAAGGGTGTCAAAAAATCTAAACTCAAAATTAATAAGTCATAAACCTAAAACTTCAATTTTTATTTATTTATTAGAAGTTGCTAAGAAGACTAAGAAACAAAGATAATGTAGTTATTGCGAATGGTGAAACCACACTTGTTATTGCAAAGATAATGTAGTTAATGTTTCCTACTTTTTGCTTCCACAAGGATATTCAAACTAGAAGATCATTGTGCGTGGTACTAAAAGAGTGGGATTATACTATGTTGATGACATTGTGTCGGGTCGGGTTCATCAAGTTCGTGGAAACTCATAGTAATTATGAGTAATATTATGATAAAAGTAAACTAGTATTAATTATGAGTACATTTAAGTAATTATGATTAAATTTAATATTTATAATTGCATTTAATTTATAACCACTGACCCATTTGATAGGTCCATATAAGCTCGGGCCATTGGCTCATTAATGAGCCCGAAAATTTTAGGCCCTTGAATAGGATATTAGCTTAGCATATTTAAAATAGGGCAAGCTGGGCCTTGCTCATTCAACCCTTAGAGCAGTTCTAGCAATAAGGGTTGGGGAGGGAAGCTGGTGGGGCCGTGAAACCAGGCCAGCCCTCAGGCAAGATGAGTTCGAGTTCAAGCCGGGTTTCCTGGCGAACGCAGCGATGACGTCAACAACTAAAACTACATTTTATATAAAAAAAATATACAAAAAATACAAAAAAATTCAAATTTTTAAAAAAATGAATACTTAGTCATAGTTTTCACTTCCCACACCAAAACTCTATACAAACTTTTTTCCTCATATCTCATGTGAATAGTTGTTGCCATGGCAATGGGTGGAAACACCACAACTTTTTGCAAGAGTAGTCACTATTCACGTGAATAATTGCTGCCCTAGCCCTCCCCTTACCATGGCAAAGGGCAAATTGGTGGAAGTGCTCTTAGGGCTGAACTGGTGGAAGTGCAAGGGTAGTCACTATTCAAGTGAATTATTTTGTACTTACGTGATAGATTTCTATACTAATCATATGGCCTTTTATGGCTTTTCCATAAACCAAACTTGTAATATATTCTTCTAATTAAGAACCTACTCAAACTTTTTCTTTGCAACTCCAATCCTCCTCGTGAGCTAAAGAACCAATTATAGCCTCATCGTGAGCTAAAGAACCAACTAGCATGTAACCCACATGCATTATGGCCAAAGAAACTGCCCCATCTACTTGTCCATAAAGCCCAACATGTTTTATAATTGGGAAATTGTTAATCAAGCAAAGCCCACTATCACATGGGTAAGTGTCACTTTCATTGTACTGAGATCGAGCAAGAGCTAGAGTCCAATTTTCCTATTACCAAATCTCCTATGCCCTTCTGTTGTCTCTTTAATTTTGTAACACATGGCACACCACTTAATAACATTTTAACTTTGTTAACTCTCTTTAGCCCATTTGTTTTTATTAAAATAATTAAAAACTATTAAAATACAAAGTTCGACACAAACGCGATATTGCATCTTCATCTTCTGTGCTACCTATTATCATACTCAACCCCTTCATAATTTTTTTTCTCTCCTTTTTGGCTGCTAGTTTTCATGGAAATTTGCAATATGCAAGTTCTGTTACAATAATCTTTTTCATTTTCTTTTATAGAAAAGAAAATTGAAACCAAATGAGTTTGATTCACGTGAATTGCATAATGGGTATATGATTGTCGCAAATTATTTGTTTAAGTGTTTCTCATATGATAGCTCCAAAATCAAAAGTCAAAAAAGGGGAGCAAAATTATGGAGCAGAACCTGGCTTACCTGACGACCTAGCATCCAACAAGCAAAAAAAATTATCGGACCAAATGCAGGGCGAAGATGATGCAAGGGTTGAGTATGATGATATGCAGGGTAGAAGATGAATAGGAGAGAGAACATGTTTGCGTCAAACGTGTATTTTAATTAATTTTTTAAAAATAAAAATAAATGGGCAGAAGAGTTAACAATGTTAAAATGATGTTAAATGATGTGCCACGTGTCACAATACCAATGAGGAAATAGGGGGCACAAGGGATTTGGTAATAGGAAAATTGGACTTACAAGAGCTTGTATGAGCAGTTACTGATTGAGATGTATTTGATCTAAGCAATGAAAATGTTGAACGTAGTAATCTCCAGCCAGGTAGAAATGACAACATGAGAACTGAATGCAAATATTGTTGCCTTTTTGAGGTCCATTACCAGAGCCCCAAGAGCAAGCCCCAAGCCTTGAACCACTAACTAAGTAGTAGAACAAGCAAAGTGGGGAAAAAAGTGTCATGCTCTAGGCTTGACTCCTGCCATGCCATTCAATATGTTAAGATGACAAATAGGGTTGGAAGGTCAAGCTCCATGGGAGATTAACAACAATCCTTGAAATGAAATAGGAGGATAGCCTGTATGTGCCTGAAGATCTTTCCTTTTCTAGCATCTTGCACTTTTCTAGTCCTACCATCCATTTTGCTTGTGGGTTACAGGTTAATTGGTTGTTTCTTTTCTAGTCCTGCCATCCATTATGCTTGTGGGTTACAGGTTAAGTGGTTGTTTGGCTGTCATTAGGATTGGAGTTACAAATAAAAAGTATGTGTAGGTTCTTAATTAGAAGAATATATTACAACTTACAAGTTTGGTTTATGGGAAAGCCATAAATGGCCCATACGATTAGTATAGAAATTTGCTACGTACGCACAAACTAATATTATAATCCTTTGATTTTACAAGTTTTTAAGTTGTTATATTTTTCAAGTTATTGTGCGGATAATATTTTTCTTTTGGTGTTGTAGGTAGACATGTGAAATGGGTCGGGTCAGGCTAGCTCGGCCCTAAGAGGGCTTAGCCCATACCTTACCAAATATTGGGCTTTTTCGGCCCCGAGGGTTGAACGATCAGGGTCTAGCTCGCCCTATTTTAAAGAGTGAGACTATATTATATATGTTGATGATGTTGTGCTGGGTTCGGGTTCATCAGGTTTGTAGAAACTAGTAATAATTATGAGTAATATTATGATAAAAGTAAACTAGTATTAATTATGATTAAATTTAATATATTATAATTACAATTAATTTATTATCACTGGCCCATTTGATAGGTCGATATAGGCTCAGCTCATTGGCTCGCTCATGAACTCAAAAATTTTAGGCCCTTGAGTAAGGTATTAGCTTACCATATTTAAAATATGACAGACTTAACCCTGCCCCTTTAACCCTTAGGGCCAAAAAAGCTTGTGATTGGGTAGGGTTTTGGGCTAATCTTTTTTATGGCCAAACTGGCCCCACCTTTACCCATTTTACATGCCTACCTATAACACCAATAGAAAAATATTATCTGCACAAGAACTTGAAAAATATTACAACATGAAGACTTGTAAAATTAAGGGCTGATCATACAATTTCTATTTCCTAGATATCAACCCATTAATTTTGAAATCTATGTATAAAACTCAAATTCAACCTAAAATATATAACAGGTAATAATACTCCAACATATTTACATTGTTTGCCACCATACTTCAAATAAGTCAACATGACGATTTTCAAGCATGTCATTAAGTTCCTCATTTCTAATTAATACTTCCTCATTTATAGCATATCAATGACTCAGGTTTCTTTTTGGGCATTCCCTCTAAGCCCTAAAATGTTGACCAATAAAAAAAATCCTTCAATTTTCGACCAATAAAAAATTCCTCAAATTTTGTCCCAATAAAATGTAATAGATTATTATCAATATAATATAATGCACCTACAAATTTACCTATCTTGTATACATCCAATACAGATAGGTAAATTATTTTCACAATATACCTATAAATGTGATGGCTTTAATAAACATACAATATATATCCAATACAATATAACAGGTAAATTATTATCAATACAATCTAATGTACCTACAAATTTACTTATTTATCTTGTATATATCCAATATGGGTAGATAAATTATTTTCACAATATACCTATAAATGTGTTGGCTTTAATATACATGTAATATACCCATAATAGGTAAATTAAAAGTTATATTATTGCATAATAGGAAATTATTAGGTAAATTATATCCAAAATGTGTTTATAAAAGCTGGGTATATTATTTGAATAATAAGCCAATTCATCCTAGGTACATTATTTTTCGTAAAAGAAGTAATTGGTAAGTTATGTTTTCAACATAAAATTGTATGTATGTTATTATATTTATAAAATAATAACATAATAGATAATTAATCACGTATACTTCATAAGTAAATAATTTTTTTTTTAAAATTTGATTAAATAAACCGATTAGGTATGTTAAATTTTAAAAAAGTTTCCAACACACTGAGTGTAACAACTCGATCCTTAATTAATTTTCAATTATTATTTTATTCTAGAAAAAGACTATTTTGCCCATGGAATATTTTAACGGGTATAAAAGTTGACTTTTTGACCGGGAAGGAATTTGAAAATTTCGATTGGACCATTATGTAGAGCACGTCGAAACGAGTTTTTAGACGCGTAGTGGGCTCGAATCGGAGTTGTAATGAAAAAGTTGCGATAAAGGAATTTGTCCGATGGCAAATTTGTAAACAGTTCAAAGATGGTTTTTAGAAAACCAGAAAATCTGTTTTTACTCACCTGACACATCTGTTATTGTTGAGCCCCAAATCTGATAAGCCCAAAAAATTCCATAAATATTCTCTTCATTCTACACAAGTCCCATAAACCCATAATAATCCCAAAAGGACAGAACCTCCTCAAGACTTACTGATCTGTTCACAGGTCCAAAGCATCAACTTTTTAAGCTCGAAATGAAATAGTTCCTTCTTAAAACTTGTTCGTCTGCCTCTCGAGTAGAACTTAGCTGAAAATTAGCTCAATCGGAGAAATATAAACACCTCAAACCCCAGTTGGAGTATGAACAGCTCATCTCTGTCTGATACTCTGTGTTAAGCACGGATTTCTCTTTGCATGCGAGTTTCTGTTGCGATTTTCATCTCTATTCCTCCAGGACAATTGTTTCTGAGGTCGACAACTACAACATATCCAAATTCCAAGGCAAACGGAGATTTCTATCTACCTTAAATCGTGTTCAAGGTGAGACTAGTCTTCACTTTTATTCTGTTTGCTGGTTTCACTCTAGTGTGCCCTTATTCACTCTTGCATGTGGCCTTCCTCTGATCTAGTGGCTTCGTTCCTTTCATTAAAGTTGTTCATCTTTGTCTTGGCTATAATCTTTCAAAATTGTAGCTTCATCCAAGAAGTGTAGTCATCTCAAGGCTGGTTGAAGTGTTGCCTACTCATTTTGTTCTGCTGTATTGATATAGGCTCGAATTCTTTCTTGTGTGTCAATTTCTATTGATCATTCGACAACACTTTCCTCATACAGGTTGTTCCTTAGTTATAGAACTATGACATATCCAAAATTCACAGCAATTTAAGTGCTATAACCATCTGAAACCTTGTTCAAAGTTAGTAAGTCCTCTAGTCTGCTGTTTAAATTTTACAGCACCTTACTCACTCTTGGATGTCGATTTACCTTGCTCAGATGACCAAGGTTTCTTCTTGAAAGTTGTTCAGTTTCGTGTTCTCTACAACATATCCAAAAATAGTGGTTATTCAATAAGTTTAGACCTCTCGGACACAGTATAACTGAAACAAACTCCTCTCTCGTTATCAAGTGTTGTTTGGGAGTTTTACTCCTAAGGGGTCTTCTTTGTGCATTGTGATCGGTGCATAAATTACATATCATTTTGTACCCTTTTAGCTTATGATTTGGTTATGTTTTTGAGTTAAACTTGTGCTTTTAATTTGATTTGTGTTTGTTTCAGTGTTTTAAGTTTGAGACTCAATAAATGCATTTTGGAGACAAATTAGCTCAAAACAGTGTCTGCAGATCAGTCAACTTCACGGATTGGACTGTACTTGCTCAAGAAGAACCAGATAATGAGCCACATATCATTGGAAAGATACGGAAGTCTAGTTTCTGTAGAATTTTACGGTTCATGATTCCGAGTCTTCTAGAGAAAGTTATACATGTTTTGGCAACTTAAGGTCAAATTCGGCAGCATCTGCGTTACTGGGCCAAAAATCACATTTGAAGGCCTTTCCGAATTTTCCTTGAGTTGGGCTGCATATGCTTGGAAAGATAAGACAAAGAGCTTCAAGATCCATATTTTTCCAGATTTTTCAGAATGAAACCACAAGCCCAAAACGAGCCCACAAGCTGGCTGCAATGCATTGTCATGCATGACATATGCATGATGAAGTGTTGTTGATTGTGGGAAAGTTTGGTGAAGCATATTCAATACCTATATTTGAGTGGAATTTTGCAGCAGCCAAATGAGCCAAAAGATGATGAAGTGGGAGTTGCAACACTAAGCCTAAAGACAAGAGGAATTGTTTTCAAATGTAATAGTGTGTTAGGTGAATTAAGTGTTGTAAGTTGGTGAAGTGAGTGTGGTAGGTAAACCTATTGTATAATTCAGATTTTCACTTCCCCTAGGCCTATAAATAGGGAAGTTCTCTAAGCTTGTAATCACACCCCAAGGGGGGGAGCTCTCAAGCACTTCTCTAGAGCTCCCTTCCCTTATCTCCCTCAAATTCTCTTAGTTTCCCTTTGTAGTTCTCAATTGTTGTAACAAGATCCTAGTACTATAAATCTCAAGCATTTTTCCTTTCTCTTCTTCTATAAATTCTCCGAACACTTCTCTATTTTCTTTCAAAGTTCTCCATGTTCTAAAACATTTCCCAAACATTTTCCTTACTCTTCCAAAATCCTCAAAGCTCTCAAACACATGTTCTTCC
The DNA here is from genome assembly GCA_018703695.1 of Prunus fruticosa. Taxonomy (NCBI): domain Eukaryota; kingdom Viridiplantae; phylum Streptophyta; class Magnoliopsida; order Rosales; family Rosaceae; genus Prunus; species Prunus fruticosa. The sequence goes on from CM031924.1 coordinate 28,630,284, forward strand.
AAAATCCTCCAAGTTCTCAATACTTTCTTCTCCCTCTCTAAATCCCAAACACTTTCTCCCCCTTCTCTTCTTCTAAATTCTCAAACACTTTCCAAACACTTTCTTCTCCCTTCTCAAAGCTCTCAAACACATGCTCTTCCAAAATCCACAAAGCTCTCAAAACACCTTTTAAGATTCTCAAAGTTCCCAAACACTTCTCCCATTCCGTCATCAAATTCTCTAAACTTCTCAAACACTTTCTCCTCCCTTCTCTAAGTTCTCAAATTCTCCAAGTTCACAAAATCCTCAAGCTTCTCAACCACTTTCCTTCCTTCCTCAAATTCTCTCTTTAATGTTCTCTTAGTTGTAATTTATTTTTCTTGTAATGTACATTCTTTCTTCTTGTTTTGTTTCTTTTGTTTTCATTTTTGTTTTGTGTAGGAAAACCGAATTGGATCATTCAATCACCAATCCCTGTGGAATCGACCTCGCACTTACATACGCTAAACTACCAACGGTTCGTGCACTTGCGAGTATCACAAGTTGAGGATGCAGTTGAACCCATTTTGGTGCAGCTGAATCTACGCAACAAATTTTTGGCGCCGTTGCCGGGATCGGTAACATTGTTTGATTCTATTTGGTTTTCCTACTTTTTATTTATTTTTATCTTTTGTATAACTGGACAGTTTCATGTTTTAAAGTTAATGGCGTTAATTGACAAGTTGTGTTTGTAGTCCAACGGACAAGGACAATTGCCTGACAAGCAAGAGAACTGGGTTTGAGTCCCAGCTTACACAACACCCAAAAACAAAAAGGTTCAAGTAGCATGTTGATTATTTCTAGTTTATGGTTTCATTCACTTGTTCTTAATTAATTATCTTGTTCAAGTTTACATAAACACCATATGACTCTTGAACTGATTAGTGAATGAATTGGTAGATATTGAAGACAAACACCATGTTTAAATTCTACTTGGTTCTTTATTGTTCTTCTTGTTCTTAATGGGTTTGGAATTTGTGTTTAGACTAAACACCATAGCTAAATGCTTTTTCTGAATACTTGATTAAAACCACACACCATATGGATAATCATATTTGAGAAAGAACGAACTTCATAAGCTAGTTTGATTTACTTTGTTGCTTATTACTTTGAAGCATGAAATTGGACGTGTGTTGATTTTCCTTTTCATTTTAGTTTTTATTTCCTAATCCTTTAATTATGTTTCAAGTTTTCTGTGTTTGTTTTAGCAAGTAATGTCAGCTTAATAAAAATGGAAAGAGATGGTAACCTCAATCATAAGAATGGGGAGTGTGGAGTAGTGGGAGAAGTCGCGACCTCCAAACGCATCATGCTCGACCTAATCGCTTCAAGGGGGAGTATTCCAATCCTTTCTCTTTAGTTGTTTTGTTATTATTTCAGTAATTTTAATTTTCTAAAAATTTAAAAAGATTTTTTATATTAGCTGACTCGTGGTAACTCCAGTGAGCGTCTCCGTCAACACAGTGTCTAGGAGTTCTTTAGGCGACACCTTCGGTGTCTAAGAAGTTTGGGTTTTAAGTGGGACCTTTGTGACCCCTCCAACCTTCCCGGATCCCCTGGCTGTATTTTCTGAGGCCCTTAACTGGTCATCCATGAGTTGCTTGTATATTTATTTGTTTTTTTCTTTAAAAAAAAAAATTATAAAAAAAAAAAAAATTGAAATTTGAGTTTTTATTTTTCCTTGTAAATTGCAATTTGGAACTTCTTTGTTTTTTTTTTCTTTGTGTGGTCAGTTAGTTGTAAATAATAATAAATAAATAAATAAAAAAAATCAATTTGGAACTTCTTTGTTTTCTTTGTTTTGTTTTGTTAAGTTAGTTTATGTATTTATTTACGTGGTGTGGTTAGTTAGTTTATTTCTGAGTGTTAAAAACACATTTTTATTTCATTCAAACACTGCAAACAAAGAAAAAAAGTTAAAAAGTTAAAAAACAAAAAAAAAACATTCAAATAAATTAAAAATAAAAACAACATCTTCATCATTTTCATCTTCATCTTCATGGCATGTCTCTATTCTCTCTTACTTGGAGAATCTCCAGCAGCTCCACATGGTCCTCATTTTTTCTCTGCAGTGCTTCCACGTGCTGATTGACACAGGAAGCCGCTTCTGGAGTCCGCCACCATAGCCTTCAAGGAAGCGATTTCCTCGCTCATCGCGGCACACTCTCGTGTTCTCGCCAGGAATCGCATGCCCAAATTGGTAGCCGAGACTGCATGGAGCACCGTTAAGTTGTGGGACTCCTCCACTGCTGCTTTGTCAGACCTCCTTGCCACATGCAGATGATCTGTCCGGAGTGAGCTTACTGCTAATCGTGCCTTCCAGGCAACACTGCTCTGTTCGACACTGCCTCAGAAAAGTTCGGTATTGCCTCAGCAAAGTTTGAGGCTGGACCGTGATGATATGTGGAGTTTGGGAAGACAAGGTTTGTAGGAGCCCTTATCTGCGCATTCGGTGGCGCAAGGGACAATTCAAGGCTAAGATCATCAAGGTGAGTGCATGAGGATGCCATTGTTTTGTTTATGAATTTTTTGATGTTTTTCTTTGAGTTTGCAGGAAGAAATGTTGGGTATCATCCGCTTGAAGAGGTGTGGTTTAAATAGACATATGCTGATGAGGGTGCCAACACCATTTCGGATTTCCGGGCATACTCGACCTAATTGCTTCAAGGGGGAGCACTTTTACTTTACTTTTCTTTTTTTTATTTTCTCCGTGTTTTTCTGGTGTTTATTTTTTTTGCTCGTTACTTTCATTTTCTAGAGCTTTGTGTTTTTGCTTTTCCCTTTCGGCTATCATCTTTAGTTTATTTTAGTTAGGGAACTGTGCTTTCTTTTTCCGTTTGTCGTCTTTGTTTGATTTAAGTTTGGGGAAGTGTGTTTTCCTTTTTCTTTTTATTTTATTTTATTTTTCTTTATTCATTGTTTTTCTTTTAATTTAAAATTAACTTGTTTTTTTTGTTTGACAGGTTTCTTAAGAATTTGGTTGGAAGAAGAGATAAAATTAAAGATGCGTCTTGGACACCTGGTGCAAGAATCCCATCTCTTCTTTTAAATTCTTGTTTGAATTGTGTGTTTATTTCAGTTTTTTTTTATTTTGTTTTTATTTAATTAGTTAGTATAATTTAAAACTCATAGGATATTCTTTGAAGGAGCTAAACTTTTGGTAACTCCAGTGAGCAACCGCAGTCTATACAGTGTCTAGGAGTTCTTTAGGCGGCACCTTCGGTGTCTAAGAAGTTTGGGTTTTAAGAGGGACCATTGTGACCCCTCCAACCTTCCCGGATCCCCTGGCTGTGTTTTTCTGAGGCCTTTAACTGGTCATCCTTAAGTTTTTCTCTTAAAAGAAAAAGCAGTTACTTGTGTGTTTACTTAATTAAAAATAAAAATGCATGTTTGGGTTTTCATGTTTTTATTTGATCGTCGTTCTTTAAATTTAGGGTTATTCGTGTCTTTGAGATAACATAACGTTTTTATTTCCCAATTAAAAAAAAACGCACATACATTTTTAAAATTAAAAAAATTAAATAAAAGCTGAAATCATTTCTTCTTGGCGCTCGGTGTCTCAACCATAGGAGTTTTTAGTTTGGCCCTCTGGCTGTCCTCTTCGGGGCTTCACGCACAACCTCCTGGGGCTCACCACTTGAGCTCCCAAAGATCGCAATCTTAGCTTCAGTATAACTTTTCTCGCGATCCGCTTGCTTGCGTTTACCCGGTCGGTCTAGGTCCTCCAGCTGTTTTCGCATGTCGCGAGAGTACAACTCTACCATCTTTGTTAGGTTTTTATTCTCGTCCCGCAACACTTCTAGCTTGTCGATTCACCTCCACTATCCTTGACCTCTCCCTTTTCAAGCTTTTTATAGCACTCTGAGACCCTTCAACCATACTGTGCTCCGCCGCTAACTGACCTTTCAGCACCTCTACCTCATGGGACTTCGCAGTAGGCGATGAACCAAACTAGCGACACATGCTGGACTCTGCACGCTCAGTGCCAGGGCATCGCTCGTGACCCGGTTGTCATCCCTTGTCCCGAACACACGTATATCTTTAGGAGTCACTAAATTTCTGCCCACTCCAATGGCAACATCGTTGTCTAGGAGTATTGAGTCAGCTGACCCTCACAGGCCCCCTTGCGGAGGCAAAGTAGGGCATCCATACCTGGTGCTCCTGCTTGGCCTCTTGTTTGAGTCGGTGGAGCTAGGTTGAGATCCAACGAAAAGGGGTAGGAAGAAGCCATTAGATTTCTCACTTTTCTTTTTCTTTTTCTTGCTTCTTTTCTCTTTTGGGTTTCTGAGTTTGTGTTTTTGTTTTTCCCCCTTCTTTTTCCTTCTTATAGACATAGTCTTTGACAAACCCTAGCCAGTGCAGCGTCTAAGCATTTTCTGAATCTCTAGCATTCCTCGAGTCCCACAAACCTTCTCACTTTCCAACCACACCCAACTCATTTATCTCGACATGTTTTTTCTGAACGGACCGTTCAGGAAAAGTCTTTGCGCCTTTCCATGAGCCCGTAATTTCAGCTTGTGAAATCTGCGGTGCTTCAATCCTGTCGACACGTGGCTTCCTCCTTCTGCCCGTGACTAACCATGAGACGAAATCAGGGACCACATTCCCTCTTTTCAGAAATCCCGCTTTGCGCTCATAATTCACGTTTTATCTTTTTAAGAAAAAATTAAAATTAAAACGTGCGGGCTTTAAAGATTCATGTTGGGTCGGGTTTTACCGTTGTTGGGTTAATTTCATTGTGGGCTTTGGGCTTCAAAAATGTTTTTGGGTTTCAGAATTGTGTGATTAGGGTTTACTGTTTCATTTTTTTTTTGTTTTGTGTTGTAATTTTTATTTTGTAATTATTTTATTTTATTTTTGTGTGTTTTGTAATTTTTATTTGCTTTAATACCTTTCATTTGTTGTTATGACATTGTTTGTGGCTAATTTTTAAACATTGAGGACAATGTTCATTTCTAGGTTTGGGGGTATTGGAGTTTAGCATGTATTATTTTATTTTTTTTCTTAAAATAAAAATAAAAAATTGCTTGTTTTTCTTCTATTTGAGTCTTGTTTTGTTTTTGAGTCACTTTCCGAACAACATTTGATGAGATAGTGATAAATGTTTGCATGACTTAAATAAAAATTGGATTTCATTTTATTTTAGTGTTTTTTTTTCTTTATTAAAAAAAAAAAATTGGCACTGTTCTAGCATGATATGTTTGCAACATTCTTTACACTTGCCATTTGTTTCATAATTTTCCAATTAAAGGATTTACATGATCTAGAGAATTGTATGAAGCATAAATTAGACTTATATAACCAACCATATAAAGTGAGCTTTTGAGCCTTGTACTTCAATTCATGAGTGTTATACATACTCTTATTTTCTTGTCATCTAAGTTGTTGTTTGATCTCATTATTCATTGATTTGGTTGAACACTTAAAAGTCATTCATTCTTGTGCAATTTTACTTCATGACATTTAAAGAAATGATATTAAGGCCTTCTTTGGATCGTTTGTGCCTTTCAAGCTAACCTTATGCATGCTTAAGCATGATTTTCCATTGTTAACCATTTTGAGCCTACATGTAAACATTTTCTTTCATTTAACCAATTTTATTTCCTCGCCTTAGCCTGAAAAACAATTAAAAGAAAGGAGTATGAATCAATGTAAATGAAGGTATAAGGAGTTTTGATCATGTAAAAGAAAAAATCTAATCGTGATGATTCGAAGTCTTGTAAATAATTATTTTATGCTCTTACATTGCGAGTTCCTTGGACTTTGTATTATCCATACCTTTCATTTCTTACTCACCTTACACCCTTGGCCCAATTACAACCTTTACTAAAGACCTAAATTGATCTTAAATGTCATGTGGTTGAATTGCATCCATTTTCTTACTTTTAAGTGTTTGACATCCTTCTTGAGATCATATTAATGCAAGTTCTTCATCTTTCTATTTCGAGTTAAGTCCTTATGGTTTAACTCTATTCTCATGTTTATAACTGAGTGATGCATTATAGCCCTCTTCTGAGTGATTCATTTGTGAGAGGACAACTTTGGTGAGATTTGAAGTTAAACTTATGCTTTGTATGATTTTTGAAATTGTGTGAAAACTAAGATTAGGGAATTTGTTGTATTTGGCTATCACACTACTACACTTTGAGCATATTGTGTTTAGAACTTTGCCGCTTTGTAAATAATGTCTAAAAATTGAGCTTTTATTAATAAAACGTTTAAGTCATGTGCATGAGTCATTTCTCTTCAGAAAATGTTCGGAAAGATTGTTTTGAGTTCTTTTTATTTTTGTAATCGTTTTTGTTTTTGTTTTTGTTAAGTAATGTATTTATGTTTGTTTTTGTTTTTGGTTTTGCTTAAGGACTAACAATCTTTTAAGTTTTCTAATTACTTTGTTTTACAGAGTCAGGTAAAACGTTTGTGGGTATCAATAATTGTTAAACCATCAGGAGACACAACTCCTCCTACTAGGGATGCCTAGAGGTTTAAAGGCTTGTTGCATACGCTAAATGCATTCGAATTACCTGCGAAAGTGGTCTAGTTAACTTCTTGTTTTGTTTTTCTCTTTGTTTTCTTTTTGTTTTGCTCGAGGACTAGCAAAATCTAGGTTTGGGGGTATTTGATCGGTGCATAAATTACATATCATTTTGTACCCTTTTAGCTTATGATTTGGTTATGTTTTTGACTTAAACTTGTGCTTTTAATTTGATTTGTGTTTGTTTCAGTGTTTTAAGTTTGAGACTCAATAAATGCATTTTGGAGACAAATTAGCTCAAAACGTGTCTGGAGAGTAGAGTCAACTCCACGGATTGGACTGTACTTGCTCAAGAAGAACCAGATAATGAGCCAAAACGAGCCCACAAGCTGGCTGCAATGCATTGTCATGCATGACATATGCATGATGAAGTGTTGTTGATTGTGGGAAAGTTTGGTGAAGCATATTCAATACCTATATTTGAGTGGAATTTTGCAGCAGCCAAATGAGCCAAAAGATGATGAAGTGGGAGTTGCAACACTAAGCCTAAAGACAAGAGGAATTGTTTTCAAATGTAATAGTGTGTTAGGTGAATTAAGTGTTGTAAGTTGGTGAAGTGAGTGTGGTAGGTAAACCTATTGTATAATTCAGATTTTCACTTCCCCTAGGCCTATAAATAGGGAAGTTCTCTAAGCTTGTAATCACACCCCAAGGGGGGGAGCTCTCAAGCACTTCTCTAGAGCTCCCTTCCCTTATCTCCCTCAAATTCTCTTAGTTTCCCTTTGTAGTTCTCAATTGTTGTAACAAGATCCTAGTACTATAAATCTCAAGCATTTTTCCTTTCTCTTCTTCTATAAATTCTCCGAACACTTCTCTATTTTCTTTCAAAGTTCTCCATGTTCTAAAACATTTCCCAAACATTTTTCTTACTCTTCCAAAATCCTCAAAGCTCTCAAACACATGTTCTTCCAAAATCCTCCAAGTTCTCAATACTTTCTTCTCCCTCTCTAAATCCCAAACACTTTCTCCCCCTTCTCTTCTTCTAAATTCTCAAACACTTTCCAAACACTTTCTTCTCCCTGCTCAAAGCTCTCAAACACATGCTCTTCCAAAATCCACAAAGCTCTCAAAACACCTTTCAAGATTCTCAAAGTTCCCAAACACTTCTCCCATTCCGTCATCAAATTCTCTAAACTTCTCAAACACTTTCTCCTCCCTTCTCTAAGTTCTCAAATTCTCCAAGTTCACAAAATCCTCAAGCTTCTCAAACACTTTCCTTCCTTCCTCAAATTCTCTCTTTAATGTTCTCTTAGTTGTAATTTATTTTTCTTGTAATGTACATTCTTTCTTCTTGTTTTGTTTCTTTTGTTTTCATTTTTGTTTTGTGTAGGAAAACCGAATTGGATCATTCAATCACCAATCCCTGTGGAATCGACCTCGCACTTACATACGCTAAACTACCAACGGTTCGTGCACTTGCGAGTATCACAAGTTGAGGATGCAGTTGAACCCATTTTGGTGCAGCTGAATCTACGCAACACATTGCAGAAAGATTCAAAGGAATGTGGTACTTCGGTTCAGCGTACTCGATAGGATTGGTCTAAAACTAAGTACACACACTTTTAGAAGCCGGGGATCAGGGCTTTAAATTAAATTATTGTGTTAAGCAATTTTATTGATTAAATATTTATGATGGCTTAAATAGGTACTTGGGTACTAGCTGATTCACAGGAGGGACCCTGAAAGGTCAGAGTAACTCTGGATGCACAGTGAGTGGACTTTTGTTTTATAAATGGATTTTATGTTATTAAAGTTTCAATATTTGATCTTGAAGGATTTATTTACGGCTATTACTTTCCGAGCAGGAATAATGAAATTATATATATGTTCTTGATTATATGTTATTATATTTAAATGAAAATAGCTTGGAAAGTAAGAAATGAAGTATTAACCATATTGAATGATTGGTTGAGGAATAAAATGGTAATTTCCAGGAAGGGCATGTATTTTGTTTTTAAACCACCATAGGTACCCAAAAATGTTGCATTCGGATAAATTGTTGCCTTCGATTATAATGATGTCCACGGACATCCCAGTTGCCTTCATTGAGTCACGCGCGTTTGACAATTGCCCACAAGTTCGGGGACACTCAAACATTGTGGTGCTAGGAATGCGGGCTCGGGTGGACCAAGTGTCCTCTGAGTCTTGCGAGGAATGTGGCTCGAGTAACTTTATGCTACTGATACCTGCTAGGAGGAATTGACGGAAATTATGGAATTGACGGATTTATGATGGGTACACCTAGGTGGAAGGAAATTGTTTCCCTTTATTAATCTAAGATATTTTGTTAATGTTTCACTGATTATATGCTCAGCTATATATATGAAGATTTGCATGTCTGAATTTTCATACGGATGTTGAACATGGATATGTTAAAATTTTCTAAATGTTTTAACATAGGGGTTAGTATGTTGATACCCTATGTTTTAAAACTTTATTTTTGTCCACTCACGTTTTTCAATGTTTTGTGCCCCCAGGCAGGAGTCGTGTACGGGGACATCACCATAGGGCCGTCACTTTCCTCCATCCATCTCCTCCGCTACGTAGGAGTTCTTTTTGTAATTATATTGTTTATCTTAAATTCTGGATTAGTTGCTCTGAAGAATTGCCCAAAGATTTTCTGTATGGCCTCAGGCCGGTTAGTTGGTTAAGTTGTTTGGATGTAAGTTGAAAGCATGCTGGCAGTTGTGATGTTCTTTTTATTTTTTTATATATGTATGCTTTTCAACAGGTGAAAAATTTGGGAAAAGATTCAGTTTCCAGAGGAGACTCTGCGAATTTTCGGCAGATGTCAAACCTATAAAAGAATTTGGATTTTAGTAAGAAGGGCAATTTAGTCATTTGTGCCCGACACCCGCTAGGTGTCGGACACGCACAGGGTTCAACTCGGATTCCAAAATGGAATTTGGGTCGGGTCCTGTCACTGAGTAGCACAATAAACAAGGTGTGGAAAAAGTGTCCTGCTCTAGGCTTGACCCCTACCATCCAATATGTTATCATCAATGTCTAAAATATCTATGGTATCAGAAATATCGATAGTCCAAAACAGAAAAAATATCGAAATGGAAATATCGGGATATTATCGATATTGATAAAAATTGAAAAAAAACCACTGAAATTGTAAGAAAAATTTGAAAAATTTTATTGAAACTTTGGCAGATGTTTATTTAGTCAATTATATATTAGTTTATCATAAAAAGAAATTTGGAAGGAAATGCATTGCATGATGGGTTTAACTGATTTAAGTTGATTATATAGCGAGATGACAAACACTGTGAGTGTAGAAAATATGTAGTAATTAATGAAAGAAAATTAAACACACCATAATCATTTATATATAATGATTTACTACAATATTTTACATTTTATACATTACATAGTAAGATACGTGAGTGACTTAGTACCACATAGAGGTTCAAAGTTTTCACTATCTTCATCATTTCTATGTGTAGAGTAAGTGTATTGTGATGACTGAATCCCAAAATAGTTTTGCATGTAATTGTTAACATGCCAATCATTTGAATCCGAGATTGGTTGACGTTGTCCATAAGCAAAATCAGTTGAAGATGGGTCTCGGATTCTTTCCATGAGCAGCTCTGTTTGCACTAAAACTTAACAGATAGAAATGAGTGCAACTTACAGGTGTTGTGGACGATCGAAGGGATCGATTGAGCGTCCAGATGCAGATTCTTCTTATCCTTAGCTGCTAATCCTGAAAGGAAAGAAGCCGAGACTCGTAAGGTCTATGGAACCGGTGTGGAACCAGCCTAAGACCCTCCGATGCCAAAGTAAGTTTGTTTCTAAGAGCTTTTGCTGTTGACAATATATTGAGCATAAGAGTCAAGCTGAAAAGTCTTACCCTTGCATTGTAGTGAAGGGGCCTTATTTATAAAGGGCATTTTGCATGCTCTTAGTACTTATTTCCGATGCGGGACTCGTGGGAGGGCCTGTGAGGCTGACACGAGTCCTTGGATATTTCGGGCGGGTGCTCCGAGGTTAATTCTATAGAATCGGTAAGCGATGCTGATTACATGTTATGCTGGATTAGAAGCGACGGCTTAATGATTCCAGATATTATCATCGGTAGGAGATACCGTTTGTATGCTCTGATTCAGGAGCGGGGCGTACTGAAATGAGATGGTCGTCATCGGTAGACGATGCCGTTTTGTTGGAGCCTTGGTCGCTTGGGGTCATTCTGATCCACGTGTCACTTAATGAGGGGAGGGTCAGATACGGTACAAACACGCTCAATTCCAACCTAAAAGGAAAGGTCAAAGACTCACATTCTCATGTGAAAATCTGATTCTTGCAAAAACAATTCAAAACAAAACAATATAAATATACATATTTTAATATATTATCACAAAAACATTAGCAACATGGTGGTTAAGGTGTTGGAGGAGTGAAATGGTAGGGGTTTGAATCCCCTTTGCGTGTGCGCTTTGTGTTTTTTTTTCTTCCTTTTTTTCATTACATCGATGTTTTTTATATTTTCGATATTTTCGATATTATAGTGATATTATATCGATATTTTGACAAAATATTGTTGAAGTGTGAGCAAAATTATCGACATCGATATTTTCCAATATTATCGATATTTATACGATATGTGTATGGATACATTCTGAAATATCCGTGACCCAAAAAAAGATAATATCCTCGATATTTCATCGATATTATAGACTATGGTTGTGATGACAAATAGGGTTGGAAGGACAAGCTCCATGGGGAGATCAACAACAATCCTTGAAATGAAATATGAGGAGAGCATGTATGTGCCTGATGATATTTCCTTTTCTAGTATCTTGCGCTTTTCTAGTCCTGCCATAATGCTTGTAGGTTACATGCTAATTGGTTGTTTGGCTCTCATGAGGATTGGAGTTACAATTAAAAAGTATGTGTAGGTTCTTAATTAGAAGAATATATTACAAGTTTGGTTTATGGGAAAGCCATAGATGGCCGTATCAATTGGGCCATTGATAATAAATTAAATGCAACTAATAATGAGTTAAATGTAATCGTAATTAATTAAATGTACTCATAAGTTATAATAGAATTGTTGGATATTGCTCTTCCAAGAACAGAAACTCTTTGATTGTCACTAAGACCCTTAGATGAGGCATGTTGTCACTAAAACTTGAACGGATAGAGATGAGTGCAACTTACAAGTGATGTGAACGATCTAGAGATCGATTGAGTGCTTGATGCGGATTCTTCCCTCCTGGGCGTCGATCCTGAATCAAGAAGAGTTGAAGCTCGCGAGGTCTTATGGGACCGGTGTGGAACCAGCCTAAGACCCTCCGATGCCGAAGTAATGTTTCTTTCTAAGAGCTTCTACTATTGACAATGTATTTAGTATAAAAGTCAAGCTGAAAAGTCTTACCCCTGTATTGTAGTGAATGACCTATTTATAGAGGGCATTTGGTATGCTCTTAGTGCTTAATTTCGATGTGAGATTCGTGGGAAGGCCCTACGAGGTTGACACGAGTTTTTGGATATTTTGGGCAGGGCCTTCGAGGTTTATATCGTAGGATCGGGAGCTGGTACCGATTGTAGACTCCGCTAGCAGAGTCGGCCCTTGGGGAGGGCAACTGGGGCCTAGCCCGGGCTCATAATTGAAAGGGGCACCCAAAAAAAAAAATCAAGTTAAGCCATATATTATATACATATAGAACAAAACAAATAAAAAAACAAAAAGTCCTCAAGAAAAAAAATAAAAAATAACCAGGCATGCATTTTTGTTTAATCATCCCTTCCCAAAAGCGCGTGCTAAACCATAGATGCTAGCAAATATATTATTTTTTAATCCTATCCCAAAAAACAAAAACAAAACAAAGCCAGACCATACTAGCTAGGGTTTAGATTCTTGTTGTCTTAATTTTCTTATATATGTACTTATCATCCCTCACTCACAGTCACACTGCAGCCTCTCTCCTCTCCATAGCCTCTCTCTTTCCCTATCCTCTCCTCTCCATGACAGAAGAGAAAAGCCAACAAAGCTGTAAGTCCTTTCTCTGTCTATTTATTCTCTATGTTGCTCTATTTTCCAAATAATCACTTTATATAGGCATTCTTGCAGATTCAAGGTCACCAATTGAGAACTTATTCATTGAGAATTGAGATGGGTTTCAGGTGCAGACCAGAGAAGCAACAAAGATTATTTTTCTTGGGTCTTAATCTATTTTGCGTGAGTTTTGTAATGGATTACCTCGTTTAAACATGAAAATTTATCTGAAGATTTACTAAATGAATTGTTCATATTCATTTGGAAGAAAAAGCAGAAAATGAAAATGAATTGAAAGTTTATAATGTAAAAATGGCAGATTTACTTTTAGAAAAGTTTCATGTGGGAGAAACTAACTGCAAATTCCCTATGAATGAACACGATGACATTTTTCCTCAAATTATTATCACCAAACAATAACAAATGGGAAGGCTCATGTTGTAAAACAATGAATGCTATAATTTTAATAAAATTAATTAGTTGATAAAAAATTTATAATTTTAATGTATACATTATTTAGGGCACACTTTAGATTTTTGCCATGGGCCTCAAATTACCCAAGGCCGGCTCTGTCCACTAGGTGTCATCGGAGCCGGTACCAATTGCTCGTTGCCTTGGCACTTGGGAGTTCTTTACCAATCCACGTGTCAAAGCATGAGTGGAACGTTAGATATGGTACAAACAAGGCCTTATCTCTTAATTGTTGTATTAAATTGGTTAGACATTTGATCAAATTGATTAATTTGAACGATCAGTTAAAAAATAAAGCCTCATTTAAGAAAGACCCTTATTATAGAATGACTCCACCAAATCCGACAAGACAACCGTATCCTGAATTTCCTGCTGAGAAGAAAACAACAATATTAGATTATTTGTGATAGAACACGTGGCAAGAGACTGCAATACTTTCATTTAATGGGCCTCAAACCCATCCAAGCCCAGTCCTATAAACGAAGAAGAAAACCATCCAAAAGCCGAGCCAGGATTTCTGGCGGGAAAATCATAACCTCTTGGCGCCAAAACCTAACCCAACAGACAAAGCAAACACTCTGTGCTGCCCAAACCCTCCAAACCCAACTCTCTCTCTCTCTCTCTTTAGCCATGGCTTCTGATTCTACGCCGGCCGACTTAAACAACGGTAAGTCTCCTTCTCTCTCTTTCTCTCTCTGAGAATCGCTTGATTTTATGTATTTGTAAATCTCAATTTCATTTCATTTTTCCACAGGACCTTCATCTCCAGATGACTCCTTCTCGAGCCCAATCGGCAACACACTCTCCTCCTCCCCTGCCGGCGCCTCCCGGCAGAGACGGCGGCGCCGATCCACTACGCCGTCTTCGGAATTCGCAACTCCAAGGGCCAACCGTTCCCGGTTCTCCGGCTCCGAAACAACCCCAACCCCATCGCGCAACCGCCGCACCAATGGCCAAAACGGTGCCGTTCCAACCCCCTCCTCCACTGACGGTGACGTCCCGCCTTCTTCGGAAGGCGGCGACGGCTACGACATGGACGAGGACCGGCCTACGTTCGTTTGGGGCACGAACATCAGCGTGAACGACGTTAAGGTGGCGATAGTTAGGTTCCTGAAGAATTTTCGGGACGAGTCGCAGTGGAATACAGAGAGTGAGTACCTTACGGAAGGGAAGTACATTGAGGCCATCAAGAGAGTTATTGAAATGGAAGAAGATTCGCTCGATGTTGATGCACGCAATGTGTTTGATTATGATTCGGACTTGTATGCGAAGATGGTCAGATACCCACTTGAGGTTCTTGCAATTTTCGATATTGTTTTGATGGAAATGCTGCCCGTCATAAACCCCTTGTTCGAAAAGCACATTCAAACTCGGATTTATAATCTCAAAACATCCACATCAATGAGAAATCTCAACCCATCTGGTTAGTTTTCTTTATCTTCTTGTATTTCAATCCAATTTTCTTTCTTTTGGTTTTGGGCCTTTCGTTTGTTGTTGATAAATGTAATGTGTATTTGGATATGTGGACTGATTTGAGTAAATGTATTACTAGACATTGAGAGGATGGTTTCATTGAAGGGAATGATTATTCGGTCTAGTTCAATAATACCAGAGATAAGGGAAGCAATATTTAGATGCCTTGTGTGTGGCTACTACTCTGACCCTCTTCCGGTAGAGAAAGGTAATCTTGTTGGGATCACATGTTTATTTGTTTCATGTTGATGTAGATGGATTCCTCTCTTATATGTTGAGTTTTGAGTGCTATCAGGGCGCATAACTGAGCCTACAATATGCTTGAAGGAAGAGTGTCAAGCCAGGAATTCTATGACACTTGTTCACAACAGATGCAGGTAATTCATGGCATTAATTTGGAATTTTCAAGGTCGTAGCGTGAATTTATGTGTTGGTTTGGCCGTTAGACTATCATTTGGTCTTTTGTTTGATGGTTTCTGGAAGTATGTTTGCACATAGAGAGAAAGAAGAGTTTTTTCAATCCTTCTTTAAGGTGTTTAATATGCTTGCCCTCTGTAATTTCATATTTCCCATCTCTGGAGATCTCTTTTCTTTTTGCAATTTTGCTTAAACCACTGATGCATTTGAGATGCATATAAAATTTTACTTTTAACGGATCAAGGACACCTGTGTATTTCTGAGCTTTTAATGCTAATATTGAAAGATTGACACTAAAGTTAAATAAAACTTGCAGCGGCTGTAATTGTTTTTAAACTGAAGCAAAGTTCAAAAGATCAAGTTACTCATGGTTGTGGCTGAAGTGGCAAACATTCAAATATAAACCCTTTGTCCTAAACGTCAATAGGTTCAGACTTCTGATCAAGACAGTTTATGAAATGGCACAAATTATTCTATGAAATACAACTGGAAGGAGAGATACTGAGTAACAAAACTTGTGAAATAAACTGATTCAGTTAACATCTGATTTGACAATGTGACTTTTACAGTTTGAAAATAGAGTTTTACGATGAATATACATCTAATGGGTACTACTTTTGAATCAGATTTACTGATAAACAGATCGTGAGGCTTCAGGAGACTCCTGATGAGATCCCTGAAGGAGGAACACCGCATACGGTGAGCTTGTTGATGCATGACAAACTGGTTGATGCTGGAAAACCCGGTGATAGAATTGAGGTAAGTCCATGTTGTATCCGTTTGCGTGACCCTAAGAAACATACAGATATTTTTTGTTATCTTTAATGTGTTCCTTTCCAATAGGTTACTGGGATATACAGGGCTATGACCGTTAGAGTTGGACCAACTCAGAGAACTGTGAAATCATTGTTCAAGGCATGTTTCTATCTTTTTCGCTGTGAAATTTTAAGCTCCTTTTTCACTCTAGTGCCCTGGTTATAGCAATCCTTTTCTTTGGTTGCAGACATACATTGATTGTCTGCATATAAAAAAATCCGACAAGTCAAGAATGCTGGCAGAGGATCAAAATCCGGTGGAAGTTGACAATTCTGTGGCTGGACACTTGGATGAAATTGTTTTTGATGAAAAAAAGGTACATCAATTTATACTATCTTATTCATTTGCGGTTGCATCAAGCTTTGCTTGTATTGTCTGTGTTGATCATATTGTTGCTGGAATTGCAGGTTGAACAATTGAAAGAGCTGGCAAAACAGCCTGATATATATGATCGATTAACCAGATCTTTAGCACCAAACATCTGGGAGTTAGATGATGTCAAAAAAGGCCTTCTTTGCCAGGTGCTTTAAATATTTTACTTTTTGATCCCTTGAGTATTTTGTTGATTAATTGAGCAAATTAGTTTGTCTTTAATTATTTGCTGAACTGATTCTCATTGTTAATTGCCCTAAATGCAGATTTTTGGTGGGAATGCTTTGAAGTTGCCATCTGGTGCTCGCTTCCGTGGTGATATTAACATTCTTCTTGTTGGTGATCCTGGAACCAGCAAGTCCCAGCTGCTCCAGTACATACACAAGCTAGCTCCCCGTGGAATATACACTAGTGGAAGAGGGAGTTCTGCTGTTGGCTTGACTGCTTATGTTGCGAAAGATCCTGAAACAGGGGAAACAGTATGTTTTTGTTAAAAAAAAAATTATTTTTCGAATATTTCGTACAAATATATGAAGTTGAGTGGAAATATGTTATGATTCTTCAGGTTTTAGAGAGTGGAGCTTTAGTTTTGAGTGATAGAGGCATTTGTTGCATTGACGAATTTGACAAAATGTCTGACAGTGCGAGGAGCATGTTACATGAGGTTGGTTATTTCGTCACTTATTATATTTATGTGGGGGATATGTGCATTTTTTTCTTTCAAATGCTTATAAAATTATCTCTTTTTATAAATTTGGAAATTTTATCTTCTACGTCTTGTTGAGTGATATGTGAAAATCCAGAATATATGCTTTAAAGTTCGACAATTTGAAGATCCAAGATTATATGTTTTAAAGTTTACCAGTTTAATTTCCATTTTTGTTTCTGTTTTTGTGAAACCATTAATTTATTTTTGGCATATAAGAGATGTCCACAGTATGTCAGTATGCTAGGTGTATTAAGTATACTACTTGGTACATTTTCAGAAAATGCATTCTGGTATTCCTTTATGTGCAACTATTTAGCCATTGATTGTTTCTTTCTAAATACACTTATATTCCCCCAGGTGATGGAACAGCAAACTGTCTCGATAGCAAAGGCAGGAATCATTGCTTCCCTTAATGCTAGGACTTCAGTCTTGGCTTGTGCAAATCCAAGTGGTTCACGCTATAATCCTCGCTTATCAGTAATTGACAACATACACCTCCCTCCTACCTTATTATCTAGGTAAGAAGATACCTATGCCATGCCACGAGCATTTCAAAAGGGCCTAAATGATGATTTAACTATGGCTTTGCATATGTTTGTCTTATTTAATGACTTATTGGTGTAAAGAATGTCAAATTCGTCATCTTGCATAGTCTGTAAAAGTTTCTTGAATGTTGCCATCGAAGCCCAATAGCACCTGAAAATTATGAAGTTGTTGACAACATCACTAGAGTGCTTTAACGATTTTGAGCTGCTCTCTGGCCGTTAAATTTTTCTCAGGTTCGATCTGATCTACTTACTCCTTGACAAGGCTGATGAGCATACAGACAGGCGCCTTGCAAAGCATATTGTTGCATTACACTTTGAGAATCCTGAGGTCTGATCAATATGTGATTTCCCTTATTGAAAAGACTAATTTTTAGCATATCTCTTGTTCATCTTTAAAATTCCATGTCTCCACTTGCAGACAATACAGCAGGATGTCTTAGACCTTGCTACGTTGACTGCATATGTGGGATATGCGCAAAGCATATTCATCCACAATTATCTGATGAAGCTGCTGAAGAGTTGACTAGAGGTTATGTTGAATTGAGGAGGAGAGGAAATTTTCCAGGCAGTAGCAAAAAGGTAGCAGTTATACAACTTTCCTACATGGTTCTTGTCATGTGTGCTCGTTTGGCAGAATAAATAAAAGAATGTTACCATCCTTTGTAACATCATAGTCACATGATATAATCTTTTTCCCATCAAGTGATGACTCCTTTTGCGGTTTTAATGTGATTTATTTTCTTTCTTTCCTTTTTTTTTGCTTGCTTTATTTGCAAAATACATTGAATGTGGCCATTTTTAGGTGTTTTTGATCTTAAAGATCTATTAACACATTCCTCAATTCTGTAATCAATCATGTTTGTTTAATTGATTACTTAACAGGTGATAACAGCAACACCCAGGCAGATTGAGAGTTTGATACGACTTAGTGAAGCTCTAGCTCGAATTCGTTTCTCAGAATGGGTTAGCAAAGATTGCATTGTGTCTTAACCATTTAAAATTTGATTCATCAGGACTAAAATAAATAAAATTATGACTTGATGTATGCCAGGTTGAAAAGCATGATGTTGTGGAGGCATTCCGGCTTCTGGAAGTTGCAATGCAGCAATCAGCAACCGATCACTCCACCGGTATAGCATTTTGGAACTTGTGTCTGTTTTTTCTTAATTATACTTTCCACGAAGACAAACAGTTTAACATTGTTTTTGACTCATACTTAGGAACAATCGACATGGATCTTATCACTACTGGAATTTCGGCAAGTGAAAGAATGAGACGGGAAAGTCTGGTTTCAGCAGCTCGCAACATAATTATGGAAAAGTTGCAACTTGGGGGACCCTCAATGCGCTTGTTAGAGGTGTGCTTATTTACAAGATGTGTAAACTATAAATTTGAATCTGTCTAAAACTAACATCTTCATTTGTTTAATATGTCCTCCAGTTGCTGGAGGAGCTGAAGACGCAGAGCTCTGGCCATGAAGTCCACCTCAATGATGTTATACTCTATTTCTCTCTCTCACTCTCTCTCTCTCTATGAATTTTCATGCTGATGGTTATGCTTTTATTGGTGTTTCAGCTGAGGACTGCAATCACAACACTTGCAAGTGAGGGATTTGTGGCTTTTGTTCATGGCGACAGTGTCAAAAGAATATGATGGGAGAGGACAGCAAGAACAAATGAATTGGTTGACACTTGACGTTGGTTTATTAATTGCCAAACTAAGTGGGACCTCAAAGCAACTCAAGATAGACTCACTGATATACATCACTCTTCCATAGATGTTTTTGCAGCCGATTGTTGTGAGTGTAAATTATTTTGTAGTGTTTTCCATTGGTTGGTATGCCACCAATTTCTTGAACCAGCTACCTATGGATATAACTAGTCCTTTTTAGTTTACAACAAGTTGTTGATTGTTACAGAATTTGTATTAAGGAAAATCAGAGATCAAATGGGCTAGAGTTTTATTTTTATACAAGCGATAGTCTAAAGGGAATCAAACGAAAAAATAGAACAATTTTTGCAGGGTAGTTTGCATTTTAGATAAGTTCGTTAAGGCATGCTGATTCACATCCAAATACAACTAATGAACTAGTATGTTTTTATGATTTTTCCTCATTGCCCCTGTTGCACAGAGAAAGAGGACCAATATGCCATGCCTTCCTCCCCAAGACCTTTGTGTAATAATCTGCATAAACAGGTTCGAGCTCTTAGAAACTATTGACAACAAATCCCATAGCTCCTCACCTCAGATTCCTGATCACGTTTCATTAATTGTGTAAAGTCATTATCAATATTCTCCTTCAGAAAATAGGCCACTTGAGCTCCTGTCATCTTGATCTCCCCTGGAAGATTGGGCATGACAAAGGGTCCTGAATCAGATGACATGCTCTTGAAAGGCTCATATCGCCTTGCACAATCTGATGCAGCCAAAGCAAAGAAGCTAGTCCCATGAAAAACCAGCCTTGGAATGCCAAATTTTGCAGCAGCATCAGTTACACGAGGGAAAAACATGTCAGCCACAAGGCAAGATGGTTGGTCTGCAAGTAGTGGCCATTCGAGCGGTTCTTGGAGCAAGCCCAATGTCTTGGAGGAATTATTGGCTTATTCTGGTGTTGGGAGTGAGTCCAGACTCTCACACCCTTCTGGCAGCCCAGCCTCTTCCGGAGTTGGTCTCAGTGATTGTTGCATATGTGAATAGTTGCTATGATCCTTTGCTTCCTTCCAAAACTTACCAAGACTACCAGTTTCAAATATCAAGGCCAGTGCTTCACAAGCTGCTACACGAACTTGTTGTGAATTAATAACAAACTCACTGCTCTTAAAGATCTTGTTGTTGATGGACTTTAGACAAAGAACTCAATGATGGATGAGTCTTACACACACACACACAAATTAACCAAGCACAAATGACACAAGTGTTTATAGAGGTTCAGCAAATTGCCTACATCCTCTTTGGTGATCACCTTGAGAAATTTCACTAATGAAGATAGGTTACAACTTTGGTTTACAAAAGGAAAACCCCTTAGAACACTACCCTCACAATCTGTTTCTCTCACACCCTTGCTCAACACCTTGATACACTTAGAGAACTCTCTTGCTCTCCCCTTAGCTCTCTTGACAAAACTGAAAACTCCTTGGTCTCTGACAACTTTGAATTCCAGCTTATACCACTTACAATTATTCAACTTGTTTTCTCCTCTTGTGTTATCTTACTTCACCCCATTTCCTACACAAGCCAATGGACATAAGATAAGGCACCATCTTTGTCCTCCACGTTCCTCCTTTAGTCAATAACTTAGACTAAATGTCAGATCAAGTAGGTAAATAACATTCCACTCAGCCACCTCCCACTTACACCAGAAAATGGAGAGTGATATATTTGAAATAAGATAACCAATTAGCCATGAGTGCTCTCCCAACTATCCAGCAGGTAATCAACGTTCTTACACCTAGAAGTGACCCACTAAGCCTCTGAAATCATGTGGAAAGCGATAGCCATCGAAAACACAGTTGAAAACACGTAAGAAAACATCACAGGCACGACCTGGAACGACCGGTCGCTAGGAACTGGCGACCGGTCACGAGAGGTTTTTCCCTCCAGATTTGAATCTGCTTCTAAACGACCGGTCGCAAATGTCACGCGACCGGTCGCTCGTGCTTCCTGCGACCGGTCGCTCCTTGGTTTAGCTCCAGACTTCAATTTGCTCAAAAACGACCGGTCGCAAAATCCCCAACGACCGGTCGCTTTTAGGCAGTTTCAAATTCTTCCTTCAAGCGCCAAAACCTTTGTATCCCTTAGGTGAGCCATTTTTTCCAACAATCTCCACCATGGCGAGCCTAATACTCCTTGTGGATATCATTGCCGTCTAGGATATCTTTAATGTCTTGAGAATCGTCCTAATAACTCTCAAGAACTCCACCTCAATCTCTAGCATGTAACAAGATTGAGCAAGCTCAAACAATGCTTGAACTTTGCTGTTGTGACTGGCTTTGTTAGACAATATGAAGCGTTCTCATTTGTATGAACCTTCATTATAGTGATGTCTCCATCATTCACCAAATCCCTTATCCGGTGGTAACGTACATCAATGTGTTTGGACCTTCCATGGAACACTTGATTCTTCACTAAACATATAGCACTTTGACTGTCACATTGAATCACCACCAAGTCTTGAGCTATTCCAAATTCCTTTGCCAATCTCTTCAGCCATACCGCTTCTTTTGAAGCTTCCGTTAAAGCCATATACTCCGCTTCCGTAGTAGACAAGGCACTAACCGATTGTAACACCGCTCTCCAACTAATCGGTCCTCCACCACAAGTGAAGACATATCCTGTGGTGGATCTCCTCTTGTCTAGATCTCCAGCATAATCAGAATCTACAAACCCCGACACACATGCTTTTCCTTGTTGTCTTTCAAACAATATCCCAAGCCTTTTGGTGCCCTTCAAGTACCTTAGAATCCATTTTGCTGCTGTCCAATGTTGCCTTCCAGGATTCGCCATATACCTTGACATCACACTAACGGCTTGGGCTAAGTCAGGGCGTGTGCACACCATTGCATACATGAGACACCCTACCAAGCTTGCATATGGAACTTTACTCATTTCCTCCTTCTCCACATTCGTAGAAGGACATTCTTTATCACTTAACTTAAAATGCTCCGCCAAAGGAGTAGATACCGGCTTGCAATCCATCATATTGAACCTTTCGAGTACCTTGGAAATGTACTTGCTTTGTGACAGCCACAACTTGCCTTCATTTCCGTCTCTCCTTATCTCCATTCCTAGGATCTTTTGTGCAGCTCCAAGATCCTTCATGTCAAACTCCCTTCCAAGCAATGTCTTCAAATTCTGGATTTTTGACATGTCTTTACATGCAATTAGCATGTCATCAACATAAAGGAGCAAAAGGATGAAGTTACCATCCTTGAATGCATGAGAGTAAACACAACAATCAGATTCACATCTTCTATACCCAATCTTCATCATGTAAGAATCAAAGCATTTATTCCACTGTCTTGGAGATTGCTTCAGCCCATATAAAGACTTCTTCAACCTACAAACCAGATTTTCCTTCCCTGCTTCAATGAACCCTTGAGGTTGGCACATGAAGATGTCTTCCTCCAATTCACCATGAAGGAAAGCAGTCTTCACATCCATTTGCTCCACCTCCATGTCCTCTTGTGCTACTATGGAGAGTAGTAGCCGTATAGAAGTATGTTTCACCACCGGAGAGAAAATTTCATCATAATCAACTCCCTCCTTTTGCAAGAATCCTTTTGCCACCAACCGAGCTTTGAATAAGGTGGCACCCTTCTCATGCATTTCTTCTTTCTTCCTAAACACCCATTTGCAGCCAATAACCTTGCGACCTTTGGGTTTAGGAACTAACTCCCAAACTGAGTTTTGGTGTAGAGATTCCATCTCTTGCATCATAGCTTCCATCCAACTTTCCCGTCAAGACCCGTACGCCTGGAAAACGGTCCTACGATCGCAGGACTACCCAATTAAGGGTCTACAGCAACATCCCGTCAAGGATGCCCGGGTTCCGTCATATCAAGACCATATCCACAATTTCCATGTATCAGGATCCAAGGGGAGGTACATGTGATGTTGCACATCATGTCCTGGGGAAAACAATCCAACAGGGGATTGTTGACTAGCTCACAATTATCAGCCCTCAAACGGACTATGTGGCTAGGGACGAGCCGTCCAACTGAGTGACTAAACTCAACCAGCCCGTACGGACGAAGAATCAAGACTCGTACGTCTGAAACAGTCATACGCGCGCAGACTACCCAATTAAGGGTCTACAGCGACATCCCGTTAAGGTATGCCCCGGGTTCCGTCATATCCATACCATATCCACAATTTTTCCGGCATCCCACAATTCTGGGATCCATGACCAAATAAGCCCACACGCCCGAAACCCGGCACGTGTGTGAATAGTATATCCAAAACATATCCATATATCCATTTCCATGTATCCTAGTGTCCATATCCACTGTTTCCAAATATCATCATCCAAGGGGGAGGTACATATGATGGTGGAGTTCGTAATCCTTATATAAATATTATACAAATAATATTCCCATCCTTAGTTCAATTTTCCTAAAACAAAATACATATTCATAGTAGACAAATAACTCTCAAACATAAAACCCATAACCGGGAAAGTACCTAAGATAGTGTTTTCTCAAATATTATATATATAAACTCCAAGACCCTCGAACATATCAAATCCACAAATATATCACAAATACTTTACAAAATAATAATCTCGACTATTAAATATAAAGTGCATTACAATAAACCATTGAATTCATATGCATAACATTTCCATCTTAAAACCATGCCATTATTTGAAAGCAATACCCATTCTTTTCCTAATAATCATAACCGAGTCCCAAGACTCACTTTCACAACTCTATGAATCGAGTATCCCATAATTATTCATTTCATAATTTCAATTATCAAATATTATCCAAGAATCCCCTAGGATAATATAAACAAGCTCATACTCCCAATATAATCCAAATAACTCAAATAACAATTAACACTCGTTTACAAGGTCATCCTAATACTTTTCGAAGTGTGAAACTACCTGAAAGACTCACGTCAAACCGAGAGTCAAACTTTCTAAATTTGATCAATCGGGCCCGCGGGCCCCACGACCTCCATTTTTGGTCCGAATCTATCCTAAGGGTTCCACAAGGTTTAATAAACCTATCCTTCAAGTTTGGTCCGAATTGGACTGTCGGATCATTAATGATCGCACGATTTCGGACGATTATCGTAAAAATACAAACTTTAACTTATTGAATCGGAAACATCCGGGGCTCCGATTTACGATCCGTGAAATCCTACACAATCCTAGGAATTCCTAGATTAACATATATTAAATTGGAAGCGATCCAACGGTTCTAACATATCGAACCCGGAATTCACACAATATGTAAAATCCGTTCGGGGTTTAAACGTTATCCGAATTGAGTTCCGTAAATTCCTACGCGCTCGTGACGACCAGGAGATCATTTTAGGATAAAAATGTCTCTCTGCTACAGTGCCACGCCACACGCGCCGACAGCACGTGGGTGTCCAAAGCGATAATCACGCGCCGGAAAAACTTAACATCTTGACTCCAACCTCCTACTCTAGGTAATACACCTAATTTGGAGTCACTTTTGTTCTTGGGCATACCCCAAAAAGTGACCGGAAGTAGCAGGAATCGGAGGCCGAAACCGGCAGATTTTCTATCGCTTATTTCAGTTTCAAAACGCAGAAATTTCTTAAAACTAACACCACTAACAGCAAGAACAGCTCAAGAGGTTCAAAATCCATACCTGGTTCGACCAAAACGGTGGCCGGAAGTGGGAGAACGAGCTCCCCAAAGTTCGCTAAAAATCTGCCCAAAACAGCTCGGATTTCTGCAATTTCCGGCCATCACCGGGGATTCCAGCGGCTGAGACTGGTCGGGATGAAGAGAGGAAGGCGGCCCGGTTCTTTTGGGTCCGGCCCCGTGGCCGGAGGTGGCTTGTGGCGACGGCGGAGAGAGAGAGAAGGAAGAAGAAGAAGAAAAAAAAATATAAAAACGTCGGTTCCTGTAGCATATACAGGTAACAATTTAAAAACAATATTCCATTTATGTCCTTTTTGTTTTCAGACTTTTTTTTCCTTCGTTACAAATCGGAATTGGGCATGCCGCATGTTTACGAACTCGTATCGACGAGTTCTACGCAACGGTACCACTCATTTTCCCAACATTCTTCCGGGTTAAAAAGTGACCAAAATACCCCTATCCCCAAGGGTAAAATTGCAATTTATTAATGTAATTAATTAAATCATTAAGTGGATATAAAAATTAGGGTCGGGGTGTTACACATTTTCTTGGTGAATGGGTAGCTAGGGCTTGAATTGGGGGAAGGTTTTTCTTGCTTTGATTATATTTGGCTCCACTCACCCACACTTTCTCCTTAAATAAAGCAAAATGCTCTTTGTCCCAATAGATAGCTGCCACCTCCACCTCAACCACATGGTTTCATGTTTCTCCCCAAGATGGTCCACTTTTGTACGAAGGTCATAAGAAGTCAAATGTGGTCAAGGGCCAATGGACATTAAAGAAGATGGGTACAAAACTTTAATCGCAATACATCAATATGGCTACATTTTGGCTAGTTTTATATGATTCATTTTATATGACTTTTGCTTTGTGTAATGGCCCTACCAAGTTTTTGAGCCAGCTCGAGTCTTTGGTAAATGATTTTAATTTGTTATTGGATCAAGAAGCAATCTTTTGGCGCCAAAAATCTAGGGTTCAGGGGTTTGCAAGAAGGAGACGGAAATACGAAGTTCTTCCACATGTCCACAATTATTAGGAGAAGAAGGAATAAGGTGGAGAGGCTGAAAAATGAGAATGGGGATTGGGTTTATGAGGTTGTTGGCTTGAAAACCTTAGCGTTAAACTACTTTTCCAAATTGTTTTCTCAAGGCCATGTTGTTTCTTTTCAAGGACATATTTCTAAGCTTTTTCTAAGATTGGAGTCAATGGATATTAGTGATTTGATGCATCCTATGGATTTATTAGAGGTTCAATCTAGTCTCTTTAATATTGGAAGTGGTAAAGCTCTTGGAGTTGGTGGGTTTCCAGCTAGCTTTTATCAGAATCATTGGAGCTTGTGCGCTAATGATATTAGTGATGTGGTTTGTAAGGTGTTCCAAAAGGGCCATGTGTTGGAGAGATTGAATGAGACACTGATTACTCTTGTTCCCAAGGTTGCAAATCCCCACAAAAGATTGATCTAATTAAATATCGTGAGCTCTATATTTTGCGTGATATTATAACGGATGTTCTTGATAATGTATAATGTTCTTGATATTGGATTTTTACATATTGTTAACTATTTGGTTAATGTTGGCATAATTATATATATATATATATATATATATATATATACATTGGTGATGTTTTAAATGGTTACATTGTTATGAGATACATGAGATATGTGAAAGGCATAATTGTCATGGAAATTGGTTGGAGTTGTTGGGTTAAGAAAATAATGAGGGAAAATAGGGTAATGAAAATAGTCTTTTGTGTAGTTGAGTTTAACTCTTGGTAGGTACCAAGTCTCAGGGATCCCACAGTGCACATGCTTTTTATTGGGTGATTTGGGACTGGCGATAGGGAGTTAGACAAGATGACTAACAAAAGGGGAAATTATGGGATGATTGAGATGGGTGTTGGTTCATATAAATGGGCATTCGGGACCAAGTGGTATAAGTATGGTATGGGACGTGTAGGTCTGCCTGCACTAAGTCGAGATCCGACTTATTCATGTTATTCATGTCAATTCTTTGGTGGTAAAACAGCTCAATCAAGTTCCAGAAAGGGGTTTTCTTAAGCGGCTTCTTTTGCCTTTTATTGAACTTGTCTTTAACGTCTGTAATGATGTTGTTGAAAGCATTGATGTTGCACCGAAACTGGACATAGTCCGGGTGCTTTGCTTTCCGATCATAGTTTGGCTTCAATTTTTCTCTTTTGAGCCATTATTTTGATTCTTGGCATTCGTTGGTTTTGAGCTTCATTCTTTTGTGGTGACATTTCTTGAGCCATTTATGATCTAAAACAAGAATGGATGAAAACACTATTAAGACAAGTAGAGATAAACTACAAGGAAGAAGTATAAATAGTTGAGCAGAAAATAGGAAAACAGAAACTGCAATGCAGTTTGTGGTTCATTGCATTGCATTAACGCAAACTGCATTGTATTAATGGAAACTGCTTGCAATGCAGAAAACAGAAATATTTGATGCTCTTTCTCTTTTAAAAGGAGCAATCTAGAAGGCAAAACATCAAACATAATAGAAATATAATAGGAGCAATCCAAAACACAAAATATAAGAGAAAATATACATCAACTTGACATGAAATGGAAAGATCAGCATAGTCAAAACAAGAATCCGTTTTCTTCAATGCAGAAAACATATATATTTTATGCTCTTCCTATTTTAAAAGGAGCAATTCAAAATGAAAAACATCATCAAACATAATAGAAATATAATAGGAGCAACCCAAAACACAGAATATAACATAAACTATACATCAACTTGATATGAATTGGAAAGATCAGCAAAGTCAAAATAAAAACTACAAACAAAACCAGAAACTGTAGTGATATATGCTCTCTTCTCTCAAAACCTAAAACCTACATTCCAGAATGAAGAATGAAGAATGAATAGTAGGTATTAGAGCGTTGATTTTCTTACGGTTTTTTGTCGAAAGAGAGAATAAAGAATCGGCTTCAATCCTTGGTAGCTTAAATTAAATTAGGAAGAGCTGCTCACTGTGTTTCTAGAAGCTTCGCGAAAACCGGCAGCACTGGTGTTGGTGTAGATCGCCATTGGGTGTTCCGTACAGTCAATGTGAATGGGACGTACGACATCAAGGGAAGAGAGAGAGAACTCCAACGGCTTAGGAAAATTGAGAGATGAATACTTTTTCCTTGGGTGGTGTGGTGATGATATAGGGATCTGGTCTAGAGGTGAGATGAGATGTTGGAAAAATATTTGGAGAGAAAATGAGAGATTTGTCCATGTATTAGAAAAAGGAGAGTAACATTAACTATGTGTGAGAAAATGAGAGATCCGTCTACGTGTGATAACTGAGGGTAAATCACGTAATTTACTAAAAATACAAAATGAGGCCAATATAAGCATATTTAAATATTCATTAAAGAGCTTCGTATGCTTCCATTCACCACCGCAGCCCTTCAGTTGGTTTAACCAAACACTTAAATTATTAAAAACATTTAAATACATGTATTTTTTAAGGTATTTTTCTTTCAATCTTCTACGTCTTCTTTTTGTATTTTGTTTTTCCAGATTTTCTCTTATCAACTCCTCTTCATTTTGTTCCTAATTTCCTAACCCATATTATACCAAAATACTTATGTTTTTCATACACGTCTTAAAGATTAGGTAAAATACACGTTTAAAAAAAATCAAACATACAATACATGTATATATTCTTCATATTTAATACACGTATTTTTCATATATTATTGAATAAAAATAGTATATATTAAAAATTAATAAATAAATTGTATTAAAATATTATAAAATGACCTAACTTTTCATTTATATTTTGTAAAAATTTAACTGTTTTATTCGTACTTTTTCCTGTTCCATATTTTACTAACCATTTGCATTTATCCATAAGATCAAGCAAAATGAGGTGTGCGTGGTGGACAAAATGAAAATGGAGGTAGATGGAAAATAAGGAAAAAATTGAAAAACCAAACTGACAATTTAAAACCAGGGATGGATGTATGCGCATGCTAACCTGGGCTATAGCCCAAGTGACTTGATTTTTTATAGCCCAACATTAATACCCGAGCCCACCCAAGAGCACCCCACACACCCCCACTCAGGAGCTGCTTCACTCTCCTCAGTGCAGATGCTATATCTATTTTGCTCATCAGCGCCCATGCACTCAATCAACATTTTCTCATCCAACAGTTGATTTTTAAAAAGTAGTACTCACACTCATTGAAATTGCTCCAACTACTCAAGCATGATTCGATACTGTTAGTGCAATTAATACTAATGGCAATTTTTTGAAAATTAATATCAACTTCAATTTTCTTTCTTTTTCTAAAGTTTTTGTACTATTCAATTTTCCCTATAAAACCCACCTATTTCTTCAAAATTTTCACACCACCAAAATCATTTACCACTATTTAATTTTGCCTAATCTTTTACTCACAAAATTATTTATTAATTGCTTTCATTTTTTTTATTTATTAATCTCTCAACATCATTATGAATATATTACTTATTAGTATATGTGTGAGAAACCTCCTCCCCCTTTAGACTATCACTTGTATTAAAAAAACTAACGGCTTTTTTAAATAGAGGCTGAAATTATAAAAAAAAAACCCCACATGGAATGCACTTTAGAAACACACCCAAAACTCATTTACTACATAAGAAATTAGTGTTTAAGTTCTTATAAATTACATGACTGCCATTGATCAACTTAAAAAAGAAGCTCAACACAAAAAACTTAAATAGCACCCAAAACAAGCCCAACCCAATTTTATAAAAAAACCCAAACAATTCATTACAAAACAAAACGTCTTGAAAACCGTAGCTTTATTAACGTGCCATGTTAATTAATGATTATAATGTTCCACACATTTACTGTCATGTTGATTAATTGTTGTAATGTTCCAATCTAGGGTAATAACACTGCTCTGTCATGTTGATTAATGGCTGTAATAATGTTCCAATCTAGGGTAATTAATAACACTACTCCATCATGTTGATTAATGGCTGTAATGTTCCAGGTTTAGGGTAATAACACTGCTAGTTTCCTATGATATCCTATTTCTAATGCATGTCTACCCCTGTAATGTTCCAGTCTAGGGTAATAACATTGCTAGTTTACTGTCATGTTGATTAATGGCTGTAATGTTCCAATATAGGGTAATAACAATACTAGTTTCATATGAGATCCTATTTCTAATGCATGTCTACTCCTGTAATATTTGTTCCAGTCTAGGGTAATAACATTGCTAGTTTCCTATGACATTCTAGTTCTAATTCATATCTACCCCTGTAATGTTCTAGTTTAGGGTAATAACACTACTATTTCCTATGACATCCTATTTCTAATGCATGTTTACCCCTGTAATGTTCCAGTGTAGGGTAATAACAATGCTAGTTTACTGTCATGTTGATTAATGCTTGTCATGTTCCTATTTCTAATACATGTCCACCAAAGAAAAGATGAAGAAAGAACAAACAAGACCAACTCAAAACAAGCCGAGCCCAAATTGTTAATGTTATTATGTCATAGAAGTATATTGTTAATATTCTGTCATAGAAGTACATTGTTAAACAAAAATGAGATTCATAACTGAAATAGTAACAAAAGTAAATCGATCATCAAAGCTTAAAATACATTTCGAAAATCAACTAAAATCCGAAGAAAAACACATAATTGAAGCAAAAGATCAAAAATCTCAAGTCCAAACCAAACGACGATGACGCAGCAGCAACAACAACGATGACGTGACGAAAGAGGAGTAGAGCTCGAAGATGAGGAGTAGAGCTAAGAGCATCTGATCAAGGTTTGTTCGAGGTCTTGAACAATCCAAAAAAAAAAATTCAATAGAAGCACGATTTTAGAACAAGAAATTGAATGTGAAATATTGAAAATTGTAGATTAAAGATGAAGAATATAGTTGGACCTGAGACTAAACTTCAATGGAAGCTCCTCTTGCTCCAACACCAGAGAAAACACCAGCGGGAAAGGAGAAAATAAATATGATTTGATTTTTTGGCAGATTTGGTTTTTTTGGCAAATCTGGTTTTTTGGCAGATCTGGGCATATTTGGTTTTATGGCAGATCTAGGTAGATTTGATTTTCCTCTTTCAAATCCATAGTACAAGGACAATATAGGTATTTAACATACACAAATAAACTAAAAAACAACTATTAAATTAAAAAATTGACAGTTTGGGTCTTTTTTGGGTGTGTTTATAGTTTTTGAATGGTATAGGGTTTCTTTATAAGACTATGTCTAAGATTGAATATA
The DNA here is from genome assembly GCA_018703695.1 of Prunus fruticosa. Lineage (NCBI taxonomy): Eukaryota > Viridiplantae > Streptophyta > Magnoliopsida > Rosales > Rosaceae > Prunus > Prunus fruticosa. The sequence goes on from CM031924.1 coordinate 28,661,245, forward strand.
TAACTAAATTTCTATTTTTTGTTATCAATGAAATTCACTAGTACTGTCGAGTAATATATCCTTTTAGTAAGTTTGTACGTAAGATAAATTTGGCCCATCACATTTTGAAATCCTGGATCGGTCTTTGTTTAAAACCCGTAGAAATCTCGTTGAAAACGATGCAACTATCAGTTGTTAGATCTAATTAATGTGATGGAGGGGTTAGCCAAATAACTGCATTTTTCATATATATTGGCCAAGTTCAAAATTTTTATGGCATTGTGCCTATTGCCACTAGTTTCCCAGCAGTGGTTATTCTATCTGCTGCTAGTTTTAATCCAACAATGTGGTTAAAGATGGGGCAGGTTGTGTGAACCGAGGCAAGAGCCATGACAATGTTGGTTGAGCCAGGTTGACATATTGGAGCCCAAATGTTTAATGTGTTCCATGACCCTAGATGGAGCCGTGGACAAGAAACACCCGGGGAGGACCCGTTAGTGGTGTCAACTTATGGAGTGAATTATGTCAGGGGTCTGCAAGAAGTGAGTGAAGGCAAAAGGGCTGGTGGTAATAGGCTAAAGGTCTCCAGTTGTTGCAAGCACTACACTGCTTATGATGTGGATAACTAGAAAGCTGTTGATCGGTATCACTTTGATGCACACAGGTATTTAGATCCTGCTAGCTAGTCTCTTCTTTTTTGATAGATTAATTTGGTCATACAGTGACATCTTGGTTCAATATTGGGAAACGTTTGGAGGAACTTTAGTATATAAGGGATTCTTGTTCTTATGTGTCTTCATATTCCCACCAAAAAAAGAAAGAAAAATAAGATGGGGTTAATCATATTGCATGAGATTATTTAATTATTGGATTTCAAGAAGCATAAATGATATTTATATTCAGAAGGGGATCCATCGCTGTTAAGATGCAAGGAGTGGTCAATGCAGATGAAAAAGCATTAATCATACTTCTTAAGACACAAGAAATTTAGGGTGCAAAATGATAATATGCTTGCTGCTGGAATCAATGGGAGGTGACAAAGCAGGACCTGGAGGATACATCAGCCACCATTCAAAAGTTGTGTAGAGGAGGCCCATGTCAGCAGTGTCATGTGTTCATACACCGACCTGAACCTCCTCCAAGGGGTAATCAGAGGTCAATGGGGTCTTGATGGCTGACAAAGCAGGCTTTAGAGGTGTAATGTAATCTTAACTTATGCAAATGTGACCCTAGAGTTTCAATTTCATCAGCAACAACTGGTTTTTTGCCCCTAAACCTTGTGCACAAAAAGAAATCATAATAATCTTGCGAGTGATAACAAATATCTAAATGTGGCTATGATCCTTGTACTGAGCCTGTCCTTTTTGCTTTCAGATTGCGATTGGATTGAAATTTATTACAATGCTGTCCATGAGGATGCAGCAGCCCTTGCCTTGAAAGTAGGTACTGGAATTGCAGCCAAACAGCTGTGAGAATTTAGAGAGAAATAAAAATTACCTCAACCAGGGTTTTATAATTGATCTTACATTATGTGTTACAATGTGATCATGCAGGTCTAAACCTGAATTGTGGAAAATTTCTAGGACAGTACACAGTGAATACCGTTAACTCGAAAAAAATTGGATGTACCTGTGGTAGATCAATCCTTGATATACAACTACATAGTATTGATGAGGCTTGGATTCTTTGATGGTGACCCTAAATTGCTCCAGTTCCGAAAACTTGGTCCCTCTGATGTGTGGAGCAACGATCTGTAGAAAATCAGAGAATGGTTTCTCTTTCTTTCATTTCTTTTCACGGATTACATAATAGCTATTAAAGTGATAGCTGTACAGTGGAATAGTTTACAAAAAAAGAAATAATATTACAAAGTCTTCATGATGATGTCTTCTCCTTTTATACCTGTCAGCATCTTCTTTTGTTGCTTCCATCATGTTGTTTTCTTCATGGCAGACTAACCACGTGTCAACACTCCCCCTCAAGTTGGTGCATAGATGTTTCGAATGCCCAACTTGTCGAGGCATGAATGAAAACTTCTACTTGATACAGCTTTTGTCAAGATGTCGGCCAATTGATCTTCAGTTTTAACAAATGGAAAGTCAACAATTCCAGCATCCAGCTTCTCCTTAATAAAGTGTCTATCCACTTCAACGTGTTTAGTACGATCGTGTTGAACTGGATTGTGGGCAATGCTAATGGCAGCTTTGTTATCACAATATAAATTCATAGCCTTCTTGGATTTGCAACCCAAGTCTCTCAACAATTTTCGCAACCACATGAGCTCACACACACCATGAGACATGCCTCTGTATTCGGCTTCAGCGCTTGACCTAGATACCACCTTTTGTTTCTTGCTACGCCATGTAACCAAATTCCCCCCAACAAAGGTGAAATATCCAGATGTGGATCTTCTATCAACAATGGACCCGGCATAATCAGCATCTTATAGGCTTGAACATCTAGATGACCATGTTTAGTAAACATCAATCCTTTTCCTGGTGCTGACTTCAAGTACCTAAGTATTCGAAGAACAGCTTCCATATGACTCTCACTAGGGGCATGCATGAATTGACTAACCACACTAACAGCATAGGCTATATCAGGTCGTGTATGTGACAAGTAGATTAGTTTACCAACCAACTTCTGATACCTTTCCTTATTTGTTGGAATCTGATCAAGGCTTTCTCCCAACTTATGATTTTGCTCCATTGGAGTGGCTGCTGGTTTGCAAGCAAGCATACCAGTCTCACTTAACAGATCTAGGATATACTTTCTTTGAGACAAAGAGATGTCATGCTTAGATCTTGCCACCTCAATTCCAAGAAAGTATTTTAGTGCCCCAAGGTTTTTCATCTCAAATTCTTGAGCCAAGTAATTCTGAAGTTCTGTGATTCCTTCTTCATCATTACCTGTAACAACCATATCATCCACATAAATAATCAAGGCTGTCACTTGTCCTTTCCTGTGTTTCAAGAAACAGTGTATGATCAGAATTGCTTTGTTTGTACCCAAATCTTTTCATAGACAAACTGAATCTCCCAAACCAAGCCCTGGGTGACTGTTTCAGTCCATATAAAGATTTCCTCAGCTTGCACACCTTGCCAACATCAGTCTCCATAACAAACCCAGGTGGAAGATTCATATACACCTCATCTTTTAAATCACCATGTAAGAACGCATTTTTCACATCAAATTGATGTAGCGGTTAGTCTAGGTTGGCAGCCATAGATAAAAGGACTCGAATAGTGTTGATTTTCGCTCCTGGCGCAAAAGTCTCTGAGTAATCAACACCATAAGTTTGAGTGTAGCCTTTTGCTACCAATCTTGCCTTGTACCTCTCTCCTGATCCATCTGCTTTGTGTTTTACAGTAAACACCCATTTACAACCAACGGGTCTCTTGCCTTTAGGCAAGTCAACAAGTTCCCAGGTACAATTTTTCTGTAATGCATCCATCTCCTCAACCATAGCAATCTTCCACTTTGGGTCACCAAGAGCATCCTGTAAGTTACTAGGTGTAGACACAGAAGATATGTGGTTTGTAAAAGCAATATAAGAACTGGATAAACGATGGTTAGACACATAATCAGATATTGGATATTGAACAGTTTTTACTGGAGAGTAGCCAAACCTTCTGGAGGTATCCCATGATTTTTACGAATTGGAAAACGAGGAGAATTAGAGACATCTATAGACTCATTTGAGTCATCTAGATTATCCCTAGCTGAAATATCATGGTTATCAACATTATCAGTATGTATGGAAGGTGACGGGGATTGTGGAATTACCTCAGAATGATCTTCATGCAAAGCAGCATGTTGATTTGGAACATGGTCAGGAAGTGGAGGATCTGTTACTACCTCATTTCTCTTCCTTCTTTGGTACACTTGCAACTCTTTTTCATGTGTATCAGCAGGTATTAGGTGATGGTACATATCCAATATCAGGGAACTGCTCTTCCTCTCCATCATTCTCCCCTGAAGAGGAGTGACCGAAAAATAGGCCTCTTCTTCACAGAATGTAACATCCATAGAAATAAAAAAATTTCCTGATGGGGGATAGTAACACTTGTACCCCTTTTGTGAGGCAAATAACCGACAAACACACATTTGAGGGCACGAGGATCTAGTTTGTCACGACTGTGTTGGTGAACATGAACATAGCTAACACATCCAAACACTTTAGGTTGAATATGAAGAACTGAAGGAATAGAATGATACTGAGAAAGGGTCTGAATAGGTGTTTGGTCCTGGAGAACCCGAGATGGTACACGATTTATAAGGTACACGGCTGTCAAAATGGCATCGCCCCAAAACGTTTTGGAACATGCATAGCAAGGCATAAAGAAAGAGCCACTTCTAAAAGATGACGATTTTTACGTTCTGCTATATACGTTCCGTTGAGGAGTATATGGACTGGAAGTTTGGTGTATGATGCCATTTTGCTCAAAAAAGGTTCTAAGTTCAGAATTCAAATACTCACCCCCATTGTTAGAATCGGACTACTTGCACTGGTACATGAAACTGTGTTTGAATCATGTGATGAAATATAGGAAAAATGGATGAGACATCACTTTTATTTTTCAACAGATAAATCCAAGAGACACGAGTACAATCATCAATGAAGGAGACAAAGTACTTAGCACCAGTGTAAGTAGGAACATGAAATGGACCCCACACATCGGAGTGAATAAGAGAGAATGGAACATGACTTTTATTGGAGCTTACAGGGAATGAAGCACGATGACTTTTTGCAAAAACACAGGTTTCGCAATGGAAGTCAGACACATGAACTTTAGCAAATAAAGAAGGAAATAGAAGTTGTAAATATTGAAAGGATGGGTGACCCAACCTTTTGTGCCACAACCAGATTTCTGCGTTAGCCTTTTCTGTAGTAACTTGATAACCACTTCTTGCTTGAGGATCAGGCAGTTTTGAGTCCAAGTAGTACAATCCTCCGCTTTCCTTACCATGACCAATCTGCTCCTTTGTTGAAGATCCTGAAATAAACAAGAGGTAGGAGAAAAAATAGCCAAACAATTGAGATTTTTAGTAATTTGACTAATAGAAAGCAAATTGTGGGAGAGAGTAGGGACATGTAAAACAGAGGACAACGACAATGATGGAGTTAGGGAAACAGATCCTGCTCCTAAAACCGGAGTGGAAAAACCGTTAGCAACCTTAACAGTTTTTGTATGTGGATGACTGTGGGAAACAAACCAAGCAGTATTATTAGTCATATGATCGGAAGCTCCTGAATCAATGATCCAGAGTTTATCGCTAGCATTAAAGGTTCCCTTTTCTTGTTTGTCCACCCACCAATCTGGATATCCAACCAATTCGAAACAAGTTTCCCGGGTGTGTTTTTTCTTCCCACAGTGGGTACATTGGCGTGTGTCAGGCTCCTTTTGTCCCGGCCGAGGATGACCACTTCTAGGTACAGGGCGATGTAAAGTGGTTGTCATAGCTGACCCGTCAACATGTGAGCCAACTAACATGGTTGCTTGCCTATTAGCTTCAGAGCACACCTGTGCATACGCGGTTTGCAGATATTGATTTTTCAGACTTCGTCAAGATAGTGAGATGGCGATGAGAGAAAACAAACCGCCAGAAGGTTTCAGAGGTTGAAAAGCTTAGCCAAACCATTCAGGAACTTGAGGAGGCCATCTTAGCTGGTGGGGCTGCAGCCAATGCTATTCGTGACTACAAACGACAGATAGAAGAATTGCATGAGGAGAAGAGAAGTCTGGAAAGAGAGCTGCTGTTGGAGATAAGGGATAAAGTCGGTTAAACAGATATTGATTTGAAGGGTAGAGCTACTGAAACTGTCAGCAGTTTAGAGAAAGAAGAAAAGAATTGAAAAAAAATAAAATTCACAGAGATCTTTGAGGCTCTGATACCATGTAGAAAACCAGAGAATGGTTTCTCTTTCTTTCATTTCTTTTCACGGATTACATAATAGCTATTAAAGTGATAGCTGTACAGTGGAATAGTTTACAAAAAAAGAAATAATATTACAAAGTCTTCATGATGATGTCTTCTCCTTTTATACCTGTCAGCATCTTCTTTTGTTGCTTCCATCATGTTGTTTTCTTCATGGCAGACTAACCACGTGTCAACACGATCACAAGAATTTGGCACTTGATGCTGCCAAGCATAGCATAGTTTTACTAGACAGCAAAGGGAGCTCTTCCTTTGTTCTCCGAAAAAATCAAGAACTTGGCTATTGTCGGACCTAATGCAAATGCCACTGAAGTTATGATAAGCAACTATCATGGCATACCATGTAGGTATACAAGCCCTTTACAAGGGCACAGAAGTATGTCTCCACTGTGAAATATGAGCCTGGGTGTAATGGTGTGAAACGTGATGATGAGAGCCTTATTGGGGCAATGGCTAGGGCATTGTTTTCTAGCAGCGGCTAGGGCTAGACAGCGCGACCTTGACACTACCACGGTTTTAAGAAAAGCTTGTAAACCAAGTTGTTAATGCAGAAAAAGGAACAGTCATTTTGGTTATTATGTCAGAAGGTCCAATTGATGTTTCTTTTGCCAAAAATGTGAGAAAAATAGGAGGGATGATTTGGGTAGGATATCCAGGTCAAGCTGGAGGAGATGCCATAGCTCAAGTCATATTTGGAGGCTACAATCCAGGTTAATTTTTACACTCTTTAACCTCTTAATTGTTTCAATATGAGATTAGGCTTCACAAAATGGTAAAAATTTGTCTCAGGGTTATCAATTACTTAAACTGATCATAAGTGATCATTTCTTTTTTACCACCATGTGTAGCTGGAAGAACACCTTTTAGATGGTACCCTAAGGAGTATGCACAGCAAGTGCAAATGACAGACAAGAGAGGCAACACAAGCAGAAACTTCCCCGGAAAAACATACAGATTCTACACTGGCAAAACCATCTATGATTTTGGTCATGGCCTAAGCTATTCAACATTCACCAAGTTCATAAATCAGCACCTTCCACTGCGCTCATCCACTCAACTCCCATTTCCAGTCCACATGCTAACCTTCTTGTTTCCAACTCCACCACTCAACCGGTTTCGGATCCTGCTTCTAGAGGCCTTTTAATTGACATATCAAGAGTGCAGTGCCAGAAACTAAACTTTGATCTAGTTGTTTGGTGAAGAACAACGGGCCAAGGGACGGAGGCCACGTGGTGCTAGTGTTATGGAAACCGACAAGCTCAGGAAGGTTGGTTGGAGCACCAAACTTGCAGCTGTTGGATCTTCAAATGGTGGAGGTGAAGAACAGGCAGACAAAGCTTGTAACAATGAGGGTGGATAGACTGAGCCTTGTTTGTGGATAGAGAAGGAAACAGGAAGTTGGCCACTGGAAAGCACACAATTGTGGTTGTTTCTCCTAGTGAGGCCCAAGTAAAGCGCATTCTCAATGTTCGGCTGGCACTTATAGCAGAAGTGAGGGAGGCTTTTTAACTTTATAATTAGCAACAACTAATTAGCTATTTGCTTGCAGCTAGTAAATAAGCAAATAACTATGCTGTAGTAAGGGTGTAATGTTATTTTATTGTAAAAGGATCTATAAAGTGAGGATAGAAAAAAAAAAAAAAAAAGAGTAAATAAAAGGATTGGTATTTTCATCTCAGGACTTGAATTCTTCTGGAACATGTATAACAAAATTGACAGACAATCGTAGATGAATGTGGATCGCACAATCAGTCTCGCACTCATAAACAACGTGCGTGTGTGAATGATTGATGCTAGTTAAATTCTTAACAATTGTACATTTCATGATCGTGGCTAAATAATAGATCAACATATTTGAAAGTTGGATATGCACTCAAAAACATCTTTGATCACTTTGTTTTAAGTTTCAACCAGCTCACATTTTTGTCAAGCTTCTTGTTTGAGACCAATTCAATTCACATTAAGTGCTTGATAGTTGTGTATATTCAATCAAATTAAGCTATACTTTAGATGAGTTCATTAAATCCAAATACAACTAATGAACTAAATCCAAGTGCAAGTAATGAACTAGCATGTTGTTTTTAGTGAGCTCATGTGATTACTGTTTTGGACAGCCCGATATATATATATTTTTGGCTATCCTTAGTTAAGATTATTTTAAACTAAAAGATAACAAAACACTGGAGCCAATAACAGTTTTTTATTTTGTTTTTGTTTTTGGATAAGCAGCCAATAACAGTTGTAAATAGTAAAGTAAAGGACCAGAAAGTATCATGGACAAGTCTGTTGTTTTGCCCTCTCGAAGGAATCTCTAATTAGTGATATAAACTCAATTTTCTTTTAACTCCATTGAGACAACTACATCTTATTGTTCTTAAGTAAATATGTTTTGAACAGGATTTGGCTTGTTTAGTATTGCTTATTTGGGACCATAATTGATTTTTTTGAAGCGGGTAAAACGGTTGAAAATCACTTTTGTCAAAGAATTGCTGTGAACCAAAGTCATTAGGAAACCCAATTGGTTTTGTACCATGCCGACCATGTGGAGTAATATTTAAAGAATTTTTAATTGTCATGATACTTTCACTTATATTCGAGTTTCATTTTGATCATTCAATTTGTTTTTGAGTCAATTGGTCCTCAACTCTTATTCGTGTCCTAATTTAGTTATTTTGTCAATTTTTCTGTCTATTTAGAAAGTAAAACCGCCAATTTGAATACAATTATTTTCTAAATACATATGAGAATTTGAGAACTAAAGTAACTCAAAAACGAATTACATAACCAAAATATAACTTGGTATAAATTCAGGACCAGGGTAAATCCCATTGAATACTAACATTTTATCTTATCCATTAACTTACCCAAATAAACAAAAAAAATAATCGGAAAATATATAAATATCCTGACAGGAACACAATTATCACGTCGCACCAAAAAATATATTAATTTAATTGAGAATGACTGTCGAATCCGAATAGGAAAATAAATAAAAAATTGGAAAAGGGACAAAAGATCCAGGGGCCTTGAGAAATTTCCCACCAAACCTTCCCCAACAAACAAAAATTAAAGAGAGAGGAGAGAGGGTACCGGGTGACGTGGAAGATCCGTGTGGCCCAGCGCTAAGGAGAAGCGGAGGAAAGCAAAGCAAAATTACAGTGGAGATCAGTTCATTATTTGATCTCTCATCTCTCTCTTGTGTGCGTGTGGTTTTTGACACTATTTCACACAACAATTACACAAACACACAACCACAGACTCTGAGATTGAGGGAGAGAGAAGAGAGAGAGAATGGGAGAGTGCTGTCCTCCGATGGATCTGTTCAGGTCGGAGCCTATGCAGCTCGTCCAGATCATCATCCCCATCGAGTCTTCTCACCTCACTGTCTCTTATCTCGGCGACCTCGGCCTCCTCCAGTTCAAAGACGTACGTCCTCATTTCCCTCTCTCTTTCTGATTCTCAATTTTCTGTTTCAATTATGCTGAATTTTACGTTTTGGATTGGTTTCTGTGCGGAGAACAAGAAAAAACCCTAGCTTGACACTGTTTGTGATTGGAATTCGCAATTGGATTTGATTTGTGGAAGTGTTTTTGTTTTATGAGATTTAGGGTTTCAGTTTTAGGTAATACGACGATTGAATTGTTTGATCAGTAAGTGGTTTTGGATTCTTTAGCTTCTAATGGACTCAATTTCGGATTTTTGTGCAAAATGAAGAGTTTGATCAGTTGATTAGTTACCATTTATGTGCATAGCGATCAAGATTTTGCTGCTGCTGTTGCCGAGATTATCACATACTTTAGAATGTCACGAAAAAAGAAACTTGATTATCCAAGTATTTAGCTTTATGAGCACCTAATACATAATTATGGCATTCTCAGATTTTAGGTCTGTTGGAAATTTATATAAGTACCGGGACAACCAGTAGAGTTGTGACAGAACTAACAAACCAAAGTTGAAACTTGTGGTATTGTTCTGCTCACCAAGGATTGGTAGTTGTATGGGGTGGGTGGTGAACAAGGTGGCTCCCAATTGAGGGCTTTGATTGGTTCAATTTTAGTGGGTTGTTGACAATAGTTTAGATCTCTTTCATCTGAGCTATAGACAAATTATATGTATAATAGAAGAAACAAATTCCTATACCAGAATGTACAATATTCTATAAGTTTAAAGAACTGATGTTAAGTGTAGAAAGTCCTGGTTTAGATGGAGGAGTAAGAAGATGATGAGATACATAGCATCCTCAAATGAGGAAAAGATTTAGGGGTAAGCGGATAAGAAATATGAGGATTGCACAAGGGTTTCACCTATTTTATAATCAAGAGAGGCTTTAATACTTTTTACTTGGTTTATGCATACACTTTTGTGAAGAACTAATATCTGAAATTCATCAATGTGAATTTCTAGGTGTTGCACAGCTTGCTCTTATCATGAAGCACTATGCTGGCTTTGTTATTTGTCTTTCTTAATCTAATAAATTGTTATGTTGCTTTCAGGATTTGTTTTTAAAGTTTTATCTGGAAACTAATGTTTTTGATGTCTCATTCTTCCAGCTCAATGCAGAGAAGAGCCCGTTTCAGAGGACTTATGCTGCTCAGGTGTGTTTATGTTCCTTAGCTTACTGATAAACCACATTTTTATTTTGCATTGTGTTTACCTTCAGTTGTGTTGTCGTGGATATGATACTTCTCATTAAAAGAAAAAAAAACTGCTCATCAAAATCGAGTAGTAAGAATTAGCAGGAAAAGGAGGGAAAATCTAAACTTTAAATTTCTTTCTAATAGTTTATGTTGTCTTAGAGCTTTTCAAAATAATCTTTGGAGCTGTACTTTATGATTAATTTCAATGTAAAAGGCCTTCTTAGATTGCCAACATAAATAAATATTTGGTCTTTTCTAATAACGTGTGTAGAACTGTACTGTTGTTACCTCCTTCTTTGGGATGATTGATATTCAAGACACTGAACGCTCTATTGTATCCACTACGCTGGCCATTTGGAGATTAATTTCTGATCCATAGCATATCTTTAGAAGTTTATGTTGATTTTGAAACAGTCGCAAATATATTTTATAATATTGAGTCAGGAATGTGCCACTTTAACTGAAAATATTGACTACATATTAAGAAAGGGAAGCACTCGGCCCAGTCAGCTATTAGTGGATGCAATCCTCAATGTAACCTATTTTACCTAAAGTTGGCTTTATAAAATGAACATAGAGTTCAGGTACATTTTTGGCTGTTCCCTCACCCCTTGGTGCATGCGAAGAGATCCTTTTGCATGCTTAGGAACTTGTAAAGGTTTTTCAACTATGCTCGTTCTAATTGAATGGTCTTGTTGATAATCTTCTTTTGATATACACTTAATATTGAAGTGTGGTCAAGTTAGTTGTTCAAACAGTTAACCTCTCATATTGCCTATTTCTTTATATTTCTTTAACTTTTTTTGGCAACTTAGCTAGTTTTGCTTGTGAAATATTTTAGATTGTTGCGAAGCTAAAAAGAGTCTTGTAACCTGCACTGCATATCCTATTTATAAGGTGGATACAGAAATTATGTCTCCAATGACTTATTGATTGGTCATTTATTCGTTTCCCTATGTAGATTAAAAGATGTGCAGAGATGGCTCGCAAATTACGTTTCTTCAAGGACCAAATGTTAAAGGCAAATTTGCCTTCTTCAAAGTCTAAAAGACAAGTTGACGTCAATGTGGACGACCTAGAGGTATAATAAGGTGTTTGGTGCCTAGCTAAAGATGCTTAATATTGCATGTTCTAACGCTAATTTTGTGCGTATGCTAGGTAAAACTTGGTGAATTTGAGGCAGAGCTGATTGAAATGAATTCGAACAGTGAAAAGTTGCAGCGTTCATATAATGAACTGATAGAATATAAGCTTGTTCTGGAAAAGGTGACAGCCCTTTTTGCTTGTTCGGCCCAAAAAATATCATTGCAACTCTATTACCATGCATCATGCATTATTAAGATATCAGAACATACTCTATCAACTAATGGTGCGCTAAGTTCGGTGTTTATCTAATTTCATTAAGCTCTCAAGTGACTAAAAAAAAAAAATCTTCCTTTCAGGCTGGTGAGTTTTTTCACTCAGCTCAACGCAATGCCACGTTGCAGCAAAGAGAAAATGAATCCCGTCATATTGGTGATGAATCCCTGGACACGCCTTTATTACTGGAGCAAGTACAGACTTCAATTTTGGTTTTTATAGTATTAAGGTTAACCACAGTCTTCTGCTTTTACTTAGTTCAATTCTTTTCGTTTGGCTGTTGTGAAGGAAGCATCAACCGATCCATCAAAGCAAGTTAAGTTGGGATTTCTCACTGGACTTGTTCCTAGGGGAAAGTCTTTGGCATTTGAGAGGATTCTTTTTCGAGCTACTAGGGGTAATGTCTTTCTGAGGCAGGCTGTGGTTGAAAATCCTGTCACCGATCCTGTTTCAGGAGAGAAGGTATGGACACATCGTTTCCTGCATTTTTATGTTCTTGGTATGATGAAAGGAAGTTTTTATTGTTCTTTTGGTACCCTTTATTATTTATAATATAAAGGACTAGAAGCCATTAAATCTGACTGACTAGCTTAGTGTAACAAAGTATACTATACAATCAACTCAACACTCCTACCCAATCAAGTTCACTTACAGTAATGGCATATCCTCAATATGTTTAAACAAAAGAAGTTGACTAGAGAGCTTAGGTATCTAAAAACCTCTACCTCTTCCACTCTGTCATAAAAACCTTCTTCCTTTTCTTTTCAACCAAACAGTCCAAAGGATCTTGGGCTGGAAGAGTTGTGGGAGAGAGTTAGATTTTGGTCCCAATTATGGGCATCTGTTTCAAATGAGTTTAAGGGGGTGTCTTTTTACTATTTTAGTAGATAGGAAGGCTGCTGTGAATTGCCAAGCCATAAGATTATTCATGTCAAATGTGTTGTAACTGTCTTATTCTGTATCTCTGAGTGGACAACTTGTCTACGTCATTGGATTGTTTTAACTTAATAAAAGGTTTCTTTCTCCCAAAAAAATTCCAAAATGAAGCAAGAATTTCACACCACCAATGAGTGGTCACTTTCTTGGAAAATAGCAAAGGGTAGTCTTTCACTATTACCATTGAAACTGAATTCATTCATTTTATGCATTTGCTGTTATCTTCTGCATCTTTGCATAAGTCTTAGAGAGAGCTGTAGGCGGTGCTGACTTCTGCCAGTTCTGAGATGGGCCCTCTGATATTTGAATGGGATTAAATTTTTTTTGCTCGGTGATGACAATTTATCATCCTTGTTGCATTTCAGGCCTTTCTAAATTTCTTATATTCCATATAATGGTCTCATCAACAAATATATTCCTTGTAGTGGGAGTATGTCGATGCACATATACATAGTAAAAATCATTATTTAGCAATGAAAATTGATAAAATGCAAACCTTTATGTATGAATACTGGATATATGGTTAGTTTATTATATAATATGGCACTGTTATTTGTCTTTGAATGTGAATTATGATCTGCAGGTTGAGAAAAATGTTTTTGTGGTATTCTACTCTGGAGAAAGAGCAAAGAACAAAATTCTTAAAATATGTGAAGCTTTTGGAGCCAATCGTTACTCTTTTCCTGAGGACCTAGGTAGACAAGCTCAAATGATTACTGAGGTATGTACTATGGTTTCTCTTTGGATTATTTGGCCGTGCTGATGCTTCCTTCATTCATATTACATTTCTGTTGTTTTCATGTGTGCGATCTTTTTCTTTGCTCTTTTTTCTTTTTTTCCAGCATGAAGTATGCCAACATTTTATTGTTTATACTTTAACTAATTAGTGATATAGTTAGTCCGTTAACTTCTATGACAACCATGCTTAGAAATCCAAGTTAGCCTTTTTGCAGTTGTTACCTGATCGATTAACACATGAAGAAGTTGCCTCCTGGGCCTCGATCAGCATAGGTGTTTTAGCAACTGTGTTTTACTTCCAATTTTTATCATACTCCTGACTATGATAATTATTTTAGGGTTTAAAATCATCGTTTAGAGCTTAGATTTTAAGGTTTAAACTCTCTGGTTTTGAGCTACCCCGAAAATCTGGGAGTTAAGACCTTCATAGCTTCATTTGACAACCATATGTTTCAAATTCAGGTTTCAGGAAGAAGTTCAGAGCTAAAGACTACTATAGATATCGGACTGCTGCACCAGGGAAGTTTGTTACAGACTATTGGGGAGCATTTTGAGCATTGGAACCTTTTGGTAGGTTTGAATTATTTTACTGAATGAAATTTATTCATTATTTGTGCGGAGAATGTTTGCTATATTGCAAAATGTCAAGCTATTGACAATGTTTCTTTATACTCGTGAAGGTGAGGAAGGAGAAATCCATATACCATCATCTTAACATGCTTAGCCTTGATGTAACAAAAAAGTGTCTTGTTGCTGAGGGTTGGAGTCCTATTTTTGCATCAAAACAGGTATCCTTTACTTACAAAAAATTCTCTGCAGTATGATGAGTCCTCTTTCACCCAGTTTGAATTAAAAGGTTTGAACTATGACATACAAGCCAAATATGTTATTGAGGTTTCTTTGTTTGAATTGATTTGTGCAGATCCAGGATGCATTGCAGCGGGCAGCGTTTGACTCCAACTCACAAGTTGGCGCTATTTTCCAGGTTTTGCACACACAGGAGGCACCACCTACCTATTTCCGCACAAACAAGTTCACTTCTTCTTTTCAAGAAATTGTTGAGGCATATGGGTGAGTTCCGCTGCAATATCTTGCTATTCGGTGCTTCTTTATTGATAATTGCAAAAGTTAAGATTCTAATTTTTTTTTTCCCAAGGAAGTTAAATATAAGAAATTTAATGAGTTTATTTGTTAACCACTGTCATTCTGGACTTTCTCTAGTAAGGTGTGGGGGTATATACTGAAATTATTTATCCACTTTATGTAGTTATTGTGGTTGATTTACTCTGCCATCTCTAGTACTTCCTTACCATTATCATGTGAGCTAGATAATACCTTGTTTTGCCAGGTAATATGGGGTAACAATCAAAGATTATAGTGTACCTGAATCATCTCCTGCTTTTGTTCTTAATGTTCCATCTAATGTAGCAATTAATGAAGGTGTTTGAAGTGCAACATTAGTGACTTTAGTAAGAAAGCAACCCCTACATTGCACAGATACGAATTTTAGAATTTGAAAGCACAAATTCCAATGTTATTTTATTGTTTCTGACAGAAATATACACAAGATTCCAAAATGTTTTGTTTCAATTCCATTGCAGGGTAGCTAAGTATCAAGAAGCAAATCCTGCTGTATATACTATCGTGACATTCCCATTTCTTTTTGCTGTCATGTTTGGTGATTGGGGACATGGAATATGTTTGTTACTTGCGACACTATATTTAATAGGCAGGGAAAGGAAACTTTCTAGTCAGGTATTATTTACATATGCTTTGTAATGACTTATGTTGACATGTCCAATCTCAACAATTATATTGTTTCATTATATTCCATTGTGTAGGATCAAAGATTGATGTATTCCCTACTGTCTTCTATGCTAGTTGGCATAAAATGCCAGTGAATTTTCTCCTATATTTTTAGATATTATTTAGATAATATTCTCATATCAAGAAAGATGTGAACCATTAGCCATTGTGACACTTGACTGTATGTTGCTTATTGCCCCAAGTAGTAACCAGTATCTGAAGGTCTCTTATGTGCATAATTTTGATTCTTAGTCCATTAGGTGGTAGTGACTTTGTTCACTTTATCCTATCTTGTTATGCTCTTCAATGCTTTTCTGATTGTTACCGACTCAAAACCTGTTGGGTAATTATAGCTTGTGTGCAATAAGCTTAATGAATGAGTTAGAAAACTTGAACCTTGGAATATCCCAGTTTGCCTTTTTCCCCTCGCCTCCTTCCCCATCCTGTTCGGGTATTGTGATTGTTTAATAAGTTGCACTACTGTGATAGAATGTGTCTTTTACCTCTATGATGTAAGGAGCAAGGCGGTGTTCTTGGTCATACAAGATTTAGTTTGTCGGCATTTGAACATCTGATATTGGCATACATGTGCTTTATGAATGAGTTTAAAAACTTGTGTGCAATAAGTTTAATGAATGTGTTAAAAAACTTGGACCTCAATAAAATTGGAAGATCCCAGTTTGTCTTTTTCTTCCCCCCGCCCCTTCCCCATCCCGTCAGGGTATTGTGATTGTTTAATAAGTTGCGCTACTGTGATAGAATGTGTCTTTTACCTCTATGATGTGAGGAGTAAGGCGGTGTTTTTGGTTATACAAGATTTTGTTTGTCGACATTTGAACATCTGATATTGTCTAATACACGTGCTTTAAAGAAAGTTTCAATTCATTAAGCCTGCAAATTCTGTTGTTTTGCTTCTTCATGAGCATGTTTGCTTGGTGTAATTCTCTTTTGATTTTATTTATTGTGATTACTTTCCTCTTTTCATTTTGTTACTTGAAATCCAAAGGACACGAGGAACATTTTCTTTTGGTATGTAGGTTCTTAGCACTTTTCCTTTCACATGCTAGTTATATCTAGTAAGCAATTTTTTTATTTTTTATTTTTCATGTTTGTCTAGATGTTAGAATCTAATTACATATTTTTATGGTTTTACAGAAGCTTGGAGACATCATGGAGATGGCCTTTGGTGGCCGTTATGTTATTTTGTTGATGGCAATTTTCTCAATCTACACAGGTTTAATCTATAATGAGTTCTTCTCTGTCCCATTTGAACTGTTTGGCAGCTCAGCATATGCTTGCCGTGATCTTTCTTGCAGGTATATGCTAAAACTTTGGATATGCTTCTGCTGCCTTCATGTTTTGAATTGTTTGTAATAGTCAACTGAAATTCTTTGTATGCAGAGATGCTACTACTGCTGGCTTGATTAAGGTGCGTCCCACTTACCCATTTGGCCTGGATCCTGTATGGCATGGATCCCGCAGTGAGCTTCCATTTCTAAACTCATTGAAGATGAAAATGTCAATTCTTCTTGGGGTGGTCCAAATGAACCTTGGAATTATAATAAGTTATTTCAATGCCAGGTTCTTTCGAAGTGGAGTTAACGTTTGGTAAGCTGTGCTATTCTTTGTTTTCTAATCGTTTTAGTAGAGCTGTCATTTTGACCACTAGAGGCAGCAGGTGCATACACTGTAAATGTGAATAATTTTCATATTTACTGTGATTACCTACCTCTAGAGTCACATCATTAGTTTCTTCTATAGCCTGCTTCTGACCTTGTGTATAACTGGTATTGATTCATATGTTGCATTGCCCAGGTTCCAGTTTATACCCCAGATTATATTTTTAAACAGTCTATTTGGCTACCTGTCCGTTCTCATTGTTATGAAGTGGTGGACTGGTTCAAAAGCTGATCTATACCATGTAATGATATACATGTTCCTAAGTCCTACAGATGAGCTAGGTGAAAACCAGCTTTTCAGTGGTCAGAGAACAGTTCAGGTAGCCCCAATATCAGTTTTTTTTTTAATCTTATTTTTATTTCTCTTGTAAAAGTGAAAACATGTGAGTATTTCTTATATTTCGTTTGTTCTTTTACCAGCTTGTGCTATTACTATTGGCTTTTGTTTCTGTACCATGGATGCTGTTTCCAAAGCCCTTTATATTGAAGAAGCAACATCAAGATGTATGTTTGTAGACATCCTTTCACTAAGTCCCTCATTCATTTTGATCATCACTTTTTCCCCTTATTTATATTCATCCACTGCTTCTGATGGTTGTGTTATTTCAGCGGCACCAAGGCCAATCCTATGCCCTACTTGAGAACACAGAAGAGAGCTTGCAAGTGAATTCAAACCATGATGCCCATGGTCATGGGGAGTTTGAATTTAGTGAAGTTTTCGTACATCAAATGATACACACAATAGAATTTGTACTTGGAGCAGTCTCAAATACAGCTTCATACCTTCGTCTATGGGCTCTAAGGTAGTTTCCAGGAACTTTAACTGTCATTCTTGGCTATTTTGGTGAACATTTTGATGTTCGCCCATATTCAGCCATCGTTGCACATGCATGTACACGTATGTTTTTGTTTTTGTGTCTGCATATGCGAGCTCATGTCTGCATTTGTTATGTAGGTATGTGTGCTTGATACTGATTGATTTCGATGCTTGTTGGCATCCTATATTGAGAAGTGTTGAAATAAAAAACAACTTTTTGGCATCAATAAGTTTAAAATTGAAGCAATAACAAAATTTTTGTTAAGTTGTAAATTGTTAACTTTGCATGTTTGCTCTACAGTTCGTTTTGATGTGCCGCCGAATTGTTGAACTATGTATGCATGTATTTGTTTTTTATTTATTTAAGAAAAGTCATCAACTATGGGTGTTAACTGGGGCATTCTTTTCCCACTTGGTGACATGACATTGGCTAGATCCCTCATTATATTAATTGGCCAATTTGTTACTTGGTTTCTACAAAAAGTAGTACATTCTTCTTTTTGCTGTTACAGATTAGGACATGGTCATGCAGAATATATCTTTTTATTTTATATATTTGCGCAATAAAAGCTAATATTGTGTATTGTCTTTTCTTTGAACTTTGTTCAGTCTTGCTCATTCAGAGTTGTCCAGTGTGTTCTATGACAAGGTTCTCCTGCTGGCTTGGGGGTACGTTTAATTCATTTATGATGCTGCTTTTGTTTTATTAGTCAGTCTTACTGGATATTTACAAAGGAAATTATAATGAACATATTGTTTTGTACATTGCACAGGTTCAACAACGTGATCATACTCATAGTGGGTATTATCGTCTTCATTTGCGCAACTGTCGGTGTTTTACTGCTGATGGAAACTCTCAGTGCTTTCCTTCATGCTTTGCGACTTCACTGGGTGGAATTCCAGAACAAGTTTTACGAGGGAGATGGTTACAAGTTCTATCCGTTCTCATTCACATTGCTTGACGACGAAGATGAGTGATGCCCTAAAATGAAGTCCTAGGCACTGTTTAAGCCGTGGAGTAGAGTGTGAATAGGTAAGAACCCAAGTTGATTCTTTCATTTGGACAAGTACAAGAAGGCAATTGTGTTGCACCTTGTATGGGGAGGGGGGAGTCATCGGTTGGTTTTCGAATTGAGCATCGCCCCTTTTAGCATGTTTATTTGTTATTTGTTATTGGGAGGAATAAACGAGTTTTTAGGGCCAGCATCATCTTATTATGTAGTGGCAATTGTGGCCGTGTGTAATAATGACGATATCTAATCATCTTTCTATTTATATAGTATTAAGGAAAACCAAAACTTCTAAAATTTACTACTCTGAGGCACAGTGCCATTGCCAACTGAGCTTAAACATGCTATTTGGTAACCTAGTTCTTGCCTAATCTTAGATGTATTGTTAGCTTCATTCAGAAAAAAGAAGAGTGCACTTTTAAGTGGAAGATGCGCTAAAAGGGGTTTGCTGGAGGTGGTGAAAGTTAAATTTTTTGTGGGTCAGCTTGTACTGAGTTCAAAACTTCAAATTCCAAAACATTTAACGGACTCCCTATGAGGCCGCTTGGAAAAAGGAAAACAAAAAAAACTTACATGTAATAGGGATATCATTGTTTTGTAATCTCCGGTCAATAACATGATGATACGTGAAAAAACTATTTTATGTGTCATTGTTATTGGCTGGCCGAGATTATTTTATGTGTCATTGTTATTGGCTGGCCGAGATAGTAAAAAGTGTTATTTTTGATGCATGAGAGTTTCTTTCCTAGAAAGGAATACCAATTTTGACTATTACTGATCCGCGACTTTGCAATGCTTATTTATTATTATAATTATTATAATTTTTCTATTTATTATTCCGAGTTGAAAACTTGCAGTGGCTAAAAACAAACTTGTTCCTTTAATTTTCCAAGAAAGAAATAATAATTCCAGGATAAGTGACTAGCACGGCTAAAGTAATTTCAGCAAAAACTGATTTTTTATTTTATTTTTTGGGTTGAGAAACGCATTGGAAGCTTGAGACAACAGTTGAACACCAGAGACACAAATGACAAAAGCTTTTTCTGGGACTGAACTCTAGAAGTTGGAAATGAGGAGCTGTGGATGAAACCTAACAAATTACGATCATTGATATTATGGAGCGAATTTGTCGGGTACCCTCCAACTCTCACATGCAACTTTTAAAATGAAGAATAATTTGGAATTTTGAGTTCAAATGCTGAAAATAAGATATTGGAGGAAACTAAACAAATTATAAATTTTCCATTAATAAGGGGTTGATTTATTTGTTTAGTTCCCTCCAATTCTCACATTCGGCTTTTAAAAGAGCAATGGATATCTTTGGAGAGATAAAGAAAATGTGGTACAAAAGATTCTGAAGGCAGCGGAGCCATGGGGGTGAAAGGTTTTGGCCTTTGAAAGTTGTTGAAGAGTAAGCATGTATTTTGAAAGGAAGTGCTCACATCTCAATAAGAGGAGAAGAACGAAGTCTCAATCATGCACTTGTGTCTGAAAGCAAACTCTGCGTGCCCACATGATCGACACAATTAGAATCTCGTGATAAAAGACCAAAATAAATAAATAAATAAAGATTCTTTTTTTGTTACATTTGATGGAAGAAAAAACATCGAATTATGACTAAGGTCTCTGTAGCTTGGGCGAAGATGCATTTTCCTCCGTGTAGTTTCAACCGTCGTGATTTAACTCAGATAATTTATTAGTCGTTGCAATTCAAAGAAAAAAATTTAATTTCATCAATTTTTTCAACATAATTAGCGTGCGTAAATTCCAATTTTTAGAGGTGTAACCTAAAACATGTTCTGATTGAAGCTCTGAAGAATCAGTGCAGGATTTGTGGAAGGTGTTGAAGGGTTAACCATGTATTCATAACTTGTTATTAATTTTGCAAAAGCATTGTTGAACTTGAAGGAAGGACCCTGTGCCAAAGTAATCAAAATCAAAAGCAATCTTGCCCAAGTTATAACTTAAAAGTCAGTACTGTGAGGTGCAACATTTCCTACTGGAATAGCAGATTTACAATTGATTATTAGTTCAAAACCTAATACACCAAGTATCTTAGAAAAAACATCCCTGTTGTTTATACATTTCGTTAAGGTTTTCATTTCAACCTTTTAATATTATTAATCTAACAAAACTTTTTTACTTACTACCGTAATGAGCAATTATTTTCAATATCAATGGGGCGTTAATTTGATTGGCCTAATGTGCTTTCAAATGATCATGGGTAGACTTATAAAATGAGTCGAATTGAGCTAGCCCGACCCTAAGAGGGGTTGACCCAAGCCTTACCCATTAGTGGGCTTTTTTTTGGCCCTAAGAGTTAAACAGGTCGGCCTACGCTAGCCCCATCTTCAATAAACTAAGATCATGCCGTACCTATAAGTCAACTATTTTCAAGCTTATGGGTGAGCCAATAAATCAGGCCTATATGGCCCTATCAAATTGGCCATTTTCTTGACATTTTTGGCTTATATTTTTAACATTAAATTAAATTTACCTCTCATGATTATTAACTTTGTCATGACAATTTATTTTCAATTATATTAAATTAAATTTAATAAATATTTTGTAGATAATTATAATTTATAAGATTAAAAACAACACTTATATATATACAGAGAGCTTCTCCATTGCGAAGTCAAATAATGCAGAGTGATTACAAATTTCTATTTTTTACTGTGGGATGATTTGAATGCTTTAGATTGGATATCTATTTTGTCTTCTTCTTTCTTCCTCTCCCCGAGTTCAGTCCTCTCTCTCCTCTTTCTTTTTTATTTCCTTTCCTTCTCTCTCTCTCTCTCTTTTCTTCTTCCTCTCTCTCCGCTAGATATCTATGCTTCTTCTTTCTTAGATTATAGTAGTCTTCTTTTCCTTTCCCTTGCCCTTGCCTTTGGTTTTAGGCTTAGGTTTGGTAGAGGAAGAAGAGCCTTTCTCGAAGGCAGCCATAGTTCCACTCCCACTTTCCCTTTTGAAAGTCTTTTCAGCTATGACTAGCATGTGCAACAACTCAGCAAGAGTTTTGTCCATTTTTTCCATGTTGTAGTTCATAACAAACTGGGAGAACTGGTCTAAGAGGGATGCAAGCAGAGGCGGATTCAGAAATTTTTCAGGAGAGAGGCAACATTTAATAGACATGCTCCCCAAAAAAAAAGTATTTAGATAATCAAGTATCCTTAAAATTTAACCTTTTAAACCTGAATTATATTTAAAAAGAATATATAAAAAGATATGTTACTCATCTATTTAACACTACATGAAGATGACATAACAATTACAAATACCAAAAAAATAAAAATGGCCTATTAATAAATATTAACTATGCTATTAAGTGGACATGAAAAACTGTAACCCATTTTAATAGTGAATTGCAGAGGTTTTTCTCAGACCAAACAAAAACCTATTAATAAATGTTAGATATGTCCTTATGCATATTTATAAGTTATTGAAGGCCCATCTTTTTGGGCTTTACCACCAAAACACAGGCTTGGTTTTGGAGAACTCAGACTTAAATGAAAAGATGTGTTTCATTAAAAGAGATCAAAGAAAGAGAATGGTGTCGTTCTAGAAAAAATAAATTAGGTTGGTCTTCTTCTTCGTGAAAACCTGAGCCTTAGACTCCATAGCCACTGGCTGGCTGCACAAACTCTAAGGAATTTTCTGGCGAGGGAAGGTGCAGCTGCACCTCCTTGCGCCTCTCTGGGTCCGCCACCGGATGCAAGGATAAAGTCTTGGGCGAAATTCCCCATCCAGTGGAGTTCCTAAGTTCTCCAACTACTCGATGAGTCCAATCATCTTCAGCCCATGCTGGTGGACTGGTGCTCTCTTGACTATCTTGGTCTTCGCAAGCTCACAACCAACACTGAACCATCTGCTACTCGTACCCTCACCATACAACTCTTGTAGATGAAGGATCATATCGGTTACAACATCCATGTGCTCATGTTGCTTCTAAAGCTCAAAGTTCATTGAAGCAAGGATGTAGCATTTAGTTTGTGTGTTGTCTTGTATGTGCTTAACATATTGAGCACGTTCCTTCTAAGTGACATTATTACCAGGAAGTTGACGAGGGAACGGCTTATCAAGCACATATGCAATTTTCTCACTGATCAAAACGATCTTGAGATTGCGAGACCATTCAGGGAAATTTTGCCCCTCAAGGCAATGTTTGTCAAGGATTTGGCGAGCGTGTTTCTAGACATATCTACATAACATATATAAATTAAAAATAGGTTGCTTTTAGAAAGCCAATGATTCGGGTCTTTTAAATCAAATGGCACCTCCCAAAAATAATTGGCAAATTTCATATCCCTCAAATGGAATCTGAGAGTTTTAGTTTCAACTCTTAGTGGGGATGGGAGGCTTACCACCATCAAGCTTGCCAAATCATAATAGAATATTGGTTTGCTTGAATGGTGAAGAGAGAGTACTCTTACCCATTTACATCATGATGTGATTACCCATCACTTTGGCCTCTAGCAAATATGCACCCCCAAATGTTATCGTGAGGTACCATTTGTTTTAGTTAAGTCATGCCCACCATTCTCGTGAGTGTAACGGTTCAAGCAAGACCTCATCATACTAGAATATTGGCATTATTGGTTGCCCTTTTTGGGTTTGGGAGCCAACTTCATCATTAGTGAGGCCAGTTTGTTGGTGAAGAGAAACAATAGCCTTAAACCCTAATGACAACGTGATAAAGTAGGAGGAGATGCAAAATCAGCAAACTCATCCTTATTATGAGTGGGAGAACCCCAAGGGCATGTTTGGTAAGCCTCACTAGACTGGACTGGGCTAAATAGCAATTAAAACCCATGTTGGTAAGACAGGGGACTAACTTAAATGAGACTATACAGTCCAACAGTGAAAAAAATGGTTCACTGGCTCTTCTAATATAGTGAACCTGAAATGTGGTTCACAAAATAGCACCATCGCTAAACTGAACAAGTGAGTCCGACCATTTGGAATAGGTGCGTGAACCTTAGGAATGTTTTGTGATATACATATGCCACATCAGCAAACTAACGGAGTTTTTGACGGAATCTAACGGCATGGATCATTTGTGATCACACATACTAATCTTGAGGACCACGAATGACACAAACAAACATTAAGAATGCAATATGATAGTTTCGTATACCTTAGGGACGTTTTGTGATATTAAGCATAATTAAAAATTAACTGGCGCAACAAAATTAACAAGAAGAAGAACGAACAACCTCAATGAATTCATTCCATTATCTTCTTTTTTGAGATTAGACATCACAGATCATTTGCACTAGTGGATTATAAATATAATCAATAGGATGAGAGATTGGTGAAATGTACAAAACATATTCTTTCAGATCTAATTAGTCAAAAGAGTAAGCACCAGGCCTTATAGAGGCAATTGTAAACCCCCTGCTTATTGTTTTTGGTACTGAACATACAGTATTATAGTAGAATTTTATGTACTTTTCCCCTCTTATGATTTTTTTCACTTCTCCGAATAGAAGGAAAGTCCAACCTTTCCTTCATTCAAACTCAATCTTTCATACTACAATCTTTACTTGACATTCAAATAGCCTTTACATTATTTTTTGATGTGTGCCATCCACGCGTATATCAGCTCTTGCTTTATTATATCTCGTTTTTCAGTTTGCTCAGTTTTCAGCTTTCTTTTTGTGGTAAGATCTCTTTTGCAATAAATCTTGGGCTTCGGTTGGAGTCCTAGGAAAGGTTTGGACCAATTGCTCCTCCATAAAAGGTCTAGAGCAAATGTTCCTTCAGAAAAAGTCTTGGGTTAAAGCCCTTAGCATCCGTATAGTGTGTGTGAGTTTAGTATATTATCGTCCATCTCAGATAGAAAATAGAAAAAGAAAGAGTTCTGGGCACAAAGTGGAAACTACAATTATACAATATGAGGGATGTGCAATGGGTTAATCAATTGACTTTTTTTTTTTTTTTTTCCTGTCATTAGAGACATAGTTAGCAAGCAGAAAAATATTAACACATCATTGAATTATTGTGATTATTGAGATTAAACTAAATGCGAGTAAATTCATGAAACCTTTTAATATTTATAACTTAACTTCTAAACATCAGTGTTTCAATGTCTCATTCATTCAATGACTGCTTTTTTAGGAGCAAAATATGCGTGGCACACTGAGCAGTTACGAAAGTGCAGGCAAAATCAACATGTAGCCCAGTCATGCCCAATGTGTACCAAAATGCATGACCCCGCACAACCTGCCGCACAACCTGCCCCGCATTAGAGCCTCGCGGGACGCAAAAGACCCAGTACCAGAAAGAATCAAAACTAGAAGCAATCTTGCTTTCAAGGTGCAACATTTCCTTGTGGTATTTTCCCACAGGAGAGAAAAAAAGAGGAAGAAAACATTTCCTTTTGGAATAGCAGCTTTACAATTCGATTATTCAATTTAAAAAGCATAGCACACCAAATATCTTAAAAGAAAATCCCCATTGATTGGTCATATAATTCATTCAGGTATATATATTTGCAATTTTTATTCTAATTTTTTTCAAAAAATATAAAGAAAAGTAAAACTACATGGGTTGGATTGATCCTTGAATAAATCCATCTTTCATTTAGCTGCCCTATAGTTATAATTTGGCTAAGCAAAATAAACACCCATATATAAAGTTGGAAGAACTTGCATTAACACATAAAAAAGGACATTTAAGCTATTCTGGCAAACCCCAAGAATTATAAAATACTTGGGCGGTGCTATGTTCAGTTTTATGTTTTGCGTGACAGCTGACAGTGTCAACAACAATTGGAGTTGCCCAAATAAATGTCTCCGAACTTGTATATACATTACACAGAGATATTCCAACTGCAATTATAAGTTGGGGTTGAAGCCTACTGTGGGTTGGTCTCAACAGATGCTGCAGCAACAGTTGAGACCATGGAGTCTACACCGCAGATATTCCGGCCATTGCAGATTTTGTAGAATCCCTTCTCTCCCCAGTTCTCTCCCCATGAGTTCTTTATGATCCAGTATGGCTTCTCCTTCATTCTGATGGGAGAATAGCCAGCTGCACCATAACCAACGAGCAACACCCCATGATCCAATCTCTTTGAGCAAATGTAGGGGCATGACACTCCACCAACATATGTTTGCATGAACACCGCGTTGATGGCCACTGCATTCCAACAATGTACTAGTTAATAACAGGTATTAACCGCTACTGGAACTCATATCAGTACTCTATAATGCTCTTAAATCATAAGGCAAAGAACAAGGGAGACAACAGAAATCACAAAATTAAATGCAAGTTACCTGCAAGAGGGCCATTTTTCACAAGGTTTGCAGCAATTTGTTCTTCATCAAGGGAGACAACACTGAAATTGGCAACCTTTGCTGCAATTTTGCTTTTGTCAAATTTGCAGGTTCCACGATCAGTACCAGTGTATGGATATTCTTCTTCCTTCATTAGTCCACCAGCTTTGAGTGTGTACTCAAAGGCACTGTTCATGAGCCCGCCATTGCATCCAGAGTCGCATGAACCTGCCTCCTCTGGATCACACTGCAAGTTTTTCAGAAAGAAAAACATAAGAAATAGAAATTTTTTAAGGAACTAATCTTTTTCTAGGACATCACTGAATGAATGAAACAGTCAAACAAAACAATGGCAATCTGTTAATGGTGCTACTGTTAAAACACAAGCACCATTCATTATGTATTTCTATTAAGAATAAAGACACAAGCACCAATCAGACTGAACTGCTTCTGCATTATCAAGATACACAATGGCAATAAAAACATTTCAGCAGCAAGAACACATTCTCTTAACAATCCTTCAACGCAGCAAGCAGATATATGACCATTTAACTTTTTACATCCAAATATAACTTCTTGCTACATCTCGTAATCATAGCTAAAACAAAAACCAACTTTATTTGTCATTTACTAAATAAAACCAAAATGAAAAACACACAGTTAATGAATTATCATGTCACCCCTGAACACCAATAGCTAAAACAAAATCCGACTTTATTTGCCATTTACTAATTAAAACAAAATAAAACGCAGTTAAAATATTATCATGACACCCCTGAACACCAATAAGGCAATAACCAAAACATATATAACATACAGCAGACAAAACAATTACAATATACAGACATATTTCCTGCAAATTAGAAAACCCAACTCCGTGAAAAATTACTACATCTCTACAATTTCTAACCTTTTCCATTCTCTTTGTGACATGTGTTGAGACTTGGGAACATGTAAAGACACCTTGACCCAAAAAAATGAACTTGAAAACACAGACACCGTCTCAGGTTTTGGTTGAAATGCAATCAAAAAGTTGGAGTTCGTGACTTTCAGTACTGACAGAGTCAGCATGAGACAAAAACAAGCAGAAAGAATAAGCTAACTATTCATCGTCACCCAGATTCCATGTGGGTCTCACATGGAGACCACAATCACAGATAATTTGAACAAGAAAATTGTAAGAAATATTCTGACAACAAAAATACCCAAGAAAGGGACAATCGTAATTATTAATTATCGTGTAGTCGCCTATTAAAATCAAACAATCAACCAATAGAAATCCCAATTTTCTTCATAAACAGAAGCACCAAATCATAATTCTTTTAAAAATTTTAAAAAAAATGTTTTAAAAAGTCAAACCTCGTGATCACAATCCACAAGCTGCTGCTCACTGAGGCTCACAAGCTCTCCAGTCGACAGAAAGTGGGCACCTTCCAAAGCTCCTGTAGCACTGAAACTCCAGCACGACCCGCACGAGCCCTAATTTCACAAAAACCCAAATAACCCAATAAATAAACAAACAAATTAAAAATAAATAAAATAATTTTTTTACAATAAAAACAAAAAAGACCTGATTTTTAACGGCGGTGACAGCTCCACGATCCCTCCAATCAAAATCCTCAGGCAGATTCTCGGTCGGGAGAATCGG